>CM057350.1:308839338-309439338 GCA_030015575.1 Agapanthus africanus
AGAACCAAAGGATTCAGTAGATTCCAACGAACCTCAGCCTCTCCGCCGATCTAGTAGGGTTCCTCACCCACCTGAGAGATACTTCGGTTTCTCTATGACAGTAGGAGCGAGGATTACATCATGAGATGATGACCCAACTAGTTTCGAGCTGGCCATCGAGAGTAAGACTCTGTAAGAATGGCTGGATGCTTAGTGATCTGAGATGGAATCCATATACACCAACAAAGTATGGACTTTGGTTGCTATATCTGAAGGGTTAAATCCCCATCAGGAGCAAGTATATCTTGAGAAGATTACTAGGTGTAGATGGAAAAGTTGAGACTTTCAAAGCTAGACTTGTTAAAGGTTTGCATCATTGACCAGGTGTGGATCATGAGGAAACCTTTTTCTAAGGAGCTATGCTTAAGTCCATCCAGATCCTACTTGCCACGGCTACATACCATGACTACGATCTCTGGTGGTTGGGTGTCTTGATTGCTTTTCTAAATGATGATTTGGAAAAGAGCGTCTATAAGTACACAGCCAGAGGGCTTCGTAGACAGTGGGAGCAGCGGAAACGTGTGCAAGATATTTTATAGGATAAAGCAGGCATCACGGAGTTGGAACATCTGTTTTGATGGATAAGTCAAAGAGTTTGACATCATCAAAATGGTAGATGAACCTTGTATAAACAAAAAGGTAGTAGGGAGTATGGTGGTGATCCTCGTAAAGTACGTGGATGACATACTCTTGATGGGGAAGGAGTTTCCTATGCTACGCTCGATCAATCTCCGCTTATCACAATGATTCTCCACATAGGATCAAAGTGATACCTCCTAAATCCTGGGTTTTTGGATCTATGAGATAGATCTAATTGGATGTTAGGATTCTCACTAGTAGTAGTGAGATGGTATCAATCGATCCTGGGGAGAATCACTGGAAGGGTTCCAGGGTGATAAAGACGACTGAATGTCAGTCGCAGGCATTGTCTTTACCCTCAGTAAAGGGACGGTATGTTGGAAGAGTTCCAAGCTAGATACCGTGACATACTAGACGATAAAGGCAGGATACATCGCTACTTAAGATGCTACCAAAGAGGATGTTTGGGTGTATACTACGTTCCAACCATTGTGAGACAATGGAGTTGTGGCTTATGCCAAGGAACGTCCGTCCCATCAGTGATCCAGACATATTCTAAGGCAGTGTCACCTGATCATGGAGATGGTTGATCTCCAAGGGATCGAGGTTAGGAGAGTAGACTCAGAGGACAAACACAGCGGATCCACCCACGAAAGGCCTTTTCCCAAAGAGAGACTTTTATGGGATGGTTGAGTATGAGATACTGCAACCACTGCTATCAGATGGCCCTAGTGCAAGTGGGAGATTGTTAGTTATATGTATGCCCTAGAGGCCATTACTGTACATAGGATGTATATTATAGTGGATGCTGGGACGTATATAGGGAGGACTTTCTTGCTCGACATGATAGTATGCTATCTGGTTGAATTTTACCTTAACGTGTATACTGATTGTCTCTCTGTTACATGTTGGTAAAGCCCTTATGATGTGTGCTTGACTACCTGGACTATGATGCGGATCATACTAGTGGGGACATGGTAGTCCATAAGTACATCCTTCACAGTCCCTAGTCGTTGGTATATCGAGACGGGGCATCGATATACCAGAGTAGACTAGCGTATACCTTCTCGACCCATACAGATGGGCGATGGATGATCCCATATCCATTGGTGTTTGACATCAGAGATGATATACGGGTGCTCAGTAGAGACTGGGTACACTGGACGGACTCGCCGAGAACTCCCAGATGGTATTATACCTCACGTCAGATGGCAGTTCTCTGGTGACTCTGGTACAGAGTAGTCTGTTAAGCCGAGATCGCCATAGAGTCTTGTGTGGTTCCCACTGTGCTTTGATTTCCATCTTACCACGTCCAAGAGGGCATGCAAAACGGTGGTTTTTGGGTACAGTCCCGAGTCACATGGAGGCAATGAGCGATACGAGGGGATTCGTCTCTCCCGGTATAGGGAGTTGATGTTGCGCTGTGTTCGATTGGCTATAACAGGAAATCCCTGGCCAGGGTTGCTGAGATTTACTGGTAAGTGTTACTAGTAGTATCTCGAATTGTTATAGACCTCATATCGACACGACTTATTGAGCTATTGGGGTCTGACGTTTACCACCCCTAGGCGAGATATGCGACATATCAGACGATCAGACCGGACTATACGGTAGTGTTACTGGTTGGATTCACTGGAGTATGAGCGGGCTTTCTCGTCGATCTTCAGATCGCTCAATACCCGGGTGGCCGTTACGTTTAGCAGACCGCTTGCGGCTTGTGGGTGTTTGATATGATCATCACCTGCTGCCGGCGTATTGACGAGTCTTTAGAGTCCTACACAGAGGTTTCCTGGCTCAAGCGAAACGAAATAGGAGTGCATATGAGATATGTGCGGGACCGAGAATGATACCAGTATGTGATACTGTATTCGATTCTCGCGATATGCGACATTGATCGGTTATATGCGATATAGCCGGGTTATCGGATCAAGTGTTGATTCGATAAGTTGTTACTGTTGAGATTAGTCGGTTATATGCGATATGACCGGATCGTTAAATCAAGTGTTGATTTAATGATTTAATGCATAATTATATATTTGATATATTACTTTGCATTAACTAGTATCGGTTCACTTTAAATGGATTTTCTCGCTCGGGTGTGCACATTGTATATTCGATATAGTTTTGTGCACTTGCTTGTATCATGTTTGATGATACATGCCTTATGGTTAAGTGTAAAGAATTAAACTATAGTTAAGTGGGTGATTAGGGTTTTTGATTTCATTTTATTCATTTATTTTTTTGGAAAAAGAAAAGGCAAAATGAGGAAAATGGTTGCTTTCTTTTGTTCATTCATGAACATTCATGAAGACTTTGACTTTATGACCATTTTGTCTCATGCTTAACCCTAACCACTCACTTAAACCTTAGTTAGCTCTCTACATCTAACCATGGTTGATAATATGATAAGGATGGATTTTTCTTTTCTATTCTAAGATTCTTATCATAATATTTTTAGCTTCTTCTTCTTCTTCCTTCAAGTGAAGAAAAGCTTGACCATCAATGGCAACTTGATGAAATGAGTGAGAAATCCAATTCTAAAGTCTACCCACTTCCTATTTCTTCATCCTCTACCTCTTGCCAAGTAGTAGAGTGTGTTTTCTTCACAAGTTTCATGACTTGGTGAAGTGAGAGCTTGATCTTGCGATGCTTCGACGTAGATCATCTTCGGCATGGACATCGACAACCTAGCTTGCCCATTCTCCGACGAAGCCGACGCTAGAGCCCGGATTTGATTTGGACAGCGGAGAGGACCTCGTCTCGAAGCTATGGAGGTGGAGGACCGGATCTACAAAGGTTGTATTTCCGTATTCCCTTAGTTAAGTGTTAACTAGTTAGCTTTTTCGCCAAAACTTCTAGCCGACGATCCGTAGTCGGGTTTCTCGGCACCGTTAAAAATTTAATTTGGCATGTTCGATGCCTTGTGAGACCTCACTAGTGTGCCTAGGAACCCTACACTGAGTCGTGCAAACAGGTGGTTTTTGGGTACTGTCCCGATTCACATGGAGGCAATAAGCGATAGGAGGGGATTCGTCTCTCCCGGTATTGGGGGTTGATGTTGCGCTATGCACGACTGGACATAACAAGAAATCCCTGGCCAGGGTTGCAGTGATATACTGGTAAGAGTTATCAGTAGTTTCACGATTGTTATGGACCTTATATCGGCATGACTTATCGAGCTACTGGGGTCTGATGTTTACCACCCCTAGGCGAGATATGCGACATATCAGACGAACAGACCGGACTGTACGGTAAGTGTTACTGGTTGGATTCACAAGAGTGTGAGCGGGCTTGCTCGTCGATCTTCTGATCGCTCAATACCCGGGTGGCCGTTACGTTTAGCAGATCGCTTGCGGCTTGTGGGTGTTTGATATGATCATCACCTGCTGCTGGCGTATTGACGAGTCTTTAGAGTCCTACACAGAGGTTTCCTGGCTCAAGCAAAACGAAATAGGAGCGCATATGAGATATGTGCGGGACCGAGAATAATACCAGTATAAGATACTGGATTTTATTCTTGCGATTTGTAACATTGAACGGTTATATGCGATATAGCCGAATTATCGGATCAAGTGTTGATTCGATAATTTGTTACTATTGATATTAGTCGGTTATATGCGATATGACCGGATCATTAAATCAAGTGTCGATTTAATGATTTAATGTATAATTATATATTTGATATATTACTTTACATTAACTAGTATTGGTTCACTTAAGATGGATTTTCTCATTTGATGTGCACATTGTATATATGATATGGTTTTGTGCACTAGTTTGTATCATGTTTGATGATACATGCAAACTTGGGTGTATGTTTGATTTGAACCATGTTTAGGTTAATGGTTATGGTTTTAAATTATTCACTTATTCATTTTATTTATTTTCTTTATTTCTTTTGGCTAAAATGAAATGGGTGCTAATTTTGTCTTTTGTGGAAGCTTCATGATGCTTTGAATTAGTAACCATTTTGTTTTATATTTAAACCTAACCATTAGCTAAACTAGGGTTTGCTCTCTACAAGAGTTAAATCTAACCCAAGGTTACATTATGATAAGATCAATTGATTTTATTATTCATTTGATCATTCTCATGATATTCTTCTTCTTCTTCTTCTTCTTCTTCTTCATCTTCATCAAGAAGAAGAAACCTTGCTACCTCCAATGGTGAAATGATCAAATGAGTGAGAAATACAAATCTAAAGTCAACCCACTTCCTATTTCTTCATCCTCTACTACTTGCCATGTAATAGAGTGTGTTGTCTTCACAAGTTTCTTGACTTGGCGAAGGCGGAGCTCGAGTTTGAGTTGCCTCGACGTAGATCATCTTCGGCATCGAAGCCGACGACTAAGCCCATCCATTTCTCCGATGAAATCGATGCTAGAGCCCGGGATCCGATGATCGCAGCGAGGAGACTTCATCATGGAGCTATGGAGGTAGAGGACCGGATCTACAAAGGTTGTAGCCCCTTTACTTTAGCATTAAATTCGTTTATTCGCATTGCATCGCCTCATTATCTAGTTAACGATCCGTATTAGGGTTTGTAGGTACATGAAATTTTTTAATTGGGCATGTTTGATCACTTGTGAGATTTCATTAGTGTGCCTAGGAACCCTACAATTTAAACTCCGGCAGTGTAAGCATCTGATGTTTTAGAGCGAGGTCAAGTATCTTCTTCGTCTTGTCTCGCGGAAACGAATATGCTCGACCCATTTTCTTCATAAGGGATAGATCAATAACGCTCGACTCCCGTTTGCGTGGCTTCTTAGCCATGCTTTGTTGTTGTTGGGCGCCTTTTTGGCTTTTCGACTTATTTCTGGTTTTGCGTCGAGCCTTCTTTATAACAGGTTGACAAGGAGCGGCATTTTCATTCTTTACGGCCTGTTGGAGAAGTCGTTGCGTCTTGGCTTTCTCGTAGATGGCCATCTCACGGTTGTGATCATCTCGGACTTTTTGACCAGCTTTCTTTATAAGTTTGTCCATTTGTTCTTCGAACGACGGACTGGACTCTTTTGCATTTGGAACTTTTACTGTCTCAGGATTAGCATCCTCCCATTGAGCATCTGCTTCTTCATTGAAGTCGTACACGATGTAGCAGCCGTGTAGTAACTCACGTTTCTTTGACCGGATGTATCCAAGCCCTTTTGTTTCCATTCTCCCATTAGGTAGCTTGCGTTGAGTTCCAGGAACGTTCCAGATTTTGTCGTAGAACTTGGCTTTTCGAACGGTCTGCTTGAAGGATATCCCTTGGCGTTTCAGCAGCTTTTTCAAACCCTCCGTATAATATCTGGGTAGACGGATAGGCTGAAGCCTGTCGAGCGCAGAATCCGCGCCATGCCAGATTTCTTTTTCTACCTTAGTTTCTTCAGAGCGGTAAAACAGAATTGCTTTCTCGCTCCCTCGCCTGGGAGGGATGTAGAATGTTTGTAGCTCTTCTACGTTTTAAATATTAAGTGCATCCAGTTCTTTATGGTGTTTAAACGGCACCATGGCGACTTGCAGACTTTGCTCTTCATCAGCGAACGTTCGTATTGAAGGTCGAGCAGAGAATACAGCATGGACTTCATCTTCCGAGTCGCTGCCAAAGATCAACGTAGGAGCTGATGGTCCCGGCTTGTTGTGTTGGGGCGGACCCGAATAAACCATCTCCTCTTCCTCCTCGGTATCACTGCCGAAGACAGGGATGGTGGCGTTAGTTTTATTCTCCGGCTTGTGACACTTCTCCGTATCTTCGAAATCCGGTAAGAAGTATTTGGCGTCTTCATATTTGCGGACCTCGTTCACAGAGAACGGGTTCAGTTCTCCCGTCACGGTATACTCAAAACCATCCTTAAAATACTTAATACACTGATATTGTGTAGAAGGGATGATGTTGTACTCGTGTAACCATGGTCGGCCGAGCAAAGCGTTGTAGCATGTCTTGGCGTTTATGACGTGGAACTTAATGTCCGTGACGAGTAGCCCGAAGCGTAGTGTCAATATCACAGATCCAAGAGTCTTTGACTATTGGGAGTCAAACCCGGAGATGGTGATCTTGTCCCGAGCAAGGTGTTAGACGCTCATGCAGATTTCCTTCAACACCCGCGCGTTGAGTAGGTTAACAGACGACCCGTTATCGATCAGGATTTTGCCTATCTTTATGTCTTGGCAGTATCCCGAGACATAGAGAGGGCGATTGTGTTCGCATGTCCCAAGTAGAAGGTCCTCATCGCCAAAAGTAACATCGGCCGTGTGCACTTCCTCCAATTCAACCTTCATCTTTTCCTCGGCCAGGCATGCTTGGAATTGTTCTGGGTCTTGGAGCGCCTTAATTAACGAATCTCTCGCCTCTTTTGATAGCAAAAGGGCGTCAAGAATGCTGAGCTGTGAGGGCAGCTTCCTCAGATGTGCTAAGACGTTGTAATCCACCTTATTCTTCTTTGGTGGGTCTTTGGCAGCTAGCTCTTCCACCACTTGGTCATCTAAGACGATATCTTCAGTCGCCTTTTCTTTCCCTTTATCTTTTTTGTTCGAGGGTCCGAGGTTCTTTTCAGGCAGCGTGCGATTACATAGCCGGATATTTTCGCAAACCTTTGGTTCTTTTTCTCCTCTCAAGGTGGACTCATTAAAGAGAGGGGCAAGTTCTAGTTCTTCATCAGAATCACTCCCGAATGTGGGCACTTGTGATCTACTGGTGTTAACCATACAACAATCGCCAGCAGTTCTTTTAAGCCCTTCGGTCATATTTCTTTGCTCTCGACGAGCTTTACGCTTTTCCCGCTTAAAGTGTTGTCGATGAGCAACATATCCTTGCCACCATCTATCGAAAGTTTTGCACTCTTGAGTGGGGTGCGAAATCTTTTGATGATATAAGCAATAGGAGGGGTGCGTTTCCATTTCACCAGTGATGTTTCATTCAAAGGATGGTAGCTTCATGCCCATTGATATGGCCTTAGCAAACTTTTTCCTCATCTTGAATTGGCTTTTGTCGGTAGCGGAAGTGTTTAGCTCCAGCGGGATCGTCTCAGCTCGTTCATCAAGTCGCCGGCGCTTGGCCCTTTCCAATATAGCCGTCCCGCTTTCCTGATCAGCTTTACTTTTCAACCGAGCTTCATTAAGGAATGCGTCAAATACTTCATCTGATGGCCCCAGAACTTTTGGTTCAGGATCTGCCCCCAGCTTTTCGGTGCAAGGAGTCTCCTCATCGTTCGTGATCGAATGGGAAATCATATGACAGCTCGCCACATATTCTTCGGATTCATCCGATGAACTTTCTCCCTCATCTTCTTCTTGAAAGACGTGATTGAGGAACTCTTGGAGCGTAATGGGAGTCCGTGCCTTTTGGTTGTATTCATCCAACGCGTCAATTTGCTTTTGTAAGTCTGTGCGTTTGCCACCAAGGTTCACGGGCTTCTTAGATTTCTTCTTCTTCTTTTTCGAAGATTTTGACGGCTGGCTGCAAGTGTTTGAACCACCACCATCAGTCTTCGGAGTTGGACGTGGCTTCAACATCCCTTCAATGACCTGCGGTTCCAACGGGTTGTTCCACTTGATCGCTGGACATGTCTGAAGATCGTTTAGCATCCTCTTTATCTTGGCTGATAATACAACCTCCCAAGGAGCTTCTTCAATGACGGAGCATGTTGCCCCCGGCGTATTCGTCCCCTTAGAGGTGTGGGGCTGCGGGGGATTCACCTTCCATTTGTCAGATAACGCGAACTTGCCCTGTCGGTACTGGTTTTCAAGCCAATTCTTGAAAACGTAGCAATCTTCGATCGGATGGCCTAGTACTCGATGATAAGGACAGTAGTTAGGCTCGTTGACGTCATTTGGTTGCAACGGACGTTTTGGATCCGGCAGATTTATGAGTCTGTTGCGCAACGCCAGCTCGAATAAGCTCCTCGTTTTATCACGGGGAAAGGAATAAGGACGTCCCATCCTATCCTCAAGGGGCACGTAAGGGCATATATTACTTTGAAGAGCAACCGGCTTCGAGTCGCTCAGTTGTTCTTGAGCATTAGCGACGAAGATCGCTTTTCCATTCCCTTTATCATTTCGGGAGTCCGGCCTTGGAAGAGGGGGTTTATGGCCCATTTGATCCATTTACGCTAGTTTGTCAATCAAGGCCTGGAAGGTAGTTGGCTTGAAAAACATCATAAATTGTGAGATGGTTGCTTGCGGATCAAGGGTTCCCACAAACATACCCACCACGGGAGCTTCTTCAATGCGCTGCTCACACTTCGACCATAAGTTCCGCCATCGTATAACGTATTGAACCCATGTCTCCCCGGGTTTTACCCTGGCGTTAATTAGTGCTGTCATCGGGGTACGTTCACTGGCGCTTGTAAAACGCTGAGTGAACAACAGCTCCATCTCCGCGAAGGTTTTAATAGAGTCGTTCGGGAGCTCAGAGTACCATTCGAACGCCGTATCTGATAAGCTTCCAACAAACTGGCGAAGCAACAGCTTGTCATCACCGCCGGTGTTGCCGCAGAGTGTCCTGAACTGGGCGACATGTTGGTGAGGATTGCCCGTCCCCTTATAGACATGGAACTTGGGAATTGTGTAGCCAGGCGAGTACTTGATTTGATCGTACCAGCTTGGATATGGCCGCCCCGTTTTTACGACCTGACCGGCCGCTTCGGTCGCATGATGAACCCTTATTTGTTGGGCGATGTACTCATCTAAATCAGCTTTGGAGATTGTATCCTCCTTGGCCATCGACAGAGCTGGTGGAGGATTTGATGTTTCTCCCCTATCGTCTCCAAGGACGATCGGGGGCTCTTCATCCAGAGGATCTTGTTGTATCATCATCCCTATCATGTTTTGGAAGAGGAGGCCCATACGCTGTATGTTGGCTGCTTGTTCAGCAGCCTCTTTGTCCTTCTTCTCCAATATCCGACGAAGGAATTCGGCGTCGGTTTTTCCTCTTGGCGTTCATCCGAGGACGTTTCATGGTTTTCTTTTGGCCCTGTAAGTGCGGCCATAGCGTTCATCATTTCTTGGAGCTTCTGCGGCTGCTCCTGAGCCTTGGTCACCGACCTCGTGTGCGGTCTATGACCTGTTGATATGCGGCTATCCTCCTTTCCCGATGCCACATAAACTGTATGAACTATCATGCCCCCGGACTTAGGGCGTTTAGGCTTACCACCTTTGGCTTTTGCCGCTGACGCGGGAGTTTTCTCTGGCCTCCTTCTTTTGTGGGCCGTTGAGGTTGAAGGAACCGTTGAAGTGGGCATCCTAACAGCTGCCATCCTTTCCTGTTTAATAGGACGGTCCTTTTCTTTTTCCACTTTCGCCTTTTTCTGGAGACGAAAGTGGTCTGGGTCAATCACAGAGTCTTGAGCCCTCCGCCAAACTTTATAAATTTTTGAAGATAGCCGTTGAGGGGGCTGTTCTTGCTTCGTTTCCGTAACTCTCTCCGCAGGTGGAGGAGATCTTTTCAAGGTAGCGGTTGGAGAGTTCTTACGCACCCTCCTCAGCAGTTCAAAGTTGTTCCCAGTTGGAACAACAGCGTTGACTTCCACCATTGGAGCTGGTGGAGTTAGCCCTGAGGGGGAGTTGCCCCCTGCCTTCCTCACTCGTTGCCAATGACGACGTCGAGCACGGCGAGCCGTTGGGATTGGCTCAGAGATTGAGATAGTTTCTTTTTGCCCCCTGTCTGAATGAGGCGCCGCCGGTGTTAACCTCTTAAAGACTGAGGTTGTCTTTTGATGGGTGATATTCGACCTGTCGAAGACGGATCCTTGAGCAGAGGCAGGAGCAGGAATCGTCAGTCTTGAAAAGACTGACTCTTTGACAGGGGAAGCCGCCTTAACGACTTCCGGAGCAGCGGCTGTTGCCCTCCTTTGGACAGCCATTTTAGAGTTCAGATTTAGCCTGGTGAAAAAAGAGGCTGTCGGTTTGGTAGCGAGCGACCCGTTGACAGGGGCCGTCGTAGCAGTGAGCCAGTCGAAGACCGACTTTTTGTTCACTTCCGGTGCGGGTATTGGCGTAGGAAAGCTTGTAGGTGGGATCATGGTCCTGAAGAACAGGCCAGTGGTGGCTTGGGTCACCTGTTCTACTGGCAGAGTGAGGAAGGAAGTCGCTTGGGGCCCATATACTACACCTCCTGGTGAGGTGGAGCGTTTGTTGCAGTCGCACTTCGAGCAGTTGGTGTAATTAGAGGCCATTGAATCTTGAGTTCTGCCCCAGGCAAAAGACCAAATCTTAGTAACTTGAAATCCGAAGGCAACCATTTAACAAACCGCGATTGGTTCGCGAGGACGACACACGAAGTGTGGAGTGGAAAGAGGAAAAGGTCCCACCGGGCGTGCTAGAATCTGTTCCCCTCTGAATGGCGGCGCACAGGACCCTCGGAATGGCGGCGCACAGGACCGCGATGTCCTGACGCTGAGATTCGGGGCAGATGCTATTTGGTTTTATCCGTCCACCTCTCCGAAAATGCCAAGTTGATTTATGGCACCGTGTATCGGAGGTTTAGACGGATGTGGCCGATGTAGCAGACGTCGTCAGATTCCCCCTCACTTGAGGGGTTTTTGATTGTGGGGACGCTCTTCCTGCAGGCGCAAGCCCCTGCAGTTAATTACGCTACCGCATCGCGGTAACAACTTTCTCCTTCTCCAGAATTTTACTTCGTGTCGTGTGTTTTTTTTTTTTGTGGTTGCCCGTGGATTGTATACGGAGACTGAGTAATGCCGTCGCCCGTAGGACGTGGATTAGTCCAAATCCGTATTTACTTAGATTTGGGATTGGTGTTTTTAGTTTAAGGATGCGTTAGTCGCGTCGCGGCTAAGATCAACTTAAACGTTCGTCAAGGATACGTTAGTCCTGTTTTGGACTAAGATCAACTTGACGTGATGGTCGATTTAATAGATATGGTCGTCAGGACTCGTCGCCTCTCTGATGTCGTTGAAGGATTACAACGATAGGTGTCAGAAGAGTTCGGAGATGTACCCTTGAACCGAAGTTGATTTAGGGTTTTATAGTCCATTTGAATGTTTAAGGATACGTTAGCCGTGTTTGGGGCTAAGATCAACTTAAACGGGACCGTTTAGATCCGGCAAAAGAGCATTTGGAGGCTCTATTATTCCAGTTTAGGGACGTAGTGGTCCATGTTCCAGTTTAGGGGACGTGGTGGTCCATCGCCCGTTTAGGGACGTGGTGGTCCATTATTAGTTTAAGGACGTTTCGGTCCAACATTAGTTTAAGGACGTCTCGGTCCGATGTTAGTTTAGGGACATCTCGGTCCAATATTAGTTTAGGGACGTTTCGGTCCAATATTAGTTTAAGGGCGTTTCGGTCCGACATTAGTTTAAGGACGTTTCTGTCCGATATTAGTTTAAGGACGTTTCGATCCACGAGTTTAAGGACCCCGCAGTCCGTATCCATGTGTGGTCGTTGGGACCCGTCGCCTCTCTGACGTCGTTGAAAGATTACAACGAGAAGTGTCAGAGGAGTTCGGAGATGTACCCTTGAACTGGAGGTAAATAGATTTGAGAGACCATTTGTGCTCAGTTCAATTTAATTTAAGGACTTACGGCCAGAATTAGGCTAAGTCCAGTTGAAAAATGTTCAACATTTTATTTGCATTTGACCTGTTAGGCCTTTACTGGGACTCTGCTCTTGTTTAATAATGCATGGCATTTTTGTTTGGTCTATTAGACCTTTATTTGGGCTCTGCCCTTTTATAAATGAAGCGCAGCATCTGTTTTTTATTTAGGCTCTGCCCTTTTTAAAGTAATGCATTGCATTTAATTTGTCCTGTTAGGCCCTTTTTAATTGGGCTTGGCCCTTCTGTAAATAATGTAGTGCATTAATCATCTGATAGTGGCTTGTCAGGCGCTTTGCGCCAATTATTGAGCGCAAGTGCTTGTGATGAGGACACGCGTCCTGCTCTGGTGAGCGCAAGAGCAACAGCGCAGTGCGCTGCGCTAGTGCGCTGCGCTGTTGCGCTGCTGACACGTAGCGCGCTCTGGTGAGTTGCGCCAAGTCCAGAAAGCAAAGCTCTATTTCAAGAGCGCGTAGCGCAAGTTGTTCTGTAGCTGACACGTGGCGCTCGACCAAGAGCGCAACAGCGCAGTTTGGAAGTGCAAAGCACTAAGAATCTTTTAGATTCAAGAACCGAAGTGCAAAGCACTATTTGATTTCTTGATCTAACTTAGATCAAAGAAAAGATAAGTTTTTCTTGTTTTTCTTATCTCAAAGAACCAAAGGTTCATAAAAGTGCAAAGCACTATTTTATTATTAACTTTTTTTTATTAAAAATCATTGATCTTGTTTTTAGATCTATGATCTGTTCATGAGAGAACTTTCTCTTTTTTCTAAAGGTTTTTACCTTTTTCTTTGAAATTTTCTCAGAATTCTCTCTCTGTTTGAAGCTCTTGACTTTTTTCAAAAACAAATGTTCCTCTTTTTGAATTGAGGTCTGGGGCCTCTTTTGTAGTGCTCATAAATTAGTTAAATTTTTTACAGAGATCTTTTTCTGAGTGATTTTGGGAATTTTCCTCACCGTTGGATCTTTGATCCAAAGGCCCCTGCTTTACAGAAGAAAATCTTCTTGTTTTATAGAGAACAGAAAAGATTTCTTTAAAATCTTAATTTTGTTTGGCGCAAATCCCCAGCGCGTGACACGTGTCGCGTAGCGCACAGCGCAGCGCAATTACGCTAGCACATCCGCGCTGACACGTGTCGCGCAGCGCACAGCGCAGCTGAAAGTGCACGGCGGCGCCCCGGACTCCATCTCGAGGCCAAATGCGGAAGCGAAAAACTTTAAATTTGCAAACTAGCAAACCGGCACCACCGCGCACTAAACACCCGGATCGAACCATTAACTAGTCCTAGCTAACTACAAGATGGGGAATAGAGATATACCGACTGATCCGAGTCCTCCGGTCTTCTCGTCGTCGTCCCGATCTCCCGCGGAATGTCCTGTCTCCACCTCGTCGCCGGAAGTGCACCACATCGCCTACATCTTTTACGGGCTCCCACCTCAATACCGAGGCAACTCGGGCACGAAGCTGGCTAGTCGACGTGCCCAAGATTTGCTGTAGAATGGTGTGTAGAACTTGTGTCTCATTTTGGGGTAGTGGAGGTTGCCATTGGTGGAGGAAATGATACATGAACTTTTTCTAGGTGAACTTGGGGATTTTTCTTGCATCTAGAGAACAAAAATCCCCACAACAAGAATTTAGACAGCCCTCCATCACTTGGCCGGCCATGGCATTTGGGAGAATGAGAGTGTTAGCAATGAGGGAGAGAGTGGCTTGATCAATAATGCAAGAGGGAATCAAAATGAAATCATAAAGGAACATGATCACAAAAAACAACCACACTCAACCACAACTATCATCAACAATCATGTCCACAAAAGTCATGCCATCATGACACTACAAGACTAGCCATGATGAGAAGGAGAAGTCAAAGGATGGTGCACCATCATGATACAAGAATATGCAAAGACCCCCTCCACAATTGCTTATTTGCGCAAATGCAAATAAGCCCTCCTCCACCAATCTTCGGCCAATGAACGATACAAAGGAAATCGGCCGAAACGGAAAGCAAACTGGCAACTCCAGAAAACTGGTCCCGTAATAAATTACAGGAAAACCCCGATACTGGGCATACACACCCGCATTTGTATTCCGACCGAAATACAAAAGCAATGAGACAAAGTCTACACTGTACTATACTAGGATCCGGCTTAAACCAAAGCCGGCTAGTAATATCCGTCCGATCCTGATCCGTGCAATACCGCACGTATCTGATCGAACCCTGCCATATATCCATACGGCCTCTAGTACGAACTGTCCAATCCTGATCCGTGCAATACCGCACGTATCTGATCGGACCTTGCCATATCTCCATACGGCCTCTACAGCTTTTCTCCCGAAAACTTGAGTAACTGAATGTGGGGGACTCTAAAGACTCGTCAACACCATGGTTGTGGATTTAACCACTAGCACGTCAGAGGTATAAGCCAATACGTAACGGGCTACCAGGTATTGACCAAAAGGGTCGTCGATGAGCGAACTCATCCTGACACCCTACTGAGGCTGTCAGTGACAATATCCGTACAGTCCGGTCCGTTCGTCTATGAGCATCGCATGGCGGGCCTAGGGGGTTGGTAAAAGTCAGACCCCCAAAAGCGGTACAAGCCGTGTCGGAGTGTAGCCCAGAACACCCTGAGATACTACTGGAATACCTACCAGTAAATCTCCTGCCTCGGCCGAGGGCTTCGTGTAATGGCTCTCTTAGACACAGCGCGACCTCACCCCCAATACCGGGAGAGACGAACCCCTGAAGATACGCTCACTGCCTCCATGTGGCTCGGGACTGTACCCAACTAAAACCTGTTTGCACGTCTCATTTGAGCGTGGTAGGGTAGTAATCAAAGTACAGTGGGAACTCACACGAGACAAATGACGATCCTCAGGTCGATGAACTAACCTGTACACATGTCACCTGGGAACTGCTATCTGACGTCTGGTATAAGACCAACTAGCATGTTCCCGGCGAGTCCTGTCCGGTGTACTCATAACCCAATGAGCACCTGTATACATCTTAGGTGATCCAACTGACACCAATGGCTTGTGAGACCGGCCACCGCCCCTCGTCGGGGTCTCGATTGTTTACACTAGTCTACTCTGGAGTATCGATGCCCTGTCTCGAAACTCGCACGACTAGGGACCTTTTAAGGATGTGCTTATAGACCCCAGCTCCCACTTATATGATTGCCCTCATACTGCTGGTGGTCAAGCAAGAATCCTAGGGGCTCTATCAACGTGTAATAGCGACCTGTCAGGTTACCTAAGCAGTACACGATGATAAAGATAAACCAGATAGCATACTATCATCTCGAGAAAGACTGTCCTACCGGGACAGGTCCTCCCTCAATCATTGCAATCACGTGCCTGTGATCCAATAATTGACTCTGAGGGCACTATCTCCAACAATCTCCCACTTGCACTCAAGGCTAATTATTGCGATGTCGCATACTCACAGCTTGTGTGATACTGAACACCCAACTCCTCTACTTGTCAGTCTCACAAAGCTCGTTTGCGAAACTATTGCGTTCGAGGAATAGCCTCAGTGAGTGGATCTGCTTTGATGTTTCTTTCAATGTCTCTCTATATCTCAAGTTCACGGAGAAAACCATCTCTCGAAATGAGCAATACCTGTCTTAGAATATGTCTGGATGTCTGATGGGACCTAGCTCATAAATGAACTCCAAATCCAAACTTCTTAGACTGTATCGTCAACTGAACTTAATCAGTATCCTACGCCATGCCTCCCTCAGTATTGCCTTGGGCCACCTGTCCAAAATACTGCCCCTCTTCAGAAGGAAAACTATAACTCTGACAACCTCCTTGTCGTCCAGGTCACCTTGGAAGCCTGGAATGATAACTGTCTCCCGAATGAGGCTGTCGTTATCATATCCCTAGAACATCCACTTATGTTCTAAAACTGCTTTCGACTGTTTCTCCAGGATTGGATTAATATCAACTTATTGCATCTACTGCAAGAACAACATCTGGTGTGGTACTTGACATCTCATGATTGACTCAATTGCCTGAGCAAGTGATCTGCCAATCATGCACATCCCTCTCCCCTTTAGTCTGTAAGACACCTTTAGAGAGGGTGACTCCATCACCTGCAGGTACACTACCGTGCCAGGAGTCGTCCATTCTAAATACTCTTAGAATGCTGTCTGAGTACCCTTAATTGGGAAACCACCCAAATCTAGATCTACAACCATAGATCTAGTAACCAGTATGTCTGATATAATGTCCAAGTCCCATGTGGAGAAACCACTGTGTGACGACCAAAGTATAACCGATCGTAGTATAGGAATATCACTTACTATTCTGTGTATGTCATCCAAATACCATAACATCACACCCTACTACCTTCTTAACAGATCCATCCCCTATTCTGATGAAGTCAAACCTATGACTGTCACATCAGAAATTGATGATCTATCTCCGCTACATCTGCTTTAGTCTATAAATAGACATAAGCTACCTGTCCACCAATGCTTCCGCTGCTCCCACTGATCACGACTACCCTCTCGCAGAGTCATATACACGTACACTTCCAAAGCAAGTTTAGAACGACGCTATATTCATCCTCCAGCCGGGTCTCACGGTCTGGAACAACAGCAATGGCAATTGTGGGTAACAAGAACTTCCCAATCACCGTCCTTGAGGCTACCAGAGTACCTCTCGGGTGCCTGAAGTTACCCACCTTATCTGCGGAGTGGCCAATGGAATCTCAAACCAGATTGAATCTTTAGGTTCCTATCAAATCTTCAGTAATCGTTTGTAGTTCTGGAATTACTTCCAGTTCTACCGTACTCGCACTACTGTTTTCTGAAAAAATCCGTTTTTAATAAAACTGTGGCGAGTCTAGAACAATATCGCTATTGATCATCCAGATGGTAGAAAGTCAACCCTCGTCATAGCCTGGGTCAACCCACAAACAACCATTACAGAAAACGTGTCTTGAGTTGTCCAGTGTATGGTTTTAATCATACACCGGACAACTCCCCGTACCTTAACATCGTTAAGATACGAACTGTTCTATATCCAATATAGGACCAGAGGCACTGATTTAATTGAACCAGATTCAAATCATGCAGCTGTCTCCAGCGCATGTCAACTAAATGGAAAGAGGCCGATCAGCGTTACTCAACTTAGGAATATTTCCAATTATGAGTAACCTGAAAGAGAAGCAAGTTCTCTTAACCATTACTATCAACTGAATACCATATACAAGTGTCTACATCTTCGATCGCTTTGAAGAATCCCGATACTTGCTACACCTGGTTCTCTACTCTATTCAAATACCTATAACTTCTCAAAAATTCGGACCCTGTGTTTCCACGAAACACCTGTCTAAAAACTAGAGAAGTCATAAGTAAACCGAATATAGTGCGAGGACCAACCCCTCTGTCCTGATGGAGCCTGGACAACATACAATACTCTGTATAAGTCCCTTGAGTCTAAAAACTCACTCCCTGTGTATTGTAGGTTGAAAACTGTACCTTTGGTTATGAAGAATTACACCGCTTTTTAATGCTCCTTACCTAACCATCCACTGATATAGGTAAATATCATAGACATAATTTCAAAAATATATATCTCACTCTATTCAAATAGACGTACAAATATATCAATTTGAAATTGGTGCATAACAGCGGATATTCAAAACCAAATATTTGTCGACCGGCAAACAACCGAGGTGACTTCCTCAAATATCACCGATTACAACGAATCCCGATATAATGAGGATGATCACCCAATTCCCAATAACTCACTCCCACTCATCATCGGTAAAACCATACAGATGTGAGAATCAAACTTGGTAAATACATACCCTGGAGTAAGTATCTAATAGGGAAATCAGTTTTCCATTAACATTACACAGTGAAACTGAAACATTGAAATGTTTCGATGGGGTATCCCGGTATTCCTAGTAATGCCTCTTCCATATTCACGACTGTAACTGTATAATTCTTTGCCACCTCTCCAAATCCCTTCATATGTCTTTAGTCATTCCCTTCTGTACACCCCTTTAGGCCAAATGGTTTTCTTCCTTCCCTACCGTTCGGCACCAGCCTATGGTTTGGAAGAAGACTATCCAATAAGCATAATGGGTGTACTGTCCCAATCCTAGGAACACTCGCAATGCGAGAGAAGGTGAAGATAAAAGACACCTGAGTAAACCTTATTCCTATTTCTCCTGAACCAGAATCCATCCCCGAACTGGAACAAGTTCCTTTCGAGTTCGTATATAACCATACGATGGAATATCCAATAAACCTTGGATCTTCGTAGTGATACAGAGTGTTCTCGAGAAATACAAAGGTGAAGTGGGAGTGGTAATGAAATACTTGGTTTGGTCGTGAATATCAGTCGCAATTTAGTTTGCCCTCTTACTAATCCCTTTCTTTGTCTTTACATAATATCTTCTGTACACCATCGTTAGGCTAATTGGTTTTCTTCATTCCCCACCGTTCGGCACCAGCCTAAGGTTTGGAAGAAGACTATCCAATTTGCGTAATAGGTGTACTATCTCCTAAACCAAGGAGTACTCGCAATCTGAGAGTAGGTAAAAGGAAAAGACAACTGAATAATCCTATCCGTTTTCTCCATAACCGGAAACCATCCTCGAATAAATCCCTTCGAGTTCGTATATAACCATACGATGGTTTGGTCCAATGGAAGTGGACGTTCGTAATAATACGGGGTGTCCTGGAGAAAAGGGTAAAAGTAGGAGTGGCAATGAGGTCTGCAACTCTGACAATCCAAAAGCCAGTGTTTAAGAAGGTTCGGTCAACTTGGTCACTGAGTCATAGTCTTAGGGTCGGGTCAATGGTCGCTGCTAGAGAGAGAGAGAAAAGAAACACTCAGCGTGCACTCTAACCTAGATCAGAATGGTTACCAATTTATCTAATCAGGAAACCTCCCACTGTACCGTCAAATTCTCCTCCAAACCTGAAAGAAGAATTAGTCGGGATCACCCGAGGAGTAAACTAACTCATCAGTGGGAATCAGGATCCAACTATCATCGCATGATAACATGACGGAATCCGCTCACGTCACCACACTCCAGAAGGTATGCGCATATCTGGCAAGTTTCAGTTCTTTTGAAAATCCCGATGTGATTTTTACCCCATGCTCTTATGACCTTGACTTTGGCCAACAAATCATAAGTCACATGTCAAGTTCTACCCGTCATTCTCCAGGTTGATTTGAATCCACCCGTACCTACCCTTGACTTTGGCCAACAAGGCAGTACGACTGTTCCAAACCAACGCATCTATCTATGCTGCATATGAATAACCAACAGCTACCAAACACTGTGCCTTGACTTTGGCCAACAAACACAGCTTGAATACTATTGACTACCCGTATGAAACGACGGAGGGCTACGAATGGTTTCTGGCGAAAACCTTTAACGTAATGAACTTGATATCGTTGAAGGAACGGATAGCTTTTTAGAAAAATATAGTGACGAAAACCTTTGCTAAAGAGGTCACTTCCGGTGAAGGGATCTCGGCTCTTTCCCCGTAGAATGTGGTGCAGGATATTCCAACTGAATACCACGATGCAAAGAAAAAGTAATCGGCTATAGTGAAGTTATTGCCCTGACGCAAACTTTTTGTCCAAGGGGTCACTCCCGGTGAAGGGATCTCGGCCCTTGCCTCGTCGACTGAGGAGCAGGATATTCCAACTGAATACCACGATGCAAAACAAAAGTGAACGTCCTTGCAATAACAGCTTTTTGAAAAGTGTTCCAACAACATCAGATTAGGTTTGTTTTTATCTTGCATTGATCCGAATCAACGCAGTCCCATCAATTGATCACACCACAAAGAACGAAAATATACTGATGTACGTATATGCCATCCGCATTCGCCACTGGGTCCCGTCATTACCCGTTAGGTTAGCTAACTAACGACAGAGCGGGGACTGGACTAGCGCGGATGCAAAACATATACAACATCTACTAATATATATATACCAATATATTATATTCGCTCAAGGCGTGATAAAAAAAATGCAACATCACAGAAATTTACAGCATCACAGAACAATACAGATATCTAGGATCACCGGGTTTCACAGAGCCGCTGAAACCCGACGTTCCCCTGATCGTGTGGATAGCCTGTGCAATGAAATCCTAGACCCCTACTGGCGCAGCAAGTTACCCGCCAAAACCTGAAGCGAGGCAGCCCCCTTCAGCAACGTGAATGGACCACCCAGCACTTCACGGAATCCGGTAACTCGGGCACCCCTCCTGGGTCAACCTGTACCCCCTACGAGTGCGGCGAAAAGCCTGCCAATTCTAGAGTGAAGCCCCCTCCGTCCCAATGCCATAAGATGCGGGCTTGTTGCCTTCTAGAATCCGGCTATCTGTGCACCCCTCCGCGGGGCAATCCTAGTACAGAAAGTAAAATATACATACAACGGGTACATCGACCGCAACCTGGCCGTGCCACAAAATAATAATACAAAAAGGCAGTGATGGCAGTCCACATGTCGGACGCTCGCCCCGCAATATCAAATGTACATAATACAATAAAAACTGTACTAGCATTGCATCGAGGCTATCCCCCATGACCGATCCGCAACATCACAGCAATACACAGAACATCAACGTGAAAGTCACGTTCGCAAATCCGTCTAACCGGGCTATAGCAGTTAGATAGGATTTACCGATCAAGTGACATTCACGGTCGCAGATATAATGTAAATACTGTGAACTAATGTGTTTAAATATCCGATCGATCAAATTTTAACAAGTGGGCCCCAAGTACTACTGTAGCACATCAAGAAATTCTGGGCCCAAAATTAATATTCCAAAAACCCTAAAATAAACCCAGAAAGCAACTGATGAAATTTGATGCAGTGATTTCAACATAGTGCGGCGGAACCGCGGCCTAAAGGGGGGGTTTGGCCGCGGTTCCGCGCTCCTATTATGGAGTCACTATATCGAATTTCTATAGTGTTCTTAGAATTTCCAGTACATCACTTTTCTACAACCTGAAAAAATTTTCGACTCCAGAAAATTTCAACAGAAAACTGATGCATGTGAAAAATGCGGATTTTGGAATTTTGGTCGATCGGAAATGTAAACACATTAGACAAAGCTAGACTAGGTTAATGGCGAGGCTTTGATACCACTGTAAGTGCACGGCGGCGCCCCGGCCTCCATCCCGAGGCCAAATGCGGAAGCGAAAACCTTTAATTTTGCAAACTAGCAAACCGGCACCACCGCGCACTAAACACCCGGATCGAACCATTAACTAGTCCTAGCTAACTACAAGATGGGGAATAGAGATATACCGACTGATCCGAGTCCTCCGGTCTTCTCGTCGTCGTCCCGATCTCCCGCGGAATGTCCTGTCTCCACCTCGTCGCCGGAAGTGCACCACATCGCCTACATCTTTTACGGGCTCCCACCTAAATACCGAGGCAACTCGGGCACGAAGCTGGCTAGTCGACGTGCCCAAGATTTTCTGTAGAATGGTGTGTAGAACTTGTGTCTCATTTTGGGGTAGTGGAGGTTGCCATTGGTGGAGGAAATGATACATGAACTTTTTCTAGGTGAACTTGGGGATTTTTCTTGCATCTAGAGAACAAAAATCCCCACTACAAGAATTTGGACAGCCTTCCATCACTTGGCCGGCCATGGCATTTGGGAAAATGAGAGTGTTAGCAATGAGGGAGAGAGTGGCTTGATCAATAATGCAAGAGGGAATCAAAATGAAATCATGAAGGAACATGATCACAAAAGACAACCACACTCAACCACAACTATCATCAACTATCATGTCCACAAAACTCATGCCATCATGACACTACAAGACTAGCCATGATGAGAAGGAGAAGTCAAAGGATGGTGCACCATCATGATACAAGAATATGCAAAAAACCCCTCCACAATTGCTTATTTGCGCAAATGCAAATAAGCCCTCCTCCACCAATCTTCGGCCAATGAACGATACAAAGGAAATCGGCCGAAACGGAAAGCAAACTGGCAACTCCAGAAAACTGGTCCCGTAATAAATTACAGGAAAACCCCGATACTGTGCATACACACCCGCATTTGTATTCCGACCGAAATACAAAAGCAAAGAGACAAAGTGTACACTGTACTATACTAGGATCCGGCTTAAACCAAAGCCAGCTAGTAATATCCGTCCGATCCTGATCCGTGCAATACCGCCCGTATCTGATCGAACCCTGCCATATATCCATATGGCCTCTAGTATGAACTGTCCGATCCTGATCCGTGCAATACGGCACGTATCTGATCGGACCTTGCCATATCTCCATACGGCCTCTACAGCTTTTCGCCCGAAAACTTGAGTAACTGAATGTAGGGGACTCTAAAGACTCGTCAACACCATGGTTGTGGATTTAACCACTAGCACGTCAGAGGTATAAGCCAATACGTAACGGGCTACCAGGTATTGACCAAAAGGGACGTCGATGAGTGAACTCATCCGACACCCTACTGAGCCTGTGAGTGAAAATATCCGTACAGTCCGGTCCGTTCATCTATGAGCATCGCATGGCGGGCCTAGGGGGTTGGTAAAAGTCATACCCCCAAAAGCGGTACAAGTCGTGTCGGAGTGTAGCCCAGAATACCCTGTGATACTACTGGAATACCTACTAGTAAATCTCCTGCCTCGGCCGAGGGCTTCGTGTAATGGCTCTCCTAGACACAGCGCGACCTCACCCCCAATACCGGGAGAGACGAACCCCTGAAGATACGCACACTGCCTCCATGTGGCGCGGGACTGTACCCAACTAAAACCTGTTTGCACGTCTCCTTTGAGCATGGTAGGGTAGTAATCAAAGTACAGTGGGAACTCACACGAGACAAATGACGATCCTCAGGTCGATGAACTAACCTGTAGACATGTCATCTGGGAACTACTATCTGACGTCTGGTATAAGACCAACTAGCATGTTCCCGGCGAGTCCTGCCCGGTGTACTCATAACCCAATGAGCACCTGTATACATCTTAGGTGATCCAACTGATACCAATGGCTTGTGAGACCGGCCACCGCCCCTCGTCGGGGTCTCGATTGTATACACTAGTCTACTCTGGAGTATCGATGCCCTGTCTCGAAACTCGCACAACTAGGGACCTTTTAAGGATGTGCTTATAGACCCCAGCTCCCACTTATATGATCGCCCTCATACTGCTGGTGGTCAAGCAAGAATCTTAGGGGCTCTATCAACGTGTAATAGCGACCTGTCAGGTCACCTAAGCAGTACACGATGATAAAGATAAACCAGATAGCATACTATCATCTCGAGTAAGACTGTCCTACCGGGACAGGTCCTCCCTCAATCATTGCAATCACGTGCCTGTGATCCAATAATTGACTATGAGGGCACTATCTCCAACAGCAGCGCCACTGCGCTAGCGCATTCGCGCCGAGACGTGTCGCGCAGCGCAAAGCGCTGCTCAACTGTGCGAGCGCATCTGCGCTGACACGTGTCGCGCAGCGCACAGCGCAGCGCACCTGTGCCAGCGCATCTGTGCTGACACGTGTCGCGCAGTGCAGCGCATGCGCAATTGCGCTAGCGCATCTGCGCTGACACGTGTCGCGCAGCGCAGCGTCTGCGCAACTGAAGCGTTGCTTCCTTTAATTTTGCTTAACATAGAGCTTTGCTCTTATTGGGCACGCCTTCTTGGGCGCTGCGCTGACGTATCAGCGCCTGACATGTGGCGCGTTGCGCCCGAGATTTGAAGCGTTGCTTCAAAATTTTGAATTTTGAATTTCAACAGAGCTTTGCTCTGATTGGGAGAAACAGCGCTGTGTCTAGGAGAGCCCTTACATGTAGTCCTTGGCCAAGGCAGGAGATTTACTGGTAGGTATTCCATTAGTATCTCAGGGTGTTCTGGGCTACACTCCGACACGACTTATACCGCTTTTGGTGGTCTGACTTTTACCACCCCCTAGGCCCGCCATGCGATACTCATAGACGAACGGACCGGACTGTACGGATATTTTCACTGAAAGGCTCAGTAACGTATCAGGATGAGTTCCCTCATCGACGTCCCTTTTGGTCAATAACTGGTAGTCCGTTACGTATGGCTAATACCTCTGACGTGCTAGTGGTTAAATCCACAACCACGGTGTTGACGAGTCTTTAGAGTCCCCCACAGACAGTTGCTCAAGTTTCGGGCGAAACGTTGTAGAGGCCGTATGGAGATATGGCAGGGTTCGATCAGATACGTGTGGTATTGCATGGATCATGATCGGACGGTTTATACTAGCGGGCTTTGGTTTAAGTTGGAGCCTAGTATTGTACAGTGTAGATTTTGTGTCACGACCCAAAGTTCGGCCCGTGACCGGCACTTAACCATGTAACGTCTGAAGGCGTAACACGACTAAGTAAGCCGAAAGCCCAGAAATCAAAACCATTTAAATGTAGAGTGTAAAAGTATTTTGTAAAAACGGTTGCAAATGTTTTAGAAGATCTTTTAATTAATTTAGTAGAAAATTTCTTTTTACGTTCAAATGTTAATTAATAATTTTATTTGTGCGCAACATTTCCTTATAAAAGAATTTGTCATGTGGAATAAATAGAGCATCACAATAATGATGATACGACTAAGTGAAAAATGTAATGAAGATAGCAAGAAATGTAAGACTGCATAAATAATCTCGGCTCACAACGAGCTCGACACCAGAGTACAATATAACATATATCGTCCTCACAACTGTCTCTAAGTCAATACATGAAGGTAGATGGAGAATACTAGATACATCAATACACAACTGAAAGTAAACAGATACCGTACAAAAACCCACCAACTAGCAATGGTGTCTGTAGCAAAAGGTGCGGTAAACAGCTAGCCGCGACTACTCCAAAGGGCAATCTGCAAACTCTGTGGCACAACGGGGGTGAGTTGCAAACTCATGAGTAGTAGATAACATATAGAGGTAATCGCGAGTATGCAGCCAACAGTTAACATCTATATGATGAACTGGATGCTCAATATCATGTGACAGGTATGATCTAATGGCATTTCTATGTAATGAGCAGATGTATGAAAATCAGGCATGGCAATGTAATCTAACAACTTATATAGGATGAATAGGGTATGCAATAATATGCAAGCATGTGTACTCTATCAGGTATGCAAGCTACAGGATGAGATGTCAAGTAATAAATACTGAGTATGGGAAGAAATAATGTCTACACGGAATGTCAATATGGAAAAATAACTGGTGTATGTCAATACACCCAATCCCAAAACAACTCAGGCGCCGGCATCCACATCGGCCCTCAAATCCTGTAATCTCATAAAATCGTGAGTGCCCAACATCGGCACCCAAATATCAAGAAAACTCGTGTCCAGCATCGACACGCAAAACCTCATATCTCGGGCACCCGTCAATCCAGGTTAGCCCACGGGCTCTGTCTGCGGTGTCGGCCCTCGGCCCCGGCAGTACGAGTCGTCCCGTATCCATCTCTCGACTCTGGTCGGTATCCTCCGGACAACCGCCAGGTCCAACCAATCACCGGTAGGTAGTAGTCCCTCTGCCAGGCTCACCGTCTACTCCACAGCGATCCGTTCTCGCCCCGGGGTACCATACCGGGTCCACCATGTACCCGCAATCGGCCTCGTCCAGCTCCTCGACTCGGGTTTCCATGTACCGCTCTAGCACCGAGAAAACACATGGTGGAAGCACTAAAATATCAAATCAAGGAAACCGGGTTTTTAAACAGTGCGTATTTTTCTTAAAATAGTACTCCGGTTCCCAATATCCAGAAATCACATGAATCAATCTAATGCGTAAATCCATGCCATGTGTCGTATGGAAGAAAAGGGAAAACCACTCTTTTTCTAAAAATACCCAGTTTGGAAAATACCAAATGCGGTCCCTTAGTTTTTAAGTCAAGTCAATATCATCCATGTATGTTTTATATGAAAATGAGTATAGGTATGGATGTGCAAGCAGCTAAATATGCTAAGTGAGTGTAGCAATATACACGTACACCAATGTGGAAATGATGCATATGTGTCCAAGAGAGATATATATACATAAGCATTATGATGAGCTACAAGGTGATCGGGGTAAAATATGCATATGCGGGTATGGCAAAACATGACAACATTAGTGAAATGGAATCAGTATAACCTATAATTTCTAGCAATCCTATACTGTGAGTGTCATGGCAATCACTAACGGTGTGAGTGTAGCATATAGATCGTGCTCGTGCAGCATGTACCGTTAGTGACAGTGCAGTGTTCTATACTACCAGTTCTATATATGTAACAAGGGTATGCTACTCTAGTATGGTTGCATGAATATATAAAAGTAAACATCCTACTATGCCCTGACGCTTAACGCCATATGGGCGATTTCCCCGTAGATGTTAAATCTACTCACCTGGTCGTGTGCTAAGTATAGCCGACCACCTGCTTCCCTTTCCCAGCGGTGTCTGACGTACCAGCCTGCGAACCTGGAATTTACACAAGAATCCAAATAATATCAAAATCTCGCATGCGCGATAAAACAAAACGAGAACTCGTGTCGCGAATTGACGCGCGTGTGTGCGATACGCTGAAACGTGCGTGTATGTGCCTAGCGCTTAACCCGATACGCAGCGATATGCCGAATCACAGAACCATACGCGTATCGCGCAGACCAAAAACACCTGAAAACAATATAGTGCCCCAGATTTTACCCAGATCAACATATTGCAAAACTATGTATACCAGAGACCTATAAAATGTAGCAGACACCTGTAGAAGAAACCCTAGGACCTAACTCCCTAGTCTGGCCGCAATTTGCGGCCAGAATGAATTTTCTGGCGGCCTAGGTTGAGGGTGGTGGGGTCGGGCTCTGGTAGTTGGGTCAGTGTGTCACCAGTAGGCTATGGTCCCCTTAATTTTATTCTGAACCTACAAGGGTAGCAGCAGATATCAAAAAGCTATGTTTTGCTAAAAAAAACGCCAAGTTTTGTACCAATCGAAAACTTAGGGTATTTTGGTGTAATCTTGGGTTTCCTAGGTTAACTTGGTCCTAACCATTCATAATTTGGCTAGTCTAACAATTATTAACATTACCTAACACCAAACCACAAGAATCACCAAAATTGTAAAATTATCGCAAAAAGGATACGCGTGCGTGAAACTAAATGCGTGCGCTTACGACACGTCGCGACGCATGTGAACTCTCCAGAACCAACTTCGACGCGCTGTGGCGCGCGGTGCACCACAGAACCACGCGGATCATGCGCGTGTCGCACAAGGTTAAAAACATCGAAAACGCGTTTAAAGCTCCAGATTTTGCCTCTTGGCCAAACTACAAAAGTTACAGATACCAAAAGCCTAAGCTACCCATAATAACCCTACAGCCTAAATTTTGAGGTGGGTCCCCGTGCTCTATGTGTGTGTCTCTGATGAGGTCACTATGCTACAGTCTTCACAATTTTATGATTTAAGATTCGGGTAAATAGCAGATCCCACAGAGCCTCAAAAGTCCCTAAAATCACTAATTTAAGCCAAGTCGGGCCAATTGGTTAATCTGGTGAAATCTTGGATAAATCTTGGTTTCACTAGCCTTAACAGCTCTTACTAAGGTTATACTAACCATCAAAACCATTACTTAACCAAATTCCACCAAAATCTCTACAACTAGCACTTAAACTACCAAATATAAACACTAACTACATCACAACCATAACATGAGCAAGAGAAGTGGGGTTTAAGGGAATTATACCTCTATAGATCCTAGTTGAAGGAGGAAAGAAGAAGGAGGGAGTGGTGTGCTGCTGCTATAGCTCCTGAGGTTGCATCAAGGCTGAAATGAGCTGCTGATCTGCTCACTGCAGAGGCTGATGCTGCTGTTGCTGTTGGTACGTTCTGTTGTTGTTGCTGAAGCTGCTGCTGGTGTGTTGTAGTGGGGGTTGTGTGGTGTTTTTGTGTTGGTGTGGGTGCAAGGAGCTGCTGCTGCTTTGCAACTGCTGCTGAAACTAGCTACTGCTATTGCAGTGCTGAAGAAAAGAGGCTAGAACTGAGGTAATAAGGTTGTCTTGGAGGCTAAAGGTTTGAGGGTGTGTGTTGTTTAAGAAGTAGGCTGTTGCAATGATGATAGGGGCTGTTTATGCAGAGTGCTGTTCTGGAGCAAAAATGGGTGGCTGAAGCTGGTTTTGTCAGGCTGAAGTGTGCTGAAGTTGATTTCAGGAGCTGATTGGGTTATTTTGGTGGCTGTTCTGATGTGTTTAGGGGCTGAAAATGCTGGAAAATGGGGCTGATGTGAGGGTGTGAGTGAGGGTGAAGAGACAAGCTAAAAAGGTTTGAGTTGAGATGAGGTGGCACAACCTTAAACCATCATTACATCTATCACATTTTTCTCTCTCTCCCTCTCTCACACAACAAGCAAGTCAACCCCAAGTTTAAACACCCTCAATTAAACTAATTAGCTCATAATCAACCCACTTATCGTAAGCAAATCCCTAATCCTACTATGGTGGCTAAACATGGCTAGCCCACCATGCACACCCAAGCTAGGTCACTCTAAGCCTAACCTTAGCTATCGTGCACAAGTGTGTACGGTTGAGATAAATTCCTACAAAAATAACTATAAAACCAGATAAATTACTAGGAACCCATTTTGGTAAACTTTTTACCAAAAATCCCACATTAACACACAATTACTGTTAACCCTAAACTCAGGTGTTACAGTCTCCCATCCTTAAGAAAATTCGTCCCCAAATTTAAAATAAAAAAAAGCAACATATAACTACACGTACCTTCAAAGAGGTGAGGGAATTTCTTTTGCATCTCCCCCTCGGCCTCCCAAGTGATCTCCTCACCAATCGGACCGAGCCAAAGAACCTTCACCGACGGCAGGACCCTAGATCGAAGTTTCTTCACCCGCCGATCCAATATCTCAACTGGCTGCACGGTGAACGAAAGATCGGGCTCAAGCTGAACTGTCTGATGTTGGATCGTGTGGGAAGGGTCATGTAGATATCTGCGTAGCATCGATACATGGAAGACTGGATGAACATCCGAAAGACTGGGTGGAAGAGCCAATCGATATGCGACTGCGCCTACTCGCTCGAGGATCTCGAAAGGACCTATGAACCTGGGGCTACATTTCCCCTTTCGTCTAAATCTCATCACTCCTTTCATTGCGGAGACCCTCAGAAAAACGTGATCGCCAACCGCGAACTCTAATCTGCGGCGGCATCTGTCAGCATACGATTTCTGCCTTCTCTGAGCTGTCCTCATCCTGTCTCGAATCAGCTGAATCTTCTCGGTTGTCTCTTGTACGATCTGTGGCCCCAAAATACTGCTCTCGCTCAGCTTTGTCCAACAGACAGGTGATCTACATTTCCTCCCATACAAAGCCTCGAAAGGTGCTATCTGAATAGTGTCCTGGAAGCTATTGTTGTAGGAGAACTCTATCAAGGGTAAATGATGATCCCAGCTACCACCAAAGTCTAAAACGCAAGCTCGGAGCATGTCCTCGAGAGTCTGAATGGTCCGCTCTGACTGTCCGTCGGTCTCCGGATGAAATGCCGTGCTGAAACTCAAACGAGTGCCCAAAGCCTCCTGAAGCCTCTGCCATAGTCTACTGGTAAACTGGGTGCCTCGATCGGACACAATACACGTCGGGACCCCATGTAGTCGTACAATCTCGTCGATATAAAGCTGGGCATACTGCGCAAATCCGAAGGTCGTCTTCACTGGCAGGAATGAGCCGCTTTCGTCAGACGATCCACGATCACCCAAATAGAGTCATACCCCTGCCTAGTCCTTGGTAGACCCACAACGAAATCCATCGAAATCTGTTCCCATTTCCACTCCGGAATGGGTAACGACTGTAGCTCTCCTGCGGGCCTCTGGTGCTTAGCCTTGACTTGCTGACAAGTCAGGCATCTTGATACGAACCCCGCGATGTCCCACTTCATTCCGTCCCACCAGTAGGTCTCTCTCATATCATGGTACATCTTGGTGGAACCGTGGTGGACACTGTACATTGACCGATGTGCCTCCTCAAGAATATCGCGTCGCAATCCCTCGGCATCTGGTACGCACAGTCTAGACCCAAATTGTAAAATCCCCTGGTCATCAATCACGAACTCGGAGAATCTGCCCTGTCCAATCTGTGCCATGATCTCTGAGCAACGGTCATCCCTGCGCTGTGCCTCATATATACGGTCAAGCAACAGTGGGCGTGCACGAACGTGTGCAAGCTGTCCCCCAATCTGCGTGAACTCGAACTGCACTCGGCTATCACATAATATCTGCCAATCTGCCGACGACTGCCTCTGTACTGCACTAAGACACGCTAGACTACCCTCGGGCCTCCTACTCAAAGCATCTGCCACTACGTTAGCCTTGCCCGGGTGATATAAGATCTCGCAGTCATAGTCTTTCACCAGTTCCATCCAATGGCGCTGTCGGAGGTTGAGGTCACGCTGCTGAAATATATACTTGAGGCTCTTGTGATCAGTGAATATCTGGCACGACTCGCCGTAGAGGTAATGTCGCCAGATCTTATGTGCAAAGACCACTACAGCCATCTCCAAATCGTGAGTGGGGTATGTAGGGTTCCTAGGCACTCCAAGGAGGTCTCACAAGGTATCAACCATGCCAATTTCAAAAAATCTAGGTGCCGAGAAACCCTAATACGGATCGTTGGCTAGAAATCTAGGCGAAAAAGAAACTAGTTAACAACTTAACTAAAGTTTAAACGGAAATACAACCTTTGTAGATCCGGTGCTCCACCTCCATAGCTCCGCAACGAAGTCCCCTCGCTGTCCAAATGAATTTCTGGGCTCTAGCGTCGGCTTCGTCGGAGAAATGGCGAGCTAGGTCGTCGATGTCCATGCCGAAGATGATCTACGTCGATGCATCGCTAGATCAAGCTCCACCTTCACCAAGCCATGAAAACTTGTGAAGGAAACACCCTATACTACTTGGCAAGAGGTAGAGGATGAAGAAATAGGAAGTGGGTTCACTTTAGAATTGGATTTCTCACTCTTTATCATCACTTGCCATTAATGGAGCAAGCTTTCTTCCATGAAGAAATGAAGAAGAAAAAGAAGAATGTTATGATAAGAATTAATTAAAATAGAAAATAAAATCCATTCTTATCATAACTCTTACCATGGTTAAGTGTAGAGAGAGAACTATAGTTAAGTGGAGTGGTTAGGTTTTAACATGAGACAAAATGGTGACTTAATGAAAGCTTCATGAAGCTTCATTTACAAACAATGAAAAGCCACCATTTTCTCACTCTTTTTCTTTTTCCAAATGAATAACTAAATAAAATAAATGAATAAGAAAATAATAAACCCTAACCACTCATAAAACCATGGTTCAATCTTTACACAAACCCAAGTTTGCATGCATCATTAAACATGATACAAACAAGTGCACAAAATCATATCGCATATGCAATGCGCACATCCGAGCGAGGAAATCCATTTAAAGTGAACCGATACTAGTTAATGCAAAGTAATATATCAAATATATAATTATGCATTAAATCATTAAATCAACACTTGATTTAACGATCCGGTCATATCGTATATAACCGACTAGTATCCTATGTACCGGTTTATTGAATCAATCCTTGATTCGATAATTAGGGTATATCGCATATAACCTAATCGATACATTTATCGTGAGAATGTAATACGGTATCACATACACGCATTACTCTCGGTCCCGCACATATCTCATATGCGCTCCTATTTCGTTTCGCTTGAGCCAGGAAACTTCTGTGTAGGACTCTAAAGACTCGTCAATACGCCGGTAGCGGATGATGATCATATCAAACATCCACAAGCCGCAAGCGGTCTGCTAAACGTAACGGCCACCCGGGTATTGAGCGATCAAAAGATCGACGAGCAAGCCCGCTCACACTCCTGTGAATCCAACCAGTAACACTTACCGTACAGTCCGGTCTGTCCGTCTGATATGTCGCATATCTCGCCTAGGGGTGGTAAACGTCTGACCCCAATAGCTCAATAAGTCGTGTCGATATGAGGTCTATAACAATTCGAGAAACTACTGGTAACACTTACCAGTAAATCTCAGCAACCCTGGCCAGGGATTTCCTGTTATAGCTAATCGAACACAGCGCAACATCAACCCCCTATACCGGGAGAGACGAATCCCCTCCTATCGCTCATTGCCTCCATGTGACTCGGGACTGTACCCAAAAACCACCGTTTTGCACGCCCTCTTGGACGTGGCAAGGTGGAAATCAAAGCACAGTGGGAACCACACAAGACTCTATGACGATCTCGGGTCTACAGACTAACATGTACCAGTGTCACCAGAAAACTGCCATCTGATGTCAGGTATAATACCATCTGGGAGTTCTCGGCGAGTCCGTCCAGTGTACCCAGTCTCTACTGAGCACCCGTATATCATCTCTGATGTCAAACACCAATGGATATGGGATCATCCATCGCCCATCTGTATGGGTCGAGAAGGTATACGCTAGTCTACTCTGGCATATCGATGCCCCGTCTCGATATACCCACGACTAGGGGCCTTGAAGGATGTACTTATGGACTACCATGTCCCCACTAGTATGATCTGCATCATAGTCCAGGTAGTCAAGTACACATCCTAAGGGCTTTACCAACATGTAACAGAGAGACAATCAATATACACGTTAAGGTAAAGAGTAACCAGATAGCATACTATCATATCGAGCAAGAAAGTCTTCCCTATATATGTCCCAGCATCCACTACAATATACATCCTATGTATAGTAATGGCCTCTAGGGCATACATATAACTAACAATCTCCCACTTGCACTAGGGCCATCTGTAGCAGTGGTTGCAGTATCTCATACTCAACCATCCCATCAAAGTCTCTCTCTGGGAAAAGGCCTTTGTGAGTGGATCCGCCCGTGTTGTCCTCTGAGTCTACTCTCCTAACCTCGATCACCCTGGAGATCAACTATCTCCATGATCAGGTGATGCTGCCTCAGAATATGTCTGGATCACTGATGGGACGGACGTTCCTTGGCATAAGCCACAACTCCATTGTCACACAATGGGAGGAACTAAGTTCATCTCATGAACTAATATACACCCAGACAGCCTCTTTGGTAGCATCTTTAGTAGCGATGTATCCAGCCTTAATCGTCTACTATGCCACGGTATCTAGCGTGGAACTCTTCCAACATACCGTCCCTTCACTGAGGGTAAAGACAATGCCTGTGACTGACATTCAGTCGTCTTTATCACCCTGGAACCCTTCCAGTGATTCTCCGTAGGATCGATTGATACTATCTCACTACATCTAGTGAGTATCCTAACATCCATTTACATCTATCTCATAGATGAAAACACAGGATTTAGGAGGTATCATTTTTATCCTATATGGAGAATCTTAGTGATACGCGGAGATTGACCGAGCGTAGCATAGGAAACTCCTTTCCTATCAAGAGTATGTCATCCACGTACTCTACGAGGATCACTACCATACTCCCTACTACCTTTTCGTATATACAAGGTTCATCTACCATTTTGATGATGTCAAACTGTTTGACTAATCCATCAAAACAGATGTTCCAACTCCGCGATTCCTGCTTTATCCTATAAAGCATCCTGTCCACGTTTCCGCTGCTCCCACTGTCTACGAAGCCCTCTGGCTGTGTACTTATAGACGCTCTCTTCTAAAACATCATTTAGAAAAGCTGTCATGACACCCAACCGCCAGATATCGTATTCATGGTACGTAGCCGTGGCAAGTAGTATCTGGATGGACTTAAGCATAGATCCTTGAAAAGGTTTCATCATTATCCACGCCTGGTCGATGACGAAAAGCTTTAACAAGTCTAGGTTTGAAAGTCTCAACTTTTCCATCTACACCAAGTAATCTTCTCAAGATATACTTGCTCCTGATGGGGATTTAACCCTTCAGATATAGCAACTAAAGTCCATACTTTGTTGGTGTATAAGGATTCCATCTCAGATCGCTAAGCATCCAGCCATTCTTACAGAGTCTTACTCCTGATGGCCAGCTCGAAGCTAGTTGGGTAATCATCTCATGATGCGATCCTCGCTCCCACTGTCATAGAGAAACCGAAGTATCTCTCAAGTGGGTGAGGAACCCAACTAGATCGGCGGAGAGGCTGAGGTTCGTTGGAATCTACTGAATCCTTTGGTTCTATCAAATCATCGGCTGCAGATTGTATAGCTGGAACATTTCCAGTTCTACATAACAGATCTTGCCTTGAGCTTGTCCGGATTTTGCTTTTAGACATAGGCCGGGCAACCCCAAATCATAACTAACTTAAGATATGGGCTCTTCCCTTTCCATATCATATATGAAGCGGTAGGCAACTGATTTGATTTGAACCCTATTCAATAGGTATGCAGCTTCTCAAGTGCATAACTCCCAAAAGGAAATAGGAAACTCAGTAGTACTCATCATAGAGCACACCATATCACATAGGGTGCTATTGCTCCGCTCCGATATACCATCGTGCTATGGTGTATACAGAGGAGTAATGCTGAGAGAGAATCTCATTCTCCTTTAGAATAATCCAGGATTTCCGTGCTCAAGTATTCTCCTCCTCGATCTCATCAAAGGACATAATACTTATACCCGTATTGGTTCTCTACTTCTAGCTTATATTCTGTGAATATCTCAAAAGGTTCGGACTTGTGTTTCAACAGGAACATATGTTTGAATCTAAGGAGATCATCAGAGAATGTAATGAAGTACAAAGAACCGGTCTTGGCATGTGTAGACAGGGGATCTACATACATCATCATGTATCAGTCCTAAGAGTTCACTAACTCATTCTCTGTTTCCAGTAAACAGAGCTATGGTCATCTTATCTCTGTGACATGACTGGCAAGTTTCACAAGATGTAAATTCAAACTGATTTAAATATGCATCTTCATGTAACTTCAGCTAGTCGGGTCGCATTGATATGACCTAGTCTACAATGCCTCAAGTAGGATTCGTTCATATCTGAACTCTTCCTCTTGTGTGTCTTCCGTATACTAAGAACTGTAGTTTGATTTAGAACATCAATGCTTTTAGATAACGTGCCTGATCCGATCAACTTTTGATATTGGAAATGTTCAAAACATTATCCAACTATACAAAATTTTATCATTTCATTACTAAAAAAGAGATTGATATGATTTTGTATATCAGGTTCGGTATCTTTTAACATTCGATCAGAATCAATGTATTTGGAATACAGGGTGACAGTGACCAACAGACTTGGCTGCAACACTTGCCCCGTTTTCTGCCTCATGAAACTTATCACCCGATCTCAGTTTTTCTACCTTTCTGTAGCCCTATGTAACAGGTTACATATCTGGGATCCTGATCTGGTATCACATACCCAGGACGTAGAGGATACAGAGAAACAGTTCTTTGTAATGAACACACCCGAAGATGATGCATCAGCATGCACTCTCTTCGTTTGGGCGGCACGGGAATTCTGGTAATCCGTAATTTCCTGCTCTGTCTTATAACAATTATAAGTTGGAGCGGGATCAACGTTCCCCAGCTCAGTAAAACAAGCGGGTTCGGTCAATAATCCGTATTATTATTTTGATTAAGGCGTGATATGGTCGCTACCTGGAGAGAGAGAGAAGAAAACACTCAGCGTGCGCTCTTGCAAGAATAGATTGGTTATTATTTTATCTAATCAGGATGGCTCCCACTGCTTTTTATCAAATCTTCATTCAAACCCTAAAAGGAAAGACTAGCCGGGATTAATTACACACTACAAGTTTGCCAATCTTTCAGCCAGGCCAGTGTCGGTACTTTGAGGGAGGTCCCCCGTGCTTTCGCACGAACCTAATTAATGTAAACCTCGTTTTCCCAGAGGCGTAACCTCGTTGACACTTTTCTAGACACCTACTTGATCGGCTAATTGTAATGTGTAAAGCTCTCCCAGGAGTAACAATTACTCGCAGTGGGTATCGGGATCCAACTATCTCATAGAAGGTATGCAATCTCATTGCAAATTTCAACACTTGAAATTCCCGATAATATTTTGCCCTAAGCGATCTATGACCTTGACTGAGTCAACAAATCATAGACCATAAGTAAAGTTCAACCCGTCATTTCTCGATTGAATTAAACCCACCCGCACGACCCTTGACTGAGTCAACAAGGCCCCACGACTACCCTAATCCAATCGCATCATATGCTTTGCAGATAAGCACTAATCAGCTACCGCACACTACGCCTTGACTGAGTCAACAAACTCAGCACGAATACTAACTAGGACTTATCTGAAATGACGGGGGGCTACGTCAGGTTTTTAAGAAAACCTTTTGCGTAATGAACTTTATATCGTTGTAGAATCAAATGATTTTAAAAATGGAGTGTTTTTGAGGCTTTTCTAGTTTTGCTAAAGGGGTCACTCCCGGTGAAAGGATCGTCGGTCCTTTCCTCGTCGAATGAGGTGCGGGATATATCATATATATCGCTGTGCAAAGAAAAAACTCTTAAAAGCAATCAAAAGACAAACCGAGTGTGTAGCATCTGCCAGTTATTGCTAAAGGAGTCACTCCCGGTGAAGGGATCTCGGTCCTTTCCTCATCGAATAAGGTGCAGGATATATCACATATACCACTGTGCAAAGCAAGAACTGTAGCTACCTGTTTTATTTTTGAAATTCGATTCTACAACATCTTAGGTTTCTTTTATTTCATTAATCACATTAATGAAGTCCCATCATATAAGTACCTAAACATCACAGATAAATACGACGTACACTTATGCCATCCGCATTCGCCTCGATGTCCCCTCGTGCACCCTTAGGTTAGGTAACTAACGACAGAGCGGGGCAGGGCTAGCACGGGTGTAAAACATAAGTAACGCCTATATAATATATCATATATACTATATATAGTATCCATCACAGAACATATCACATGATCACATCACAGATATCGCAGCAGAAGAAACATATGAAATATTGGATATACTAGGACGTCCGTGTTTTCAATACGAGCCAGTATAAAACACGGATTCCACGGTCGTGATGAATAGCTAAACCCACACCCCTAGACCCCTACGAGAGCGGCAAGCAACCCTACCAATTCTAGAGTTAGGAGACCCGGACTCGACCCCTCGAGTTGGTCTCCCACTGGACTCCAGAACCCGGTTACTTGTGCTCCCCTCCTTGGGTCTATCCTAGTGCGGAAAAGTAAATAATATACAAAGGGTGACATCTTCCGCAACCTGGAAGTGCCCCAATAAAAGAATATTACATACAAGTTTTTACATGAATGAAAATGAAAACACTCATCTCACATAAAAAACCCCCGGCTATTCAAACACGACGATCCAATATAACATATCCAGCAACACATAACATCACATGTCATCAACGTAAGTAAATATGCGCATCCCAATTGTCGTTGACATATAGCAACGAAACCGGCGATATCACATATTACACTTACGGTCACAGAAAAGAAAGTGTAAAACTACAACAGTTGGAATCCGCAACCTTCTCAGACATCGCATGCCTGACCAAATGAATTCCTTAGACATCACATGCCTAACAATTATAAACCCCGCATTTTAGTCTCAAAATCGAAAAATCTTTCAATATCAAGTCGGGCAATTCAACAAGATTCCTGACATCCTGATCGAATGCTCGTCGCAAACTTTAGTAGACGGCCGCACCCCCGACGCCGTCGACGAAGTGCACCAAGGCGGAACACCGCTACCGCGAGCACCCAAACGGATGCTTTCGGCGATGGGGTTCTCCTATAGTCACTTGGTAGGGGCTAAGGGGTGTAGCTGTCTATTAAGTTTACCCGGCGAGTATTCGCGTACGCTACGTGATTGCGACGGACTTTTGATCACATCAAAATTCCGTGGCAACCGATCAAGTGAGACTAAACCGCTAGATTTATAACATTCATTCAGTTATCTTATAACTACTTGTGGATTCCAAGTATTGTATCACATTCCGGATAAATAGAAAATGTTAAACTTTTCGATCGAACATTCAAACACCCAAGTTTTCCGATACAGATCAACACATGAAACAAGTCTAAAAACATTCAGTTCGTGCCTCAGTACCAACGGTCCAGCCGTAGAAGGGTCAAGCCAACGCCTCACATGTGGCACGCCGTACTGTCCCAAACCCGAAGGTTCAAAGGGCAGTTCAAGACGGTCACATAATCGAGTTAAGGTTTGTTGTCTTCTAGAGGGACCATCGCGTTACTTGCACTACTTAGAACGTCTTTAAACCTCGTAAAAATCCAACACTTGGAAATTTTCCGGCAGGGGAAAAATTGGGTATTTATATCCGGTCGAACTTTTTAACATATTCAAAAATTATTCGGAAGCCACACAGACAAAATTTGATAATCCGATCGAACATTCGAATCCCCAAAACAACCCAGAAAATTCAACTCTTGAAAAAAATATTAAAAATTCCCAGGAAAACCAGCACTGAAAATTATGAATTACTGTGCAAAATTCGATGCCATATAAGACAAAACGGCCGCGGAAACGCCGCATTAGCACGCTAATGCCGCGGTTCCGCCGCACTTTAATGGAATCATGTGATAATTTTTGCACCGTAATTCTTAGTTTTTCCTACTGAATTTTTTAGCAATTTTTAATTCACAAAAATCCCAGTTTTTGGAAAAAGTCCAGAGAGCATTTTGGAATCAGGGTTTCGGTTCGATCGGGTTTCAAACTCCGTCTACGCATCGCCTAAGGCTCTAGCTAGGCTCTGGTACCACTTTAGGGTTCCTAGGCACTCCAAGGAGGTCTCACAAGGTATCAACCATGCCAATTTCAAAAAATCTAGGTGCCGAGAAACCCTAATACGGATCGTTGGCTAGAAATCTAGGCGAAAAAGAAACTAGTTAACAACTTAACTAAAGTTTAAACGGAAATACAACCTTTGTAGATCCGGTGCTCCACCTCCATAGCTCCGCAACGAAGTCCCCTCACTGTCCAAATGAATTCCCGGGCTCTAGCGTCGGCTTCGTCGGAGAAATGGCGAGCTAGGTCGTCGAGGTCCATGCCGAAGATGATCTACGTCGAGGCATCGCTAGATCAAGCTCCACCTTCACCAAGCCATGAAAACTTGTGAAGGAAACACCCTATACTACTTGGCAAGAGGTAGAGGATGAATAAATAGGAAGTGGGTTCACTTTAGAATTGGATTTCTCACTCTTTATCATCACTTGCCATTAATGGAGCAAGCTTTCTTCCATGAAGAAATGAAGAAGAAGAAGAAGAATGTTATGATAAGAATTAATTAAAATAGAAAAGAAAATCCATTCTTATCATAACTCTTACCATGGTTAAGTGTAGAGAGAGAACTATAGTTAAGTGGAGTGGTTAGGTTTTAACATGAGACAAAATGGTGACTTAATGAAAGCTTCATGAAGCTTCATTTACAAACAATGAAAAGCCACCATTTTCTCACTCTTTTTCTTTTTCCAAATGAATAACTAAATAAAATAAATGAATAAGAAAATAATAAACCCTAACCACTCATAAAACCATGGTTCAATCTTTACACAAACCCAAGTTTGCATGCATCATTAAACATGATACAAGCAAGTGCACAAAATCATATCGCATATGCAATGCGCACATCCGAGCGAGAAAATCCATTTAAAGTGAACCGATACTAGTTAATGCAAAGTAATATATCAAATATATAATTATGCATTAAATCATTAAATCAACACTTGATTTAACGATCCGGTCATATCGTATATAACCGACTAGTATCCTATGTACCGGTTTATTGAATCAATCCTTGATTCGATAATTAGGGTATATCGCATATAACCTAATCGATACATTTATCGCGAGAATGTAATACGGTATCACATACACGCATTACTCTCGGTCCCGCACATATCTCATATGCGCTCCTATTTCGTTTCGCTTGAGCCAGGAAACCTCTGTGTAGGACTCTAAAGACTCGTCAATACGCCGGCAGCGGATGATGATCATATCAAACATCCACAAGCCGCAAGCGGTCTGCTAAACGTAACGGCCACCCGGGTATTGAGCGATCAGAAGATCGACGAGCAAGCCCGCTCACACTCCTGTGAATCCAACCAGTAACACTTACCGTACAGTCCGGTCTGTCCGTCTGATATGTCGCATATCTCGCCTAGGGGTGGTAAACCTCAGACCCCAATAGATCGATAAGTCATGTCGATATGAGGTCTATAACAATTCGAGAAACTACTGGTAACACTTACCAGTAAATCTCAGCAACCCTGGCCAGGGATTTCCTGTTATAGCCAATCGAACACAACGCAACATCAACCCCCTATACCGGGAGAGACGAATCCCCTCCTATCGCTCATTGCCTCCATGTGACTCGGGACTGTACCCAAAAACCACCGTTTTGCACGCCCTCATGGACGTGGTAAGGTGGAAATCAAAGCACAGTGGGAACCACACCAGACTCTATGACGATCTCGAGTCTACAGACTAACCTGTACCAGTGTCACCAGAGAACTGCCATCTGACGTCAGGTATAATACCATCTGGGAGTTCTCGGCGTGTCCGTCCAGTGTACCCAGTCTCTACTGAGCACCCGTATATCATCTCTGATGTCAAACACCAATGGATATGGGATCATCCATCGCCCATCTGTATGGGTCGAGAAGGTATACGCTAGTCTACTCTGGCATATCGATGCCCCGTCTCGATATACCCACGACTAGGGGCCTTGTAGGTTGTACTTATGGACTACCATGTCCCCACTAGTATGATCCGCATCATAGTCCGGGTAGTCAAGTACACATCCTAAGGGCTTTACCAACATGTAACAGAGAGACAATCAATATACACGTTAAGGTAAAGAGTAACCAGATAGCATACTATCATGTCGAGCAAGAAAGTCCTCCCTATATATGTCCCAGCATCCACTACAATATACATCCTATGTATAGTAATGGCCTCTAGGGCATACATATAACTAACAAGGTAGTTCTGTTCATGTTTCTTCAATTGCCGGGAAGCGTAAGCGATCACCCTGCCATGCTGCATCAGTACACATCCTAGCCCCACTCGTGAAGCGTCACAATAGACTACAAATCCGCTCGATCCTGAAGGCATTGATAACACTGGCGCCGTAGTCAAGCAAGTTCGTAGCCGCTGGAAGCTGCGCTCGCACTCCTCCGTCCAAACGAAAGGAATTCCCTTCCGGGTCAATCCGGTCAAGGGGGCAGCAATACGGGAGAAATCCTGTACAAATCGCCGGTAGTAGCCGGTCAGTCCTAGAAAGCTGCGTATCTCAGTAACAGATGTAGGTCTAGGCCAGCTCCGAACGGCCTCGACCTTCCTCGGGTCTACACATATACCATCCCTTGTAATCACGTGACCCAAGAAGTCCACGCTGTCCAACCAGAATGCGCACTTGGAGAATTTTGCATAAAGCTGGTGCTCCCTCAAGGTCTGCAGTGTGATCCGTAAGTGCTGCCCGTGCTCCTCTCTGCTCCGGGAATACACCAATATATCGTCAATGAATACGATGATGAACAAATCGAGATATGGCCTGAATATACGGTTCATCAAGTCCATGAAGGCTGCTGGCGTGTTGGTGAGTCCGAACGACATCACCAAAAACTCATAATGGCCATAAGGCGTACGGAAAGCTGTCTTCGGAATGTCCTCCTGTTGAACTCGCAGTTGATGATAGCCCGACCGCAAATCGATCCTCGAAAAATATCCTGCCCCCTGAAGCTGGTCGAACAAGTCGTCGATGCGTGGTAATGGATATCTGTTCCGCACGGTCACCCGGTTCAGCTGCCAGTAGTCGATACACAAACGTAAACTGCAGTCCTTCTTCTTGACAAACAGGACCGGAGCACCCCAAGGAGAAACACTGGGTCGAATAAGTCCTTTGTCCAGCAATTCTTGCAATTGACTCTTCAACTCACTAAGCTCTGCCGGGGCCATCCGATAAGGCGGTATAGAAATAGGCCCCGTGCCGGGAATCAAATCAATACAAAACACAACATCACGCTCAGGCGGTAGCTCAGGGAGCTCGTCAGGGAACTCACATGCTATCGGAACCTGGTCTAATGGAATCTCTGTGGATCCTTCATCGTAAATGTAGGCTAGAAATCCCTGACATCCCTTCCTCAAAAGCCGTCCTGCGTGAAGAGAGGAAATCAATCTGTGAGGGGTGGCACCACGGTCCCCCTGCACAACAAAAGCTGACTCGCCGGGAAAACAAAATCTCACTGTCTTCTCGCGGCAGTCCACCGACGCATAGCACGTGGCTAACCAATCCATGCCCAAGAGGACATCGAAATCCAACATCTCAAGAAGGATCAAATCGACAGGCAAATCTCTCTCGCCAATACGGACAACGCAGGATCGGAACACGTGTCTAGCCACAAATGACTCTCCCACGGGAGTGGTCACCATAAGCGGCTGATCAAGCAACCCAGACTCTCTACCCAAACTCGGTACAAAATGTGTGGAAACGTACGGGTGTGTGGATCCAGGATCGAACAATACGTGTGCATCAACAGAACATACTGATAAGGAACCTGAGACCACCGCATTGGACGCCTGCGCGTCATGATCCGTCAATGCGAGGACCCGTGCCTGTCCTCCACCTGCAACTGGCGGTCTAGCAGCTGGCTGTACTCTGCCGGTGGCTGGCTGTCCTCTGCCTCGACCGCCTCGTCCTCTAGGAACAAACCATCCGGGACCACGACCTCTTTGTGTCTGAGGCTGGCGCGGGGCAACTGCAGGTACAATGGGCAACGCCCTCTGGGGTGGAGAAGGAGGAAGTGTGACTTGCGGTGCGGCTGCCTCTCTACGGGGTATCTCAGGACACTCTCGAACACGATGATAGGAACTCCCGCATCAGTAACATCCGGATGATACTGGCTGACCCTCATGGGGATAAGAGCTGAAAAGCTGACCTCGTCTCGAGTCCCTGCCACCTGCAAGGTGTCTGTCGCGGCGTCTGAACGGTCGTCTCCGTGTCGATGAATCAGTACGAACCCTCTTCGGCTCTGGGACTGCCGAAGTCTCTGCAAGGCGTGCCTCGACTAATAGGGCTGCGTCTACGGCTGCTGCATATGTCTCGTAATGCTGTGCGCTGATCGCAAGGAACAATGGTGTAAGCAAGTCACGGATAAATCTCTTAACTCACAACTCCTCAGTGGCCGCTAGGTACAGAGCATAGACTGATAGCTCGGTGAATAGCACATCGTACTCTGCCACGGTCATCTCTGGCGTCTGGCGCAAGGACTCAAATCTGCGTGCTCGGGCATCCCTAACACTCTGGAGGAGGAAGCGAGCAAGGAACATCGTCACGAACTCAGTCCAGGTCATAGGAGGAAGACCTGCCGCTCTGCCCTTCTCAACTGATTCGCACCATTTCTGCGCAAGTCCTTCCAGGCGAAAGCTCGCGAACTCTACCCATCGCGTATCTGAGCATCTGAGAGAACGACATATCCATGCCATCCTGTCAATGAAAGACTGCGGGTCGTCGGCTGGATCGGTGCCTGTGAAGACCGGAGGCTTCAGCCTCATGAATTCTGCTAACGATACCGTAATCACCTCCATGGCTGCAGGGGCAACTGCCTGTGCTGTCGGTACCATCGCGGTCCCCGTGACTGGTGGAGCTACCTCTGGTCGCTGCGCTCGAAGCATCTCAACTAGCGACCCTATCATCTGACGCATCTCCTGCATGCTGGATCCCATCGTCTGGCGCATCTCCTGCACACCAGCCCCGAGGGTGGCGATCTGATCTGTCATAGGAGGGACAGTCTGCTCGGGTGCAACAGGTGTACTTCCCGGATCAGTCCTCGTCTCCGACGATTCAACTCGCATCTCGGCCCTCACGGCCGCTCTCTGTGCCCTCGTAGTCTTTGGCGGCATAATGGCTGAAAGGAAAGCAGGAGTTGATAAGGATACGGAATTCGAATCACAAGAATGTACATCAAGAAAGAAGTTCAATCAATAGGTCCTAAGGTCGCTTAGGCGGAGTGTCGCGTCGTGAGTATGCCGCGGAACATACACACGCCACGGCACCCTGCCGCAGCTACCTACTCCATCATACCAGGGTCATCCTACACTCCGAAGGTAAAACCTACGCTCTGATACCAACTTTGTCACGACCCAAAGTTTGGCCCGTGACCGGCACTTAACCATGTAACGTCTGAAGGCATAACACGACTAAGTAAGCCGAAAGCCTAGAAATCAAAACCATTTAAATGTAGTGTGTAAAAGTATTTTGTAAAAACGGTTGCAAATGTTTTAGAAGATCTTTTAATTAATTTAGTAGAAAAATCCTTTTTACGTTCAAGTGTTAATTAATAATTTTATTTGTGTGCAACGTTTCCTTATCAAAGAATTTGCCATGTGGAATAAATAGAGCATCACAATAATGATGATACGACTAAGTGAAAAATGTAATGAAGATAGCAAGAAATGTAAGACTGCATAAATAACGTCGGCTCACAACGAGCTCGACACCAGAGTACAACATAACAATATCGTCCTCACAACTGTCTCTAAGTGAATACATGAAGGTAGATGGAGAATACTAGATACATCAATACACAACTGAAAGTAAACAGATACCGTACAAAAACCCACCAACTAGCAATGGTATCTGTAGCAAAAGGTGCGGTAAACAGCCAGCCGCGACTACTCCAAATGGCAACCTGCAAACACTGTGGCACAACGGGGGTGAGTTGCCAACTCGTGAGTAGTAGATAACATATAGAGGTAATCGAGAGTATGCACGTGCTGCGATACTCTAAACTATGCCAACAGGTAACATCTATATGATAAACTGGATGCTCAATATCATGTGACAGGTATGATCTAATGGCATTTCTATGTAATGAGCAGATGTATGAAAATCAGGCATGGCAATGTAATCTAACAACCCTATATAAGATGAACAGGGTACGCAATAATATGCAAGCATGTGTACTTTATCAGGTATGCAAGCAACAGGATGAGATGTCAAGTAATAAATACTGAGTATGGGAAGAAATAATGTCTACACGGAATGTCAACGTGGAAAAATAACTGGTGTATGTCAATACACCCAATCCCAAAACAACTCAGGCGCCGGCATCCACATTGGCCCTCAAATCCTGTAATCTCATAAAATCGTGAGTGCCCAACATCGGCACCCAAATATCAAGAAAACTCGTGTCCAGCATCGACACGCAAAACCTCATATCTCGGGCAGCCGTTAATCCGGGTTAGCCCACGGGCTCTGTCTGTGGTGTCGGCCCTCGGCCCCGGCAGTACGAGTCGTCCCGTATCCATTTCTCGACTCTGGTCGGTATCCTCCGGACAACCGCCAGGTCCAACCAATCACCGGTAGGTAGTAGTCCCTCTGCCAGGCTCACCGTCTACTGCACAGCGATCCGTTCTCGCCCCGGGGTACCATACCGGGTCCACCATGTACCCGCAATCGGCCTCGTCCAGCTCCTCGACTCGGGTTTCCATGTATCGCTCTAGCACCGAGAAAACACATGGTGGACGCACTAAAATATCAAATCAAGGAAACCGAGTTTTTAAACAGTGCGTATTTTTCTTAAAATAGTACTCCGGTTCCCAAAATCCAGAAATCACATGAATCAATCTAATGGGTAAATCCATGCCATGTGTCGTATGGAAGAAAAGGGAAAACCGCTCTTTTTCTAAAAATACCCAGTTTGGAAAATACCAAATGCGGTCCCTTAGTTTTTAAGTCAAGTCAATATCGTCCATGTATGTTTTATATGAAAATGAGTATAGGTATGGATGTGCAAGCAGCTAAATATGCTAAGTGAGTGTAGCAATATACACGTACACCAATGTGGAAATGATGCATATGTGTCCAAGAGAGAGATATATACATGAGCATTATGATGAGCTACAAGGTGATCGGGGTAAAATATGCATATGCGTGTATGGCAAAACATGACAACATCAGTGAAATGGAATCAGTATAACCTATAATTTCTAGCAATCCTATACTGTGAGTGTCATGGCAATCACTAACGGTGTGAGTGTAGCATATAGATCGTGCTCGTGCAGCATGTACCGTTAGTGACAGTGCAGTGTTCTATACTACCAGTTCTATATATGTAACAAGGGTATGCTACTCTAGTATGGTTGCATGAATATATAAAAGTAAACATCCTACTACGCCCTGACGCTTAACGCCATACGGGCGATTTCCCCGTAGATGTTAAATCTACTCACCTGGTCGTATGCTAAGTATAGCCGACCACCTTCTTCCCTTTCCCAGCGGCATCTGACGTACCTGCCTGCGAACCTGGAATTTATACAAGAATCCAAATAATATCAAAATCTCGCATGCGCGATAAAACAAAACGAGAACTCGTGTCGCGAATTGACGCACGTGTGTGCGATACGCTGAAACGTGCGTGTATGTGCCTAGCGCTGAACCCGATACGCAGCGATACGCCGAATCACAGAACCACACGCGTATCGCGCGTATCGCGCAGACCAAAAACACTTGAAAACAATATAGTGCCCCAGATTTTACCCAGATCAACATATTGCAAAACTATGTATACCAGAGACCTTTAAAATGTAGCAGACACTTGTAGAAGAAACCCTAGGACCTAACTCCCTAGTCTGGCCGCAATTTGCAGCCAGAATGAATTTTCTGGCGGCCTAGGTTGAGGGTGGTGGGGTCGGGCTCTGGTAGTTGGGTCAGTGTGTCACCAGTAGGCTATGGTCCCATTAATTTTATTCTGAACCTACAAGGGTAGCAGCGGATCTCAAAAAGCTATGTTTTGCTAAAGAAAACGCCATGTTTTGTACCAATCGAAAACTCGGGGTATTTTGGTGTAATCTGGGGTTTCCTAGGTTAACTTGGTCCTAACCATTCATAATTTGGCTAGTCTAACTATTATTAACATTACCTAACACCAAACCATAAGAATCACCAAAATCGTAAAATTATCGCAAAAAGGATACGCGTGCGTGAAACTAAATGCGTGCGCTTACGACACGTCGCGACGCGTGTGAACTCTCCAGAACCAACTTCGACGCGCTGTGGCGCGCGGTGCACCACAGAACCACGCGGATCATGCGCGTGTCGCAAAAGGTTAAAAACATCGAAAACGCGTTTAAAGCTCCAGATTTTGCCTCTGGGCCAAACTACAAAAGTTACAGATACCAAAAGCCTAAGCTACCCATAATAACCCTACAGCCAAAAACCCAACACCATATCCCCTGCTCTGGCCGCAATTTGCGACCAGAAGGAAAAAACCGGCGGCCTAAATTTTGAGGTGGGTCCCTGTGCTCTGTGTTTGTGTCTCTGATGAGGTCACTATGCTACAGTCTTCACAATTTTATGATTTAAGATTCGGGTAAATAGCAGATCCCACAGAGCCTCAAAAGTCCCTAAAATCGCTAATTTAGGCCAAGTCGGGCCAATTGGTTAATCTGGTGAAAACTTGGATAAATCTTGGTTTCACTAGCCTTAACAGCACTTACTAAGGTTATACTAACTATCAAAACCATTACTTAACCAAATTCCACCCAAATCTCTACAACTAGCACTTAAACTACCAAATATAAACAATAACTACATCACAACCATAACATGAGCAAGAGAAGTGGGGTGTAAGGGAATTATACCTCTATAGATCCTAGTTGAAGGAGGAAAGAAGAAGGAGGGAGTGGTGTGCTGCTGCTATAGCTCCTGGGGTTGCATCAAGGCTGAAATGAGCTGCTGATCTGCTCACTGCAGAGGCTGATGCTGCTGTTGCTGTTGGTACGTTCTGTTGTTGTTGCTGAAGCTGCTGCTGGTGTGTTGTAGTGGGGGTTGTGTGGTGTTGTGGTGTTGGTGTGGGTGCAAGGAGCTACTGCTGCTTTGCAACTGCTGCTGAAACTAGCTACTGCTGTTGCAGTGCTGAAGAAAAGAGGCTGGAACTGAGGTAATAATGTTGTATTGGAGGCTAAAGGTGTGAGGGTGTGTGTTGTTTAAGAAGTGGGCTGTTGAAATGATGATAGGGGCTGTTTATGCAGCAGTTGAGTGCTGTTCTGGAGCAAAAATGGGTGGCTGAAGCTGGTTTTGTCAGGCTGAAGTGTGCTGAAGTTGATTTCAGGAGCTGATGGGGTTATTTTGGTGACTGTTCTGATGTGTTTAGGGGCAGAAAATGCTGGAAAATGGGGCAGATGTGAGAGTGTGAGTGAGGGTGAAGAGACAAGCTAAAAAGGTTTGAGTTGAGATGAGGTGACACAACCTTAAACCATCATTACATCCATCACATCTTTCTCTCTCTCCCTCTCTCACACAACAAGCAAGTCAACCCCAAGTTTAAACACCCTCAATTAAACTAATTAGCTCATAATCAACCCACTTATCTTAAGCAAGGCCCTAATCCTGCTATGGTGGCTAAACATGGCTAGCCTACCATGCACACCCAAGCTAGGTCACTCTAAGCCTAACCCTAGCTATCATGCACAAGTGTGTACGGTCGAGATAAATTCCTACAAAAATAACTATAAAACCAGATAAATTACTAGGAACCCAATTTGGTAAACTTTTTACCAAAAATCCCACATTAACACACAATTACTGTTAACCCTAAACTCAGGTGTTACATTTTTTCTCATTGCATTTGTATTCAGTGGGAATACAAATTTGGGTATGTACATACAGTAGTGGGGTTTTCCTGTAATTTATTACGGGGTCAGTTTTTTGAAGTTGCCAGTTTGTTTTCCGTTTCGGCCATTTTTCTTTCATTGGCTGAAGATTGGTGGAGGGGGGCTTATTTGCAAATATGCAAATAAGCATTTTGGAGGGTTGTCTTTGTATATTGATGCTTCATGATAGCTCTTGTTTGGCTTTGACTTCTTCACCCATCATTGCTTGACTTTTATGATGGTGATGGGTTATGATAAGGTTGGTGGAGTGTTGGTTTTGATTGGTGATGATTTCTTCTCATCCTCTCTTTTGTCTCTCATGCATCATAGCTCCCCTCTTGACTTTTTCCACCCTCATTTTTTCCCTTTGATGAAGGGGGGGGGGGCGGCCACACTTAGTGAAGGAGAGGGGCATTTTCATTTGGCAAGAAAAATGTTCATCTCACACATTCTTTTGCTTGCTAGAAAAATCATTCATCTCCATATATCTTTTTTCCTCCACAAAAGGGCAACTTCCATAAACTCCATGAGACACATAGCTTTCTACACCTCATTCTACAGCAATTCTTGGGAACGTCGGCTCGCTAACTTCGTGCCCGAGTTGCCTCGGTGCAGAGGTGGGAGCCCGTAAAAGAAGCCGGCGATGCGGTGCCCTTCCGGCGAGGAGGTGAAAACCGGAGATTCCGCGGGGAGATCGGGACGACGACGAGAAGACCGAAGGACACGGATCGCTTGGTATATCTCTCTACCCCTTCTCTTGTTAGCTAGGATTAGATTAATGGCCCGATCCGGGATTTTTGTGCGCGGTGGTGCCGGTTCAAAGTTTAAAGAAAATTATCGTTTCCGCATTTTGGCCTCGGATTGACGGCCGGGACGCCGCCGTGCACTTACACTGGTATCAGAGCCACGCCATTAACCTTGGCTAGCTTGCTCTAACTTGTTTACAAGTTCGATCGAACGAATTTCCAAAAATCACATTTTCCATGCATCGCTTTCTGTCGAATTTTTCCAGTCGTCAAAAAATTATTTGGTACATTGGAAAATTACGTGCAGGGTTTTCTGAGAATTCTGTGAAAATTTGGGCGGCTGATATTATTGTAGCGCGGCGGTTCCGCGGCCAAAACAATGTTTGGGCCGCGGATCCGCCGCCGTTTTGTGTCCGAACTGCACCAAATTTTTCACAGTTAGCTTCTGACATGGAAATAGGGCTTTTGGTATATAATTTTTGGGCCCAGATGTTTTTGAGTGCTACAGTAATGCTTGGGGCCCACTTCGGTAAATTTAGTCGATCCAAAATTTTAAACCTGTTAGTTCACAGTATTTACATTATATCTGCGACTGTGAATGTCATTTGATCGGTAAATCCTGTCTAACTGCTATAGCCCTTTTAGACGGATTTGCAAACGTGACATTCACGTTGATGTTCTGTGTTGTGCTGTGATGTTGCGGATCGGTCGTGGGGGATAGCCTGGATGCAATGTTAGTACAGTTTTGTTTTATATGTACATTTGATATTGCGGGGCGAGCATCCGACATGTGGACTGCCGTCACTGCCTGTTTGTATTATTCTTTTGGGGCACGACCGAGTCGAGGTCGATGTACCCATTGTAGGTATATTTTACTTTCTGTACTAGGATTACCCCGCGGTGGGGTGCACGGATAGCCGGATTCTAGAGGGCAACGAGCCCACATCTCATGGCATTGAGACGGTGGGGGCTTCACTTTAGAATTGGCGGGCTATTCGCCGCACCCGTAGGGGGTACAGGTTGTACCAGGAGGGGTGCCCAAGTTACCGGATTCCGTGAAGTGCTGGGTGGTCCATTCACGTTGCTGAAGGGGGCTGGCTCGCTTCAGGTTTTGGCGGGTAACTCGCTGCGCCCGTAGGGGTCTAGGATTTCTTTGCACAGGCTATCAACACAACCAGGGAAACGTCGGGTTTCAGTAGCGGCTCTGCGAAACCCGGGGATCCCAGATATCTGTTTTGTTCTGTGATGCTTATTACATTTCTGTGATGTTGCATTTTATCACGCCTTGAGCGAATATTATATATTGATATATATACTAGTAGATGTTGTATATGTTTTGCATCCGCGCTAGTCCAGTCCCCGATCTGTCGTTAGTTAACTAACCTAACGGGTTATGACGTGACCCAGTGGCGAATGCGGATGGCATATACGTACGTCATTATTTTCGTTCTTTATTGGTGTGATCAATTGATGGGACTGCATTGATTCGGATCATTGCAAGTTAAACAAACCTTATCTGATGTTGTTGGAACAACTTTTCAAAAGCTGTTATTGCAAGGGCGTTCTCTTTTGTTTTGCACAGTGGTATTCAGTTGTAATATCCTGCACCTCAGTCGACGAGGCAAGAGCCGAGATCCCTTCACCGGGAGTGACCCCTTGGACAGAAGTTTGCGTCAGGGCAATAACTTCATTATAGCCGATTACTTTTCCTTTGCATCGTGGTATTCAGTTGGAATATCCTGCACCTCATTCTACAGGGAAAGAGCCGAGATCCCTTCACCGGGAGTGACCACTTTAGCAAAGGTTTTCGTCCCTATATTTTTTTAAAAGCTATCCGGTTCCTTCAACGATATCAAGTTCATTACGTTAATGGTTTTTGCCAGAAACCATTCGTAGCCCTCCATCATTTCAGTTAAATATTCGGTAGTATTCAAGCTATGTATTTTGACCTCACGCCAAGGCATAGTGATTGGTAGCTGCCAGATATTTATCTGTTGCATAGATAGATGCGTTGGTTTGGGACAGTTGTACTACTATTTTGGCCTACGTCAAGGGTATGTACGGGTGGGTTCAAATTAACCTGGATAATGATGGGTAGAACTTGACATGTGACTTATGACATTTTGACCTCACGTCAAGTTCATAAGAGCATGGGGTAAAAATCCACATCAAGAGTTTCTAAAGAAACTGAAAATTGCCAGATATGCACATACCTTCTGGAGTGTGATAATGTGAGCGGATTCCGTCACGTTATCATGCGATGATAGTTGGATCCCGAATCCCACTGATGAGTTGGTTTACTCCTCGGGTGATCCCGACTAATTCTTCTTTCAGGTTTGGAGAAGAATTTGACGGTACAGTGGGAGGTTTCCTGATTAGATAAAGTGATAACCATTCTGATCTAGGTTAGAGTGCGCGCTGATTGTTTCTTTTCTCTCTCTCTTTGGCAGCGACCATTGACCCGACCCTAGACTATGAATACCGAACCTTCTTATAAGACTGGCTTTTGGATTGTCTGAGTTGCAAACCTCATTGCGACTCCTACTTTTACCCTTTTCTCCAGGACACCCCGTATTACTACGAACGTCCACTTCCATTGGACAAAACCATCGTATGGTTATATACGAACTCGAAGGAATTTATTCGAGGATGGTTTCTGGTTCTGGAGAAAACGAATAAGACTATTCAGTTGTCTTTTCTTTTTACCTTCTGTCAGGTTGCGAGTACTCCTTGGTTTAGGAGATAGTACACCTATTACGCAAATTGGATAGTCTTCTTCCAAACCTTAGGCTGGTGCCGAACGGTGGGGAATGAAGAAAACCAATTAGCATAACGATGGTGTACAGCGGGTATTAAGTAAAGACATATAAAGGGATTAGTAAGAGGGCAAAGTAAATTGCGACTGATATTCATAACCAAACCAAGTATTTCATTACCACTCCCACTTCACCTTTGTATTTCTCCAGAACACTCCATATCACTACTAAGATCCACAGTTTATTGGATATTCCATCGTATGCTTATATACGAACTCGAAAGGAACTTGTTCCAGTTCAGGAGAAATAGGAATAAAGTTTATTCGGTTGTCTTTTATCTTCACCTTCTCTCGCATTGCGAGTGCTCCTTGGATTAGGACAGTACACCCATTATGCTTCTTGGATATTCTTCTTCCAAACCATAGGCTGGTGCCGAACGGTAGGGAAGGAAGAAAACCATTTGGCCTAAAGCGGTGTACAGAAGGTAATGACTAAAGACATATGAAGGGATTTGGAGAGATGGCAAAGAAATATACGGTTACAGTTGTGAATCTGGATAATGGAAGAGGCATTACTAGGAATACCCGGATACCCCATCGAAACATTTCAATGTTTTAGTTTCACTGTGTACTGTTAAAAGAAAACTGATTTTCCAGTTAGACACTTGCTCCAGGGTATGTATTTACCAGGAATGATTCTCATATCTGTATTGTTTTACAGATGATGAGTGGGAGTAAGTTATTGGGAATTAGGTGATCATCCTTATTATATCGGAATTCGTTGTAATTGGTGATGTTTGAGGAAGTCACCTGGGTTGTGTCCCGGACGGCGAATATTTGGTTTTGAATATCCGTTGTTATGCACCAATTTCAAATTGATCTATCTATACGTCTATTTTTATAGAGTGAGATATACCTTTTTGAAATTATGTCGATGACATTTACCTATATCAGTTGATGGTTAGGTAAGGAGCATTAAACAGCGGTGTAATTCTTCATAACCATAGTACAGTTTTCAACCTACGACGCACAGGGAGTGAGTTATTAGACTCAAGGGACTTATACAGAGTATTGTATGTTATTCAGTGTCCATTAGGACAGAGGGGATGGTCCTCATACTATATTTGGTTTACTTATGACTTCTTTAGTTTTAAACAGGTGTTTCGTTGAAACACAAGGTCTGATTTTTGAGAAGATATAGGTATAAGAGTAAAATAGAGAACCAGGTATTGCAAGTATCGGGATTCTTCAAGATGATCGAAGATGTAGATACTTATGTATGGTATTCAGTTGATAGTAATGGAGATTAAGAGAACTTGCTTCTCTTTCGGGTTACTCATAATTGGAAGCATTCCTAAGTTGAGTAACGCTGATCGGCCTTTCTCCATTTAGTTGACATGCACTGGAGACAGCTGCATGATTTGAATATGGTTCAATTAAATTAGTGCCTCTGTTTCTATATTGGATATAGAACAGTTCATATCTTAACGATGTTAAGGTACGGGGAGTTGTCCGGCTTATGCTTAAAAACAGACTCTGGATAACTCAAGGCACGTTTCTGTAATAGCTGTTTGTGGGTTGACCCAGGCTATGACGAGGGTTGACTTTCTACCATCTGGAAGATCAATAGTGATACTGTTCTTGACTCGCCACAGTTTTGACAAAAATGGATTTTTTCAGAAAACAGTAGTGGGAGTATGGTAGAACTGGAAGTGATTCCAGAACCGCAAACGATTACTTAAAGTTTGATAGGAACCTAAAGATTCAATCTGACTTGACATTCCATTGGCCACTCCGCAGATACGGTGGGTAACCTCAGGCACCCGAGGGGTACTCCGGTAGCCTCAAGGACGGTGACAGGGAGGATCTTGTTTACCCAGACTTGCCATTGTTGTTGTTCCAGACTGTGAGACCCGGCAGGAGGATCAGTATAGCGTCTTTCTAAACTAGCTTTAGAAGTGTACGTGTATATGATTCTGCCAGAGGGTTGTCGTAGTCAATGGGAGCAGCGGAAGCATTGGTGGACAGGTGGCTTATGTCTATTTATAGACTAAAGCAGATATAGTGGAGATAGATCATCTATTTCTGATGTGATAGTCATAGGTTTGACTTCATCAGAATAGGGGATAGATCTGTTAAGAAGGTAGTAGGGTGTGATGTCCTGGTATTTAGATGACATACACAGAGTAGGAAGTGAAATTCCTATACTGCGGTCGGTTATACTTTGGTTGTCACACAGTGGTTTCTCCATATAAGGCTTGGATATTATATAAGACATTCTGGTTACTAGATTTATGGTTTTTAGATCTAGATTTGGGTAGTTTCCCAATCTGGGTACTTAGACAGCATTCTACAGGTGTTTTAGAATGGACGACTCCATGCACGGTAGTGTACCTGCTGGTGGTGGGGTCACCCTCTCTGAAGGTGTCTTACAGACTAAAGGGGAGAGGGATGTGCATGATTGGCAGATCACTTGCTTAGGCAATTGAGTCAATCATCAGATGTCAAGAACCACACCAGATATTGTTTTTGCAATAGATGCAATAAGTTGATATTGATCCTATCCTGGAGAAACAATCGGAAGCAGTTTTAGAACATAAGTGGAAGTTCTAGGGATATGATAACGACAGCCTCATTCAGGAGACAGTTATCATTCCAGGCTTCCAAGGTGACCTGGACGACAGGGTGGCCGTTAGAGTTATAGTTTTCCCTCTGACGAGGGGCAGTGTTTTGGACTGGTGATCCAAGCATACACTGAGGGAGGTATTACACGGGATACTGATTAATTTCAGTTGTCGATACAGTCTAAGAAGTTAGGATTTGGAGTTCATTTATGAGCTAGGTCCCATCAGACATCCAGACACATTCTAAGACAGGTATTGCTCATTTCGGGAGATGGCTTTCTCCGTGAACTTGAGATTTAGAGAGACATAGAAAGAAACATCAAAGCGGATCCACTCACTGAGGCTATTCCTCGAACGCAATAGTTTCGCAAACGAGTTTTGTGAGAAAGAATAGTAGAGGAGTTGGGTGTTCGGTATCACACGGGCTGTAAGTATGCAACATCGCAATAATTAGCCTTGAGTGCAAGTGGGAGATTGTTGGAGATAGTGCCCTCAGAGGCAATTATTGGATCACAGGCATGTGATTGCAATGATTGAGGGAGGACCTATCCTGGTAGGACAGTCTTACTCAAGATCATAGTATGCTATCTGGTTTATCTTTATCATCGTGTATTGCTTTAAGTGACCTGACAGGTAGCTATTACACGTTGATAGAGCCCTTACGATTCTTTCTTGACTGCCAGCAGTATGAGGGCGATCATATACGTGGGAGCTGGTAGTCTATAAGCACATCCTTTAAATGTCCCTAGTCGTGGGAGTTTCGAGACAGGGCATCGATATTCCAGAGTAGACTAGTGTATACAGTCGAGACCCCGACGAGGGGCCGTGGCCGGTCTCACAAGCCACTGGTGTCAGTTGGTTCACCTAAGATGTATACAGGTGCTCATTGGGTTATGAGTACACCGGACAGGACTCGCCAGGAACATGCTAGTTGGTCTTATACCTGACGTCAGATAGCAGTTCCCTGGTGACATGTGTACAGGTTAGTTCATCGACCTGAGATCGTCATTTGTCTTGTGTGAGTTCCCACTGTACTTTGATTACTACCCTACCACACTCAAAGGAGACGTGCAAACATGTTTTACTTGGGTACAGTCCCGAGCCACATGGAGGCAGTGAGCGGATCTTCAAGGGTTCGTCTCTCCCGGTATTGGGGGTGAGGTCGCGCTGTATCTAGGAAAGCCCTTACACGAAGTCCTTGGCCAAGGCAGGAGATTTACTGGTAGGTATTCCAGTAGTATCTCAGGGTGTTCTGGGCTACACTCCGACACGACTTGTACTGCTTTGGGGGGTCTGACTTTTACCAACCCCCTAGGCCCGCCATGCGATGCTCATAAACGAACGGACCGGACTGTACGGATATTGTCACTGACAGCCTCAGAAGGGTGTCAGGATGAGTTCGCTCATCGGCGTCCCTTTTGGTCAATAACTGGTAGTCCGTTACAAATGGCTAATACCTCTGACGTGCTAGTGGTTAAATCCACAACCAAGGTGTTGACGAGTCTTTAGAGTCCCCCACAGACAGTTGCTCAAGTTTCGGGCGAAACGCTGTAGAGGCCGTATGGAGATATGGCAGGGTTCGATCAGATACGTGCGGTATTGCACGGATCATGATCGGACGGTTTATACTAGCGGGCTTTGGTTTAAGCCGGATCCTAGTATTGTACAGTATAGATTTTGTCTCATTGCATTTGTATTCAGTGGGAATACAAATGCGGGTATGTATATACAGCAGCGGGGTTTTCCTGTAATTTATTACAGGATAAGTTTTTTGAAGTTGCCAGTTTGTTTTCCGTTTCGGCCATTTTTCTTTGTATCTTTCATTGGCTTAAGATTGGTGGAGGTGGGCTTATTTGCAAATATGCAAATAAGCATTTTGGAGGGTTGTCTTTGCATATTGATGCTTCATGATAGCTCTTGTTTGGCTTTGACTTCTTCACTGATCATTGCTTGACTTTTGTGATGGTGATGGGTTATGAAGAGGTTGGTGGAGGGTTGGTTTTGATTGGTGATGATTTCTTCTCATCCTCTCTTTTCTCTCTCATGCATCATAGCTCCCCTCTTGACTTTTTCCAATCCCATTTTTTCCCTTTGATGAGGGGGGGCCGGCCACACATAGTGAAGGAGAGGGGCATTTTCATTTGGCAAGAAAAATGTTCATCTCACATTTTTCCTTTGCTTGCTACAAAAATCATTCATCTCCATATATCTTTTTTCCTCCACAAAAGGGCAACTTCCATAAACCCCAAGAGACACATAGCTTTCTACACTTCATTCTGCAGCAATTCTTGGGCACGTCGGCTCGCCAACTTTGTGCCCGAGTTGCCTCGGTCCAGAGGTGGGAGCCCGTAAAAGAAGCCGGCGATGTTGTGCCCTTCCGGCGAGGAGGTGAAGACCGGAGATTCCGCGGGGAGATCGGGACGACGACGGGAAGACCGAAGGACACGGATCGCTCGGTATATCTCTCTACCCCTTCTCTTGTTAGCTAGGATTAGATTAATGGCCCGATCCGGGATTTTTGTGCGCGGTGGCGCCGGTTCAAAGTTTAAAGAAAATTATTGTTTCCGCATTTTGGCCTCGAATTGACGGCCGGGACACCGCCATGCACTTACAATCACTTATACAAGTAAATGTGTTAAGACAAAGAGCAACCAGATAGCATACTATCATATCGAGCAAGAAAGTCCTCTCTATATATATCCAAGCATCCACTATAATATACATCACATGTACAATAATGGCCTCTAGGGCATACATATAACTAACAATCTCCCACTTGCACTAAGGCCAGTTGTTGTAGTATCTCATACCCAACATCCCGATGAGTCACTCAAATTGTATCTGGGGTATGGCCTTTGTGAGTGGATCCTCCGTGTAGTCCTTTGTGTCAAATCTCCTGACCTCGATCCCCTGGAGATCAACCATCTCCCTGATCAGGTGATACTGTCCTCAGAATATGTCTGGATCGCTGATGGGACCTGTGTTCCTAGGACAAAACCACAACTCCATTGTTGTCTCAATAACTGTTATTGGACGCTCAATGGTAAGAACGATGTTCATCTCATGAATATGAAATGCCCAGATAGCCAATTTGGCAGCATCAATGGTAACGATGTATTCAGCCTTTATCGTCTAGTATGCCACGGTATCTAGCTTAGAACTCTTCCAACATACCGTCCCTCCACTGAGGGTGAAAACAAAGCATGTGACTGACTTTCAGTCGACCTTATCACTCTGGAAGCTTGAATTGGTAAATGACTCCCATTGGAGTTAACCGTTACCAAACCCCAAGAACATTTCTTTAGTGCTTCTCAAGTACTTAAGAATGTCCTACACAGCTGTCCAGTGATTCTTCCATGATCCGATTGATTCCTGGTCACTACACCTAGTGAGTTAGCTACATCTGGTCTGGTACATAACATCGCATGCATGATAGTGCGTACTTCTGAAGCATAGGTTATCCCTTGTACGCGATCTTTCTCCAAATCAGTCTCGAGAGACATCTTTTTGGAGTGAGTGATTCCTCAGTAAGTGGGCGAACTAGAACGCTTAGAATCTTCTATATTAAACCTTTTAGTACGGTGTTAATGTACCTGGATTTGGGACACTCCCAACATCCACTTAGATCTATCATCATAGATCATAATCCACAATATATAATGGTATCATCCAGATCATCCATAGAGAATCTCCGTGATAAGAGGAGATTGACCGAGTGTAGCATAGGAAATCATTTCCTATCAAGAGTATGTCTTCTACGTACAATACGTAGAGGACAACCTTACTCTTTACAACCTTCTTGTATATACATGGTTCATCTACCTTTTTGATGAAGTCAAACACTTTGGTTGTCACATCAAAACAGATGTTCCAACCCCGCGATGCATGCTTTAATCCTGATGGACTTAAGCATAGCCACTTGAGAAAGGGTTTCATCATAATCCACACTTGGTAGCATGATGAGAACCTTTTACTACAAGTCTATCTTTTTTAAAGTCTCAACATTTCCATCTACAGAAAGAATCTTCTCAAGATCCATTTGCTCCCGATAGGTTTTACCCGTTCAGATGCAATGTTCAAAGTCATACTTTGTTGGTGTATATAGATTCCATCTTTTATTGCATAACATCCAGCCATTTCATAGATTCCCCACTCATGATGGCCTGCCTGAACCTAGTTGAGTCATCATCTTGCATGATGCAATCCTGGTTCCCACTGTCGCCGAGAAGACCGTAATATCTCTCAAGTGGATGAGGAACCCTACCAGATTAGCGGAGAGGCTAAGGTTCGTTGGAGACTATTGAATCCTTTGGTTTTACCAAATCATCAGCTGTTAGTTTGTCTAGCTGGAACACCTTCCAGTTCTACCTCAAGACAACAAATTTCTTCATAAGAAATTCCAATTCTAAAAAGGTGGTATGCTAAGAAACAAAACACCTTTTGCTCCTCACATAGGTAGAAGATATACCCTCGCAAATGTTTGGGATATCTAACAAACTTGCAGAACTAACCTTTCCACGAGATTGTCCAGATTTTGCTTTTCAACATAGGCCGGACAACCCAAATCTTAACTCGTTTAAGACATGGTCTTTTCCCATTCCATATCTCATATGGAGTGGTAGGCACTGATTTGGATGGAACCCCATTCAATAGGTATGCAGCTTCTCAAGTGCATAACACCTAAAGAAAACTTGTAACTCAGCAATACTCATTATAGAGCGCACCATATCTAATAGGGAGCAATACCTCCGCCCCGATACACCGTTGTGCTGTAGTGTACTCGAAGGAGTAAGCTGAGAGAGAATCTTATTCTCTGTTTAAAAAATCTAGGAACTCCATGCCCAAGTATTCTCCTCCTCGACCACATCGTAGGACATTAATACTTCTACCCGTCTGGTTCTTAACTTCAAGCTTATATTCCTTGAATTTCTCAAAAGTTTCAGACTTGTGCTTCAACAGGAACATATGTCTGAATCCTGAGAGAAGATCAGTGAATATAATGAAGTATGAAGAACCAACCTTGGCATTTGTAGACATAGGACCGTATACATCATCATGTATCCGTCTCAAGGGTTCAGTAACACTTTCTCTATTTCAAGTAAACAGAGTATTGGTCATTTTACCTTTCCGATAAGACTGGAAAGTATCATTGTAACGTTTTAGAAATCGTTATGCTAATTTTTCCGTTTTAGGGTAATTTTGTCGGTATTTTCTGTTTTAACCCGACTGTGATCAAACAACCATATACACATGCCAGCAACATGTTTAGCTAAAATAAAGCTAGTGCGCAAGCTTTGGGGGTGTGTGGGACGTTTTGGTTCAGATAGATTTTTTCCCAATTTTAATATTATTTTAATGTGGTATTTACATTTTGGGAAATTTCTCCTGAATTGGGATCTTTTCAAATAAATCAAGTTTGAGTAAAACAAAACCTCTTTATCATATCTAGATATTCTTGTGTGAAAAGGATTTAATGTTTTAAAGAAAAGAAAAGAATTGGAATGAGGTGCATTCATGTGTGTGTGAATGCATTAAATTGCTTTTATTGATGAAATGAACTAGAAAACCCTACGCAAAACCGTTTCCTTCTCACTTGGCCGAAATCCTTCTTCCCCCTTCTGCTCTTGATCTTTTCCCTTCCATTTTTGCATCAATCCAAGCCAATAAATCCTCAAAATCCCAAAATATATCACAAAAATACCTCAAGTCTTGGTTTTTGCCTTCTTGATCACTTGGAGCTAGGAGAGCTTGGATCTTGGGAGCTAGCTTTGATAGGTATAATGCCTAATCTGTTAATTAGGAGTTTTTATGTTTTGTGGCTCGTTGGTTGTAGCGTAGAACACTTTAAATATCGATTAGTACAATATCGTGTTTTTAGTGTCCTTTTTGAACTTCTGTGAACTGCTATGGCCTGGAATTCGTAAAGAAAAATCAAACAAAATTGTAGTGATGTACTAGTTACCCTGGAGCACCACCTGAGACACGAGACCCACCCCACCGGCACGGGCCGACGACTCCTTTGGCACATTCCGGCGACGCCGGTTATGGGGGGAGGTGATGGGGTTTGGATTTTGTGGGTAGTTGTCTACTGTTGGTTATGGGTGTTTTGTACTGTTTACTTTTTTAGTATTTGTTGTATGCAAAATCTGGGATCGTTTTCCTATAATCTAGTATTTTTGTGTCCGCGCGATACGTTATACGACACGGATCGTACACTTTGTGTGTTTTTGCTCATAGGTTGTTTTCGTGGTGTCGCTACGCACGTTAGCCACAATACGAACATTTGGAAGTAGGTTTGGAGTTGGTGTGTCGGTAAAAACGTAGTTTGTGCATGTTTTTGGTCATTTATTAATATATATACTTGTGTTATCGTTGTGTTGTTTTAGGTTCTCAGGCGGGGACTTCGGACACATCTACAAGGGGAAAACAAGATGTTGGCTTCACTTAACCAGGAGCGTTAGTGAGTAGATTTAACATCTACAGGGGAATCATCCGCATGGCATTATGCGTCTGTGCTAGAAATGTTTTAACTTGTCGCATATTCTATGTCATATTTAGAATTGCGCATTTACCCTACTGCTTCGTAAATTGTTGTGCTTGGACTAGTATTCTTAGGACACTGTACTATTATTGACAGCTCATGTTGCACGAGCACTGATTGTATACCACACACACCGTCAATAATTACCATGTCACGCACAACCCACTTATAGATATGATTTTGCATGGTTAGGGACATTGTGATATTGATTCATATTTCTTATCGCACATGATTTATAGCATACCTGTATACTTACATGCTTACACATATGCCTTGACATACTTACGTGCTAGTTACCTGTATACATATAGAGTATTGTACGATTAGCGATAGGTACACACACACTTCATGACATAGCTACAGGTATACCTTGCACACCTACTTCACTTATACCCTGCGGGTATATTACATCATTAGTTATAGGTAGATACATATACCTTGCTATATCTTATATTTACACATATACCTGTTTATAGCTACATGTTTACCTTTACTTGATGTTATATAGACTTTGAGAAATTAGGAACCACATGATTTATATGTTAGCTTGTTGCAGTTAATTGCGGCTTTTCCTTTATATGCACGCATTTCAGATTTATGATGCGTATATTATATTCATGGATTTTCGCATTGAGATGTGGATTTTCATGATGTTTTCTGGATTTGGGGACCGTGGGAGTTTCATGGAATTATGCATTATTTGAAAAATCTAGTTTCCGTTGATATGATATTTCAGCAGCCACCATGAGATTTATCGGTTCGGATATATATATACCCCACATGAAGAACGGAGGGAGCCGTGTGCGGGTACATGGTGGGGCCCGGATGTACCCTGGGGCAAGAATCTCCGTGAAGAGATGAGTTAGTGGGGGAACCATACTTTCCGTTGACATTACCAATGACTCGGCGGTTATCATGGGGATACCGAAGAGAGTCATGTGTGTATGGATACGTCGAGAGGCGAGGGTCAGAGCTAGGCACTCGAGCTTTCAGGATAACGTATGATTCGTACCTATCAGGGGACCAGACATGAAGATAGCACCTGATCGATCAGTCTTTCTTTGTCGATACTTAACACGTTGTTTTCATGATATTTTACTTCTATGTATATATAACAGTGGAATGGGACGCTGTTATATATGCCTTTACACATATATTAGTGGAATAGGACGCTAATATACATGTATTGATATCAATTTATATACATCATCATATTTATTCACGAAAACACACAGGATATACGAGATATACTTGATATTGTACATACGGGATATATGAGATCTACTTTATGTTGTGCATTCGGGGTATACGAGATATACTTGTTATTGTACATACGGGATATGTGTGATCAACTTGATGTTGTACATTCGGGGTATACGAGATATACTTGATATTGTACATACGGGATATGTGAGATCTACTTGATGTTGTACATTCGGGATATACGAGATATACTTGATATTGTACATACGGGATATGTGAGATTTGCTTCATGTTGTACATTAAGGATTTGTGAGACTTACTTGATATGATAGCCAATTTGGGGGCTGATTTGAGGAAATTGGTATTTGGATTTGTCTTGATGGATTTTGGTCCTACTACGATATCAGGATCCCCTGGAAATGACATGTTTCATTCCATACTCTACATTTACTGTTTATGCACTGCTGCATGCATTAGTGTACCTGTTAGAGTACCTTCCATGACTGTTGCATTTACATACCTATATTCATATCATTGCTTCATATATTAGTGTACCTGTAAGCGTACTTTTCATGACTATTGCATTCATATTACATGTTACTGCTTTTAACCTGCATATATTAGATTCGCGCTGTACGTGCATACTTGCGATTACCTGCATATGTTATTTACTATTCACGAGCTGGCAACTCAACCCCGTTGTGCCACAAGGTTTTGCAGGTGTTCCTCAGGATAGTCAGAGGCAGAGCTATTTTCATCCATCAGATCATCTTTTGCTGCGGATACCGCTTCGCTTGATAGTGTGCAGTTTTGCTTCGGTAGGTTTTGCGGTTATCCGATGTTGCCTGTTGTATATCCGAGGTTTTATGCAGTTTTATTTATATCGTCTCTTTCTTCGCTACGGCGTCGTATATCTGTTGTGGTGGTTCTTTTCCGCCTTTTCGCGTGGATTTTCTCCCATTGGGGATGCTTTACTTTATATTTATGTTGTACCCATTTTGGGGGCTTGTTTTACAAAGGAGGTGCTGTCAAAATTTTAAAGGAAATAAGTTGGGCTTTTAAAGAATTTGGGTTGAGATTTCAAAGTGTTTGAAAATTCTATTATTTCTTATTACTTTTAATGGTTTAGATTTCTGGGTTTTGGCTTTCTTTTACTGCGTTACACCTGTAGACGTTGCGTGGTATTAGGGCCGTCACGTGCCAATTTCGGGTCGTGACAAAGTTGGTATCAAAGCGCTAGGTTTTATCTTTCAAAGTGTAGGATGACCTTGTTATGATGGAGTAGGTAGCTCAAGCAGAGTAACGTAGTGTGTGTATGTCTGCAGCATACTCACGATGCGGTACTCCGCCTAAAGTGACCTAAGTACAAATTGCTTGAAATTCCTTCCTTGATAATTCATATCCTTGTGATTCGATTTCCGTGTTCATATCGAATCCTATCCCTATTTATAGCCTTTGCCGCCGATGACTATGGGGACTCAGAGTGATGCAGCGAGGGCCGAGGTCAGTATTGACTCGGGTGGGTCAAGGACTGACCAGGATGGCACGCTCGTTGCACAGGAGCAGACGGATTTGCCTTCGACAGATAGTATTGCTAGGCTTGTGGCAGAGATGCAGAACATGCGCTAGACGATGAGTTCATTAGTTGAGGCCGTTCGAGCGCAGTGACCAGAGGTTTTCACCCCTGTTACTCAGTTGTTCCTTGCAATCAGCATGCAGCATTCCGTCACCTACATAGCACCAGTGGATGCAGCCCTAGTAGACGAGACACGTATTCCAGAGACTTTAGGAGTTCCGGAACCGTGGAGGACTCGTACCAGTGTACCTGCCTGGAGACAGAGGCTTAGTTTTCGAGACAGCTTTCGGGACCATCGCGGGAGTAGCAGAGGTTTGGGACGAGGAGAGTCGTGTTAGCTAGATCAGTCGGTTGTTGTGTTAACTTCTGTCAGCTATTCTTTTGTAGTGCGACATGTATTTCAGTCGTGTGCCAATCGATTAGGAGATTCATCCGTCACTTGATCCGTCTAGAGATGTGGGATTTGACGTTCTCCTGGGCACGGACTGGTTAGCTATGTGCTAGGCGTCTGTGGACAGCCGTGAGAAAACAGTCAGGTTTTGTTTTCCCGGCGAGTCAGTTCTTATTGTGCAGGGAGGACAGCGGCGCCGCCTCTCATAACTTGAATTCAGCCTTTTTTGCTTTTCAGCTTTTGAGGAGAGGATGTCGGGGATTCTTGGCATTCATTCGTGATACCGAAGCCACAGTGGGTTTGTTGGACCGGGTTTCTTTCATGCGAGAGTTTTCCGACGTTCTAGATGAGCCGGCGAAGCTTAGAGAGCTTAAGAATCAGCTGCAGAGTTGTTTGTTAGGAGGCTTGTGCGTCTGAGTGTTTCGCTTTGAGGAGCTCCTATTTCTGTTCGCCAAGGTGATGGACGAAAGTTGAGGTTGTGTATTGGTTGATCATCAATTGAACCAGCTTACGTTGCGGATAGGTATCCTTTACCTCGCATTGATGATTTCTTCGATCAGCTCCAGAGTGCGAGACATTTTTCTAAGTTTGTTTGGGATCAGGTCATCATTGTTGCAGGTTCGGAGTGATGACATTCCGGAAACTGCTGTTGTGCGTGCTATGGGCTTTATGTGTTTTAGTGGTGTCATTGGACTCACCAGTGCCCTAGCATCATTTGTGGATGTGACGAACCATATTTCTTCAGGCCGTTTCTCGACCAGTTTATTGTTGTGTCATTGATGACATTTTGGTCTATTCTAATGTGTCGTGAGGAACAGGAACAACACTTGAGGATTTTTTTTGCAGACATTGTGAGAGCACCAGCTGTTTGCTAAATTCCCGGAGTGTTCCTTCAGGCTTGTTTGTGTTGACTCCTAGGTATAGTAGTTACGGGAGACGGTTTTTGTATGGAACCGAGGAGGATCGAGGCCGTACAGCTTTGACCCATACTTATATTCGGGACAGAGGTCCGCAGATTTTGGGCATAGTAGGTTTTTACCGCCGTTTCGTGCAGGATTGCTTGTGTATCGATGCACCGTTGACTGAACTGACCGCAAAGGAAGTTCTTTTTCTATGGACTAAGGCATGTGTGCGGAGTTTTCAGCAGCTGGAGATTCGGCTGACAACTGCACCAGTTCTCTCTCCGCTGTCTGGTTCGGGCGAACTTGTTGTTTAACTGTGATGGTTCGCAAGTGGGGCTCGATTTTCGCTGATGTAGCGTTATAGAGTTATCTCTTTTGCTTCCCTATAGTTGGAGGAAGTACGAGCACGACATCCCACTCATGATCTGGAGATGGTCGTGCGTTGAAGATCCGAGGACACTACTTGTGTCGAAAGTCGTGTCAAATTTTCACGGACCAACAGAGCTTAATGTACATCTTCCTGCAGCGGGTTTTGATTGTTGAGATAGTCTTCTGCAGATTTACAGTTTTTGTGCGATCGTTGAGTACAGCTAGGTTCGCCTCTACTGAGGGGACAGCTTGCTCATGTTCGCGCCGGACCACTTTTCCTTAATCGCTTTCGCGAGGCACAGCCCGTCGATGCTCGCTCGTCAGAGATACTTGAGTGTACTCGGCTGGGTAATGATTCGGAGTCCTTGATTTGTGACCAGATGTGCTACATTTTGGGACGCGTTTGTGTACCTGTTGCTGTTAGGCAGAGATGCGAAATCCTAGAACAGGCACATCAGTCAGCTTTCGGTGTTCATTCGAGTTCTACCATTGTGTGACGTGACTCGTGAGGTAGTTACGGGTGGGCAGGAATGAAGAGTGACGTTTCGGATTTCGTTTCGAGGTGTCTGTCTTGTTGTTGTGTGTTTTGGTTGAGCATCTGAGACCGGCTGGTGAGTTGCGACCTTTAACCGTTTCTGGAGTGGGAATGGGAGCAGATCTCCATGAATATTCATTGTGGCGTTTACCCGAGTTTAGAGAGTGTGTGACTCCATTTGGGTGTTTTTTATCCGGTTATTCTCAGTTTGCTCAGTTGTTCTTTGATAATTTTGTGCGTTGCACGGAGTTCCTTCATGGGTCGTATCCAAATAAGGCACCCTATTCGCTTGCCATCTTGGGCAGGAACTTCAGGAAGCCTGGGGTACTGGTTGAGTTTTAGCTCCGTCTTTCCATCCGCAGGATGATGGTTTTGTGAGGGCGGGCTATACCGACTCTGGAGGATATGCTTGTGTGTACGTACTTGTTGTTGTCGGCAGTTGGGATCATCACTTGCCATTGTTAAAGTTCTCCTTCGATAGCTGTTTTCAGGAGACATTCCAATTAGCAACCTTTAGGTTTAGTTGTTAGGTCGTGTCGATCGCCATTCTGTTTTTCTGGCTCTGCGTAAATAGGATTTTTAGACTCCATCTAGTCTAGAGACTTCGGAAATGATCCAGTTGGTTCAGGTCAGAATGATGACAGTCCTGTGCGGACATAGGTCTTATGCCGACCATATTGGTCACAGACTTGGGTTCGCAGTGGGAGATCATGTATTCCAACGGATTTTCTGATGAATGACGTGTTGAGTTTTGGGGAGCTTATCCCAGGATTTTAGGTCCTTTTGAGATCCTTTTAGCGAGTTAGTTTCATTGCCATTAAATTGGCACTTCAACCCAGATTATTGAGTTTTCACCCCGTATTCCTTATGTCGATACTTTGCAAATACCTTCTTGACCTTTCTCACCTGATTCAGCATCAGACCATTAGCTTTGACGTGATCTTTTCGTTCACCGGCAGCCATTTATGTTAGTGGCTCGGCAGGTGGAGAAACTTCGGTCAAGGGTCTTGCCATCTGTGGAGAGTTTTCTTAGACGTAGCCATATAGTGAGGTAGTCATTTGAGAGGCTGCGAGCGAGATTTGAGACTTTGTAATCATTTCTTTGAAGGTACGCTTAGTGAGAATTTTAAATTCAGGGACGAATTTTTATAAGGGGGGAGATTGTAACGTTTTAGAAATCGTTATGCTAATTTTTCCATTTTAGGGTAATTTTGTCGGTATTTTCTGTTTTAACCCGACTGTGATCAAACGACCATATAAACTTGCCAGCACCTACTTTAGCTAAAATAAAGCTAGTGCGCAAACTTTGGGGTTATGTGGGACGTTTTGGTTCAGATAGATTTTTTCCCAATTTTAATATTATTTTAATGTGGTATTTACATTTTGGGAAATTTCTCCTGAATTGGGATCTTTTCAAATTAATTAAGTTTGAGTAAAACAAAACTTCTTTATCATATCTAGATATTCTTGTGTGAAAAGGATTTAATGTTTTAAAGAAAAGAAAAGAATTGGAATGAGGTGCATGCATGTGTGTGTGAATGCATTAAATTGCATTTATTGATGAAATGAACTAGAAAACCCTACGCAAAACCGTTTCCTTCTTATTTGGCCGAAATCCCTCTTCCCCCTTCAACTCTTGATCTTTTCCCTTCAGTTTTTGCATCAATCCAAGCCAATAAATCTGTTGGAGGTAGTGCCCTCAGAGTCAATTATTAGGTCACAGGTACGTGATTGTAATGATTGAGGGATGACCTATCCCGGTAGGACAGTCTTACTCGAGACGATAGTATGCTATCTGGTTTACCTTTATCATCGTGTACTGCTTTAGGTGACCTGACACGTCGCTATTACACGTTGATAGAGCCCCTAGGATTCATGCTTGACCACCAGCAGTATGAGGGCGATCATATAAGTGGGAGCTGGGGGTCTACAAGCATATCCTTAAAAGGTCCCTAGTCGTGGGAGTTTCGAGACCGGGCATCGATACTCCATTAGTAGACTAGTGTATACAGTCGAGACCCCGACGAGGGGCGGTGGCCGGTCTCACAAGCCACTGGTGTCAGTTGGATCACCTAAGATGTATACAGGTGCTCATTGGGTTATGAGTACACCGGACAGGACTCGCCGGGAACATGCTAGTTGGTCATATACCAGACGTCAGATGGCAGTTCCCTGGTGACATGTGTGCAGGTTAGTTCATCGACCTGGGGATCGTCATTTGTCTCGTGTGAGTTCCCACTGTACTTTGATTACTACCCTACCACGGCTCAAAGGAGTCGTGCAAACAGGTTTTAGTTGGGTACAGTCCCGAGCCACATGGAGGCAGTGAGCGTATCTTCAGGGGTTCGTCTCTCCCGGTATTGGGGGTGAGGTCGTGCTGTGTCTAGGAGAGCCATTACACAAAGTCCTTGGCCAAGGCAAGGAGATTTACTGGTAGGTATTCCGGTAGTATCTCAGGGTGTTCTGGGCTACACTCCGACACGACTTGTACCGCTTTTGGGGGTCTGACTTTTACCAACCCCCTAGGCCCGCCATGCGATGCTCATAGACGAACGGACCGGACTGCACGGATATTGTCACTGCCAGGCTCAGTAGGGTTGTCAGGCTGAGTTCGCTCACAGACATCCCTTTTAGTCAGTACCTGGTAGCCCGTTACGTATTTGCTTATACCTCTGACGTGCTAGTGGTTAAATCCACAACCATGGTGTTGACGAGTCTTTAGAGTCCCCCACATTTAGTTACTCAGCTTTCGGGCGAAAGGTTGTAGAGGCCGTATGGAGATATGGCAAGGTCCGATCAGATACGTGCGGTATTGCACGGATCAGGATCGGACAGTTTGTACTATAGGCCGTATGGGTATATGGCAGGGTTCGATCAGATACGTGCGGTATTGCACGGATCAGGATCGAACAGATATTACTAGCCGGCTTTGGTTTAAGCCGGATCCTAGTATAGTACAGTGTAGACTTTGTCTCATTGCATTTGTATTTCGGTCGAAATACAGATGCGGGTGTGTATGCACAGTATCGGGGTTTTCCTGTAATTTATTACGGGACCAGTTTTCTGGAGTTGCCAGTTTGCTTTCCGTTTCGGCCGATTTCCTTTGTTCCGTTCATTGGCCGAAGTTTGGTGGAGGAGGGTTTATTTGCATTGTTGCAAATAGGCATTTGTGGAGGGGTTCTTTGCTTATTTTTGTATCATGATGGTTTTCATGATGAGCACCATCATTGACTTCTCCTTCTCATGATGGATTGACTTTGGTTATGTTGATGGTTGTTTTGAGTGTTGGACTTTCCTAGCTATCATTTCTTCACATCATAACTTGACACTCCCTTGTATGATGGTTCCACCACTCCCCCTTGACCTTTCTCTTTCTCTCTCCAATCACACTTGTGAGGTGGGGGGCCGGCCATTCCTAGGAGGGGAATGGAAGGGGATTCATTTGAGTAGTGGAGAAAATATGATACATTCATTCTTTTTGTATGCTACATTTTTCTCACCTCTCTCCAAGTTGTTTTTCCTCCACCAAAAATGGCAAAGCTCTAAAACCCCAAATGAGACTTGAGGACTACATATTCTACAGCGAAGCTTGGGCACGTCGAGTAGCCGGCTTCGTGCCCGAGTTGCCTCGGTATTGAGGTGGGAGCCCGTAAACAAAGTAGGCGATGTGGTGCACTTCCGGCGACGAGGAGGAGACGGGACTTTTCCGCAGGAGATCGGGACCATGACGAAAAGACCGGAGGACTTGGATCGTCGGTATATCTCTATTCCCTTTCTTGTAGATAGCTAGGACTAATTAATGGTTCGATCCGGGTATTAGTGCGCGGCGGTTTGCCAGTTCAAGAAAAATTTAAGTTTATCACCGCTTCCGCATTCCGGCGTCGGATTGACGGCCGGAGCGCCGCCGTGCACTTACAGTGGTATCAGAGCCTCGCCATTAACTTAGTCTAGCTTTGTGTAATGTGTTTTTTATTTCCGATCGATCGAAATGTCCAAAAACCCGTATTTGCCCACATCAGTTTTCTGTTGGAAATTTTTGGTGTCGAAAAATTTTTCAGGTTGTAAAATATTGATGTACTGGAAAATCTAAGAGCTCTGTAAAAATTCGACGAAGTAACTCCACAGTGGGAGCGCGGAACCGCCGCGAAAACCACCTTCCCGCCGCCCTTCCGCCGCGCACTGTGGAGATCACTTCACCAATTTTTTACAGAGGCCTTCTGGGCTTAAAATATGGGTTTTGGAATATTAAAATTGGGCTCATGTTTTCTGTGAGTGCTACAGTTTTGATTGGGGGCCCACTTGTTAATTTTTGATCGATCGGATATTTTAAACACATTTTTCACAGTATTTACATTATATCTGCGACCGTGAATGTCACTTGATCGGTAAATCCGGTCTAACTGCTATAGCCCGGTTAGACGGATTTGCGAACGTGACTTTCACGTTGATGTTCTATGTTTATGCTGTGATGTTGCGGATCGGTCGTGGGGGATAGCCTGGATGCAATGCTAGTACAGTTGTGATTGTATTATGTACATTTGATATTGCGGGGCGAGCGTCCGACATGTGGACTGCCGTCACTGCCTGATTGTATTATTATTTTGGGGCACGACCTGGTTGCGGTCGATGTACCCGTTGTATGTATATTTTACTTTCTGTACTAGGATTGCCCCGCGGAGGGGTGCACGGATAGCCGGGTTCTGGAGGGCAACAAGCCCGCATCTCATGGCATTGAGACGGAGGGGGCTTCACTCTAGGATTGGCGGGCTATTCACCGCACTCGTAGGGGGTATAGGTTGACCCAGGAGGGGTGCCCAAGTTACCGGATTCCGTGAAGTGCTGGGTGGTCCATTCACGGCGCTGAAGGGGGCTGCCTCGCTTCAGGTTTTGGCGGGTGACTTGCCGCGCCCGTAGGGGTCTAGGATTACATTGCACAGGCTATCCACACGACCAGGGGAACGTCGGGTTTCAGCAGTGGCTCTGTGAAACCCGGGGATCCCAGATATCTGTATTGTTTCTGTGATGCTGTACATTTCTGTGATGTTGCATTTTATTCACGCCTTGAGCGAATATAATATATTGGTATATATATTAGTAGATGTTGTATATGTTTTGCATCCGCGCTAGTCCAGTCCCCGCTCTGTCGTTAGTTAGCTAACCTAACGGGTAATGACGGGACCCAGTGGCGAATGCGGATGGCATATACGTACATCAGTATATTTTCGTTCTTTGTGGTGTGATCAATTGATGGGACTGCATTGATTCGGATCAATGCAAGTTAAAAACAAACCTAATCTGATGTTGTTGGAACACTTTTCAAAAAGCTGTTATTGCAAGGACGTTCACTTTTGTTCTGCATCGCGGTATTCATTTGGAATATCCTGCACCCCATTCTACGGGGAAAGAGCCGAGATCCCTTCACCGGGAGTGACCTCTTTAGCAACGGTTTTCGTCACTATATTTTCAAAAAGCTATCAGTTCCTTCAACGATATCAAGTTCTTTACGTTAAAGGTTTTCGCCAGAAACCATTCGTAGCCCTCCGTCGTTTCAGACGGGTAGCACGTAGTATTCATGCTGTGTTTGTTGACCTTCATCAAGGCATAGTGTATGGTAGCTGCTTGTTACCTTTCTGCTGCATAGATAGATGCGTTGGTTTGGGACAGTCGTATAGCCTTATTGACCTTCGTCAAGGGCTTGTACGGGTGGATTCAAATTAACCTGGATAATGACGGGTAGAACTTGACATGTGACTTATGATTTGTTGACCTTCGCCAAGGTCATAAGAGCATGGGGCAGAAATCACATCGGGAGTTTCAAAAGAACTGAAACTTGCCAGATATGCGCATACCTTCTGGAGTGTGATGACGTGAGCGGATTCCGTCACGTTATCATGCGATGATAGTTGGATCCCGATTCCCACTGATGAGTTGGTATACTCCTCGGGTGATCCCGACTAATTCTTCTTTCAGGTTTGGAGGAGAATTTGAGGTACAGTGGGAGGTTTCCTGATTAGATAAATTGGTGACCATTCTGATCTAGGTTAGAGTGCACGCTGAGTGTTTCTTTTCTCTCTCTCTTTGGCAGCGACCATTGACCCGACCCTAAGACTATGACTCAGTGACCAAGTTAACCGAACCTTCTTAACACTGGCTTTTGGATTGTCAGAGTTGCAAACCTCATTGCCACTCCTACTTTTACCCTTTTCTCCAGGACACCCCGTTTTACTACGAACGTCCACTTCCATTGGACAAAACCATCGTATGGTTAGATACGAACTCGAAAGAATTTATTCGAGGATGGTTTCAGGTTCTGGGGAAAACGGATAGGATTATTCAGTTGTCTTTTCCTTTTACCCTCTCTCAGGTTGCGAGTACTCCTTGGTTTAGGGGTAGTACACCTATTACGCAAATTGGATTGTCTTCTTCCAAACCTTAGGCTGGTGCCGACCGGTAGGGAATGAAGAAAACCAATTAGCATAACGATGGTGTGCAGAAGGTATTAAGTTCAGACAAAGCAAGGGATTAGTAAGAGGGCAAAGTAAATTGCAACAGATATTCACGACCAAACCAAATATTTCGTTACCACACCCACATCACCATTGTATTTCTCCAGGACACTCCGTATCACTACGAAGATCCACAGTTTATTTGGATACTCCATCGTATGGTTATATACGAACTCGAATGGAACTTGTTCCAGTTCGGGGATGGATTCTGGTTCAGGAGAAATAGGAATAAGGTTTATTCGGTTTTCTTTTATCTTCACCCTCTCTCATTGCGAGTGTTCCTAGGATTGGGACAGTACACCCATTATGCTTATTGGATAGTCTTCTTCCAAACCATAGGCTGATGCCGAACGGTAGGGAAGGAAGAAAACCATTTGGCCTAAAAGGGTGTGCAGAAGGTAAAGACTAAAGACATATGAAGGGATTTGGAGAGGTGGCAAAGAATTATACGGTTACAATCGTGAATCTGGAAGAGGCATTACTAGGAATACCAGGATACCCCATCGAAATATTTCAATGTTTCAGTTTCACTGTGTAATGCTAAAGGAAAACTGATTTCCCGATTAGATACTTACTCCAGGGTATGTATTTACCAGGTACGATTCTCACATCTGTATGGTTTTACAGATGATGAGTGGGAGTAAGTTATTAGGAATTAGGTGATTATCCTCATTATATCAGGATTCGTTGTAATCGGTGATATTTGAGGAAATCACCTGGGCTGTTTGCCGGTCGGCAAATATTTGGTTTTGAATATCCGCTGTTATGCACCAATTTCAAATTGATATATCTGTACGTCTATTTTCATAGAGTGAGATATACCTTTCTGAAATTATGTCTACGATATTTACCTATATCAGTGGATGGTTAGGTAAGGAGCATTAAACAGCGGTGTAATTCTTCTTAACCATAAGTACAGTTTTCAACCTACGACACACAGTGAATGAGTTATCAGACTTAAGGGACTTATACAAAGGATTGTATGTTGTCCAGGGTCCATCAGGACAGAGGGCTTGGTCCTCGTACTATATTCGGTTTACTTATTACTTCTCTAGTTTTTAGACAGGTGTTTCGCGGAAACACAGGGTCCAAATTTTGAGAAGTTATAGGTATTTGAATAGAGTAGAGAACCAGGTATAGCAAGTATCGGGATTCTTCAAAGAGATCGAAGATGTAGATACTTGTGTATGGTATTCAGTTGATAGTAATGATAAAGAGATCTTGCTTCTCTTTCAGGTTACTCATAATTGGAAGTATTCCTAAGTTGAGTAACGCTGATCGGCCTCTTTCCATTTAGTTGACATGCGCTGGGGACAGCTGCATGATTTGAATCTGGTTCAATTAAATCAGTGCCTCTGTTTCTATATTGGATATAAAACAGTTCATATCTTGACGATGTTAAGGTACGGGGAGTTGTCCGGTTTATGATTAAAACCAGACACTGGACAACTCAAGGCACGTTTCTGTAATGGCTGTTTGTGGGTTGACCCAGGCTATGACGAGGGTTGACTTTCTACCATCTGGATGAACAATAGCGATATTGTTCTAGACTCGCCACAGTTTTATTAAAAATGGATTTTTTTTCGGAAAACAGTAGTGGGAGTATGGTAGAACTGGAAGTGATTCCAGAACCACAAACGATTACTGAAGATTTGACAAGGGACCTAAAGATTCAATCTGAATTGACATTCCATTGGCCACTCCGCAGATAAGGTGGGTAACTTCAGGCACCCGAGAGGCACTACGGTAGCCTCAAGGACGGTGACAGGGAAGTTCTTGTTTACCCATAATTGCCATTGCTGTTGTTCCAGTTTACGAGACCCTGCGGGAGGATGAGTATAGCGTCGTTCTAAACCAGTTTTAGAAGTGTACGTCTATATGACTCTGCCAGAGGGTTGTCGTAGTCAGTGGGAGCAGCGGAAGCATTGGTGAACAGGTTGCTTATGTCTATTTATAGACTAGAGCAGATGTAGCGGAGATAGATCATCTGTTTCTGACGTGACAGTCATGGGTTTGACTTCATCAGAATAGGGGATGGATCTGTTGAGAAGGTAGTAGGGTATGATATCCTGGTATTTGGATGATATACACAGAGTAGGAAAAGAAACTCCTACACTACGATCGGTTATACTTTGGTCGTCACACAGTTGTTTCTCCACAAAGGAAATGGATTTTATATCAGACATACTGGTTACTAGATCTATGGTTTTAGATCTAGATTTGGGTGGTTTCCCAATCAGGGTACTTGACAGCATTCTAAGAGTATTTAGGATGGACGACTCCTGGCACGGTAGTGTACCTGCAGGTAATGGAGTCACCCTCTCCAAAGGTGTCTTACAGACTAAAGGGGAGAGGGACGGGCATGATTGGCAGATCACTTGCTCAGGCAATTGAGTCAATCATGAGATGTCAAGTACCACACCAGATGTTGTTCTTGCACTAGATGCAATAAGTTGACATTAATCCAATCCTGGAGAAACAGTCGGAAGCAGTTTTAGAACATAAGTGGATGTTCTAGGGATATGATAACGACAGCCTCATTCAGGAGACAGTTGTCATTCCAGGCTTCCAAGGTGACATGGACGACAAGGAGGTTGTCAGAGTTATAGTTTTCCTTCTGATGAGGGGCAGTATTTTGGACAGGTGGTCCTAGGTAATACTGAGGGAGGCATGGCGCGCAGGATACTGATTAAGTTCAGTTGACGATACAGTCTAAGAAGTTTGGATTTGGAGTTCATTTATGAGCTAGGTCCCATCAGACATCCAGACACGTTCTAAGACATGTATTGCTCATTTCGGGAGATGGCTTTCTCCGCGAACTTGAGATATAGAGAGACATAGAAAGAAACAACTAAGCGGATCCACTCACTGAGGCTATTCCTCGAACGCAATAGTTCCGCAAACGAGCTTTGTGAGACTGACTAGTAGAGGAGTTGGATGTTCGGTATCACACGGGCTGTGAGTATGCGACATCGCAATAATTAGCCTTGAGTGCAAGTGGGAGATTGTTGGAGGTAGTGCCCTCAGAGTCAATTATTAGGTCACAGGTACGTGATTGTAATGATTGAGGGAGGACCTATCCCGGTAGGACAGTCTTACTCGAGATGATAGTATGCTATCTGGTTTACCTTTATCATCGTGTACTGCTTTAGGTGACCTGACACGTCGCTATTACACGTTGATAGAGCCCCTAGGATTCATGCTTGACCACCAGCAGTATGAGGGCGATCATATAAGTGGGAGCTGGGGGTCTACAAGCATATCCTTAAAAGGTCCCTAGTCGTGGGAGTTTCGAGACCGGGCATCGATACTCCATTAGTAGACTAGTGTATACAGTCGAGACCCCGACGAGGGGCGGTGGCCGGTCTCACAAGCCACTGGTGTCAGTTGGATCACCTAAGATGTATACAGGTGCTCATTGGGTTATGAGTACACCGGACAGGACTCGCCGGGAACATGCTAGTTGGTCATATACCAGACGTCAGATGGCAGTTCCCTGGTGACATGTGTGCAGGTTAGTTCATCGACCTGGGGATCGTCATTTGTCTCGTGTGAGTTCCCACTGTACTTTGATTACTACCCTACCACGGCTCAAAGGAGTCGTGCAAACAGGTTTTAGTTGGGTACAGTCCCGAGCCACATGGAGGCAGTGAGCGTATCTTCAGGGGTTCGTCTCTCCCGGTATTGGGGGTGAGGTCGTGCTGTGTCTAGGAGAGCCATTACACAAAGTCCTTGGCCAAGGCAAGGAGATTTACTGGTAGGTATTCCGGTAGTATCTCAGGGTGTTCTGGGCTACACTCCGACACGACTTGTACCGCTTTTGGGGGTCTGACTTTTACCAACCCCCTAGGCCCGCCATGCGATGCTCATAGACGAACGGACCGGACTGCACGGATATTGTCACTGACAGGCTCAGTAGGGTTGTCAGGCTGAGTTCGCTCACAGACATCCCTTTTAGTCAGTACCTGGTAGCCCGTTACGTATTGGCTTATACCTCTGACGTGCTAGTGGTTAAATCCACAACCATGGTGTTGACGAGTCTTTAGAGTCCCCCACATTTAATTACTCAGCTTTCGGGCGAAAGGTTGTAGAGGCCGTATGGAGATATGGCAAGGTCCGATCAGATACGTGCGGTATTGCACGGATCAGGATCGGACAGTTTGTACTATAGGCCGTATGGGTATATGGCAGGGTTCGATCAGATACGTGCGGTATTGCACGGATCAGGATCGAACAGATATTTCTAGCCGGCTTTGGTTTAAGCCGGATCCTAGTATAGTACAGTGTAGACTTTGTCTCATTGCATTTGTATTTCGGTCGAAATACAGATGCGGGTGTGTATGCACAGTATCGGGGTTTTCCTGTAATTTATTACGGGACCAGTTTTCTGGAGTTGCCAGTTTGCTTTCCGTTTCGGCCGATTTCCTTTGTTCCGTTCATTGGCCGAAGTTTGGTGGAGGAGGGTTTATTTGCATTGTTGCAAATAGGCATTTGTGGAGGGGTTCTTTGCTTATTTTTGTATCATGATGGTTTTCATGATGAGCACCATCATTGACTTCTCCTTCTCATGATGGATTGACTTTGGTTATGTTGATGGTTGTTTTGAGTGTTGGACTTTCCTAGCTATCATTTCTTCACATCATAACTTGACACTCCCTTGTATGATGGTTCCACCACTCCCCCTTGACCTTTCTCTTTCTCTCTCCAATCACACTTGTGAGGTGGGGGGCCGGCCATTCCTAGGAGGGGAATGGAAGGGGATTCATTTGATTAGTGGAGAAAATATGATACATTCATTCTTTTTGTATGCTACATTTTTCTCACCTCTCTCCAAGTTGTTTTTCCTCCACCAAAAATGGCAAAGCTCCAAAACCCCAAATGAGACTTGAGGACTACATATTCTACAGCGAAGCTTGGGCACGTCGAGTAGCCGGCTTCGTGCCCGAGTTGCCTCGGTATTGAGGTGGGAGCCCTTAAACAAAGTAGGCGATGTGGTGCACTTCCGGCGACGAGGAGGAGACGGGACTTTTCCGCAGGAGATCGGGACCATGACGAAAAGACCGGAGGACTTGGATCGTCGGTATATCTCTATTCCCTTTCTTGTAGATAGCTAGGAATAATTAATGGTTCGATCCGGGTATTAGTGCGCGGCGGTTTGCCAGTTCAAGAAAAATTTAAGTTTATCACCGCTTCCGCATTCCGGCGTCGGATTGACGGCCGGGGCGCCGCCGTGCACTTACAAAATCCCCAAAATCCTAAAATATATCACAAAAATACCTCAAGTCTTGGTTTTTGCCTTCTTGATCACTTGGAGCTAGGAGAGCTTGGATCTTGGGAGCTAGCTTTGATAGGTATAATGCCTAATATGTTAATTAGGAGTTTTTATGTTGTGTGGCTCATTGGTTGTAGCGTAGAACACTTTAAATATCGATTAGTGCAATATCCTGTTTTTAGTGTCCTTTTTGAACCACTGTGAACTGCTATGACCTGGATTTCATACAGAAAAATCAAACAAAATTGTAGTGATGTACTAGTTATCCTGGAGCACCACCTGAGACACGAGACCCACCCCACCGGCACGGGCCGGCGACTCTTTTGGCATATTCCGGCGACGCCGGCTATTGGGGGAGGAGATGGGGTTTGGATTTTGTGGGTAGTTGTCTGCTGTTGGTTATGGGTGTTTGGTACTGTTTACTTTTTTAGTATTTGCTGTATGCAAAATCTGGGATCGTTTTCCTATAATCTAGTATTTTTGTGTCCGCGCGATACGTTATACGACACGGATCATGCACATTGTGTGTTTTTGCTCTTAGGCTGTTTTCGTGGTTTCGCTACGCACGTTAGCCACAATACGAACACTTGGGAGTAGTTTTGGAGTTGGTGTGTTGGTAAAAACGTAGTTTGTGCATGTTTTTGGTCGTTTATTTTATATATACTTGTGTTATCGGTGTGTTGTTTTAGGTTCGCAGGCGGCGACTTCAGACACGTCTACAAGGGGATAACAAGAGGTTGGCTTCACTTAGCCAGGAGCGTTGGTGAGTAGATTTAACATCTACAGGGGAATCGCCCGCATGGCGTTATGCGTCTGGGATAGAAATGACTTAACTTGACGCTTATTCTATGTCATATTTAGAATTGCACATTTACCCTACTGCTTAGTAAATTGTTGTGCTTGGACTAGTATCCTTAGGACACTACACTATTATTGACGGCTCTTGTTGCACGAGCACTGATTGTATGCCACACACACTGTCAATAATTGCCATGTCACGCACAACCCACTTATAGATATGATTTTGCTTGGTTAGGGACATTGTGACATTGATTCATATTTCTTATCGCATATGACTTATAGCATACCTGTATACCTACATGCTCACACATATGCTTTGACATACTTACGTGCTAGTTACCTGTATACATATAGAATATTGTACCATTAGCGATAGGTACATACACACTTCATGACATAGCTACAGGTATACCTTGCACACCTACTTCACTTATACCCAGGGGGTATATTAAATCATTACTTATAGGTAGATACATATACCTTGCTATATCTTATGTTTACACATATACCTGTTTATAGCAACATGTTTAGCTTTACTTGATGTTATATAGACATGGAGAAATTAGGAACCGCATGATTTATATGTTAGCTTGTTGCAGTTCATTGCGGCTTTTCCTTTATATGCTCGCATTTCAGTATTATGATTCGTATATTATATTCATGGATTTTCGCATTGAGATATGGATTTTCATGATGTTTTCTGGATTTGGGGACCGCGGGAGTTTCATGAAATCATGCATTATTTGAAAAACTCGGTTTCCCTTGATATGATATTTCACCAGCCACCATGAGATTTATCGGTTCGGATATATATATACCCCACGCGAGGAACGGAGGGAGCAGTGTGCGGGTACATGGTGGGGCCCGGAGGTATCCCGGGGCAAGAATCTCAGTGAGGAGATGAGTTAATGGGGGAACCATACATTCCAGGGACATTACCAATGACTCGGCGGTTATCATGGGGATACCGACGGGAGTCATGTGCGTATGGATACGTCGAGAGACGAGGGTCAGAGCTAGGCACTCGAGCTTTCAGGAAAGCGTATGATACGTACCTATCAGGGGGCCAGTCATGGAGACAACACCTGATAGATCAGCTTTTCTGTGTCGATACTTGACACATTGTTTTCATGATATTTTACTCTATGTATATATGACAGTGGAATGGGACACTGTTATATATGCCTTTACACATATATTAGTGGAATGGGACGCTAATATACGTGTATTGATAACAATTTATATACATCATCATATTTATTAATGAAAACACACAGGATATACGAGATATACTTGATATTGTACATACGGGATATGTGAGATATACTTGATGTTGTACATTCAGGGTATATGAGATATACTTGATATTGTACATACGGGATATGTGAGATCTACTTGATGTTGTACATTCGGGGTATACGAGATATACTTGATATTGTACATATGGGATATGTGAGATCTACTAGATGTTATACATTCGGGGTATACGAGATATACTTGATATTGTACATACGGGATATGTGAGATCTACTTGATGTTGTACATTCGGGATATACGAGATATACTTGATATTGTACATACCGGATATGTGAGATTTGCTTGAGATTTGCTTGATGTTGTTCATTAAGGATTTGCGAGACTTACTTGGTATGATAGCCAATTTGGGGGATTATTTGAGGAAATTAGTATTTGGATTTGTCTTGATGGATTTTGGTCCTACCACGATGTCAGGATTCCGTGGAAATGACATGTTCATTCCATACTCTACATTTACTGTTTATGCATTGCTGCATGCATTAGTGTACCTGTTAGAGTACCTTCCATGACTGTTGCATTTACATACCTTTATTCATATCATTGCTTCATGTATTAGTGTACCTGTTAGCGTACCTTTCATGACTATTGCATTCATATGACATGTTACTGCTTTTAACCTGCATATGTTAGATTCGCGCTGTACGTGCATATTTGCGATTACCTGCATATGTTATTTACTATTCACGAGTTGGCAAATCACCCTCGTTGTGCCACAGTGTTTTGCAGGTGTTCCTCATGATAGTCAGAGGCAGAGCTATTTTCATCCATCGGATCATCTTTTGCTGCGGATACCGCTTCGCCTTAAAGTGTGCAGTTTTTCTTTGGTAGGTTTTGCGGTTATCCGATGTTGCATGTTGTATATTCGTTGTATCATGTACTTTCCATCTACCAATATCATGTATGACTTAGAGACTTTATAAGAGGACGATATTGTATATTATTTTATGACTCGGAGGTTTTATGCAGTTTTATTTATATCGTCTTTTTCTTCGCTACGGCGTCGAATATCTGTTGTGGTGGTTGTTTTCCGCCTTTTGGCGTGGATTTACACCGGTTGGAGATGCTTTACTTTATATTTATGTTGTACCCATTTTGGGGGCTTGTTTTACAAAGGAGGTGCTGTCAAAATTTTAAAGAAAATAAGTTGGACTTTAAATAATTTGGGTTAAGATTTCAAAGGGTTTGAAAATGCTATTATTTCTTATTACTTTTGATGGTTTAGATTTCTAGGTTTTGGCTTTCTTTTACTGCGTTACGCCTGCAGACATTTCGTAGTATTAGGGCTGTCACGTGGCAATTTCGGGTCGTGACATTCATAAGATGAAAATTCGAACAGATTCTCATATTCATTCTTATGTAACTTAGCTGGTCGTGTCGCATTGATATGACCTAGTTTACAATGCCTCAAGAAGGATTCGTTCATTTCTGAACTATTCCTCTTGTGTGTGTTCTAGATACTTTGAACCGTTGTTTAATTTTGAACGTATATGCTATTATATAGCGTGCCTGATCGAGTCAACTCTTGATTCAGGAAAATGTTCACAACATTATCCTGCAATACAAAATTATATCCTTCTTTAACTTAATAATGAAACTTATGTAATGTCGTATATCAGGTTCGGTATCTAATGACATTTGTTCAGAATCAATATATTAACCATTTGGTAATACAAGGTGATATCTGCCAACTGACTTGGCTGCAACAATTGCGCCATTCTCTATAACATGGAGATATATCACCCTATCTCAGTTCTCTACCATTCTGTAGCACATTTAACATATTACATATATAGGATCCTTATCCGGTATATCATACCTAAGACGTAGAGAAAACTGAGAAATAGTTCTCAGTAATGAACACACCCGAAGAAGATGCATCAACATGCACTTTCTTCGATAGGGTCGTGAGGAAATTCGGATATTCCCCTATTTCCTGCACGGACTTATAACAATTATAAGATAGAGCGGAAGCAACGTTCCGCAGCTCAGTATAATAAGCTGGTTCGGTCATTGCATCTATATTATTATCTTGATTAAGGTGTGACAAGGTCGCTATCAGGAGAGAGAAAGAAGAAAACACTCAGTGTATGCTCTTGCAAGATCAGATTGGTTATGATTTCATCTAATCAAGGATGGCTCCCACTGTTTTTATCAAATCTTCCTTTAAACCTTAAAAGGTAAGACTAGCCAGGATTAATTACACTCTACAAGTTCGCCAATCTTTCGGCCAGGCCAGTTTCGCTACTTTGAGGGAGGTTCCCCGTGCTTTCGTACTGACCTAATTAAAATAAATCTCATTTTCCCAGGGGCGTAACCCCGTTAACACCTTTCTAGACACCTACTTGATCGGCTAATTGTAATGTGTAAGACTCTCGAACGAGTAACCATTACTCGCGGTGGGTAACGGGATCCAACTATCACCTAGAAGGTATGCAATCTCATTGCAAATTTCAACACTTGAAATTCCTGATAATGGTTTTTACCCCTGGCACTTATGACCTTAACTATGGTCAACATATCATCCGCACTAGTCAAGTTCTACCCGTCATTTCGTGATTAATTAGACCCACTCACATGACCCTTAACTATAGTCAACATAATCACATGAATTTCCTAACTAATCGCATCATATGCTGTGTAGGAAGACATCACTTAGCTACCGTACACTTCGCCTTAACTGTTGGGTTACGGCAGCGCCCTGGCCGTCAATCCGAGGCCAAACGCGGAACAAAAACTTTTGAAACTTGGCGCTACCACAACCAATCATCCGGATCGAACCATTAACCGTTAACTAGAAAATTCGTAAAGGGGTTTCAAAGATTATACCGATCGATCCATGTCCTTCGATCGTAAATCTCCGTCCCATGCTTGTCATGGCTGCCCCGACGAAGTTTGCTCTCCAGTCTCGCTTGTCGAAGTGGCACCACGTCGAGAAATCTTTATACGGTCTCCCGCTTCAAACCGAAGCAACTCGGATATGAAGTTTTCTAGCCGACATGTCCAAGGTGAAGTAGGCACTACTACAATAAGGGGTTGCCCCTACGGACTCAGAAATCTGTAGGGGCAAATATTTCTTGTGCCTACGGATTTATCCGTAGGGCCAAATCGTTGTCCCTACTGTGCCTTACGTTCTAATTTATTTTTTGGCCCTACGGAGCCGCAAACCGGGGACCTACGGTTATGTCCGTAGGGGCATCTACATAGGTTATTAATAAAAAAAACCACAGAAAAATTATATTCATCGTTCCCAAATTTCACTCTCTCACTCCCGCGCCTCTCGTCGCCTGTTCCCGCGCTTCGTTGCCACCGCGCTCGCGAGCCTGCGCCAGCTTTGTCGGTCTTCCCCACACCTTCATCGACTTCCCGTGCCTCGTCACCACTTTCGCCGATCGTCGGCGACCACCAATTTCTACCGTCTCCTCCACCGCGCGCACGGTTAGTAAGTAAATCTCAAATAATTTTTAATTTTGACGTTGTAGTCTAGGGTTCAGGCCAGGTTCGGGTAGGGGTGAGGGCATCGGCGTCGGCGTCGGCATCGATCGGGTTCGGTTAGGGTTAGGGTTAGGTTGTGGGGTTCGGTTAGGGTTGGGGTTGGGGCTGGGGCTAGGGCTGGGGCTAGGCTGGGGCTGGGGCTAGGGTTTGGCTAGGGCTGGGGCTAGGGCTCGGTTGGGCTTGCTTGATGTTATTTGGAAGTTATATTTTATTTTCTGTTTATGGTTTTTGGGGAATTTGGTTAGCTTTTGGCATTACTGGTCTGATTTCTGCCTTTTGATTCAATTGATAAATGTGGATGGTTCTCGGGCCCTCAAATTAAGAAGTGGATAAATTTTGAACGTATTAAGTTTTAATTTTCTCAGAGAACCCTGTACGTTGATGAGCGTTTCGCCTTAAAACTTGGATATGAGACTTATCTTATCTGCATTTCTATTACATTCTTCTATTCTGATGAGATTTGATGGTGCCTGAAATCCCTCATTTTAACAATTTTCATATAAATAAAAACAGGGGCATACAAATTTCAAAACCTTTGGTGGAGAAACTTTGCTTCAGTAAAATTTGAACTCTAGATTTTCTGCAGTTCCATGGATTTTATTGGTGATAGTCAAGCAATTTCGATGTGTATTTAAGTATTTATCATCTCCATTCGAGCAATATAACAGCGTAACATAAATATCAAGATTATTTATAACCATTTGCTTGCTTCTCATTTGTATTTATTTAGACATTGTAAGAATTTTCGTACTTGATTATGTCCGCAATATCTATCAGCTTTGTCATTAGTGGTAGGAATGCAATTCTTTAAGGTGTCGCGTCTTGTCTCTTCTCTCATCATCTAACTAAATCCATCCTGGCAAAGCTTTAGGCTAATTTGAGGTCGAGTTTGTACTGGTGCATTTATTCTGTTACCTTCACTTTTGTGGACGTAACATTCGATGATAAGGTGATAGTTGTTCAATCAGCAAATATAGCATCTTTCAAGCATATTATCTTGTTCATCATTCTAATCTTATATTTTATCTGTATCTGTCCTGTTGATCTTATTGACGGGAAACTGTATGTTCATCTCCACTCCCAGATCCTTGATAATTGATTCTTTTGAAGCATCATAACTATGTTTTGCGTCAATGTATTTGCAATGTTGTAAATATGTGATTAGCTTTATGGCTTGACTTTAATAGATCAATATTCCTCTGTTTTTCCCTTGCTTTAGAGTTGAACATGATCTTTTAATAGCAAATATACTGCCCTTTAGAATTCAGATATGGACTGATGAGAAGAGATGATTGTTATCATGTTAACGGCAACTTATAAAATTTCTCAAATCTTGATCTCAATGGTTTAAAATCATGTTACACATACAACACGAATGCACAACAAACGCATAATTAGAGAGTGATTCGAGATGTTCAGGTTAAAACCAATATATGATACTCGATGATAATATGAAACCTTCATATTCTCATCGATACTCATATATGAAAATAAAAGCGCCACTTAGTCCCCGTCCATTAGTTAACATACGTGCGATGTTCGTCGTGACATAGAACTATACGAAAGTTGTTAAATATCGGACGGTATAGCTCGATATTAACAACTGTCGTATAGTCTACGCGGCGAGAAAATTCAATCGAATGGTAACCCATAGATTTGTCCCGTGTGAACTGCAAGTCTACGGTAGCGCCCCGGCCGTCTTTCAGACGCCAAATGCGGAACAAAAACTTTTAAAACTGGCGCTATCGCATACTATAACCCGTATCTGCCATTAACGCTAAACTAACAATCTGTAAAGAGGGTAGAAAGGTTATACCGAACGATCTGAGTCCTTCGTTCTTTAACCATCATCCCACGCTCTGTTGCGGCTGCTCCGATCTCGTCGATCTCCGATCTCCTCGTCCAGGTGGCACCACGTCATCGGATCTTTAAACGGGCTCCCGCCTCTGACCCGAGCCAACTCGGTCATCAAGTTTGATAAAAGAGATGACCAAGATATATAGAGAATGAGTAGAATAATTTGTCTCGCTTCGTCCAAAGCCATGGACGAACGGTTAATGAAGTTGCCATTTGAGTCGGGTGATGGAATGAAATGAGCTATGAAATTTCCACACACCAAAACTATCATAATCTTTTAACCAAGTGAGAGTGAATTAATCAAGTGAGCATCCAAGAAGGGGCCGGCCACAATATCAAGAGGAGGAGGGGTGAGTGTAGGAACAAAGAGGTGGCCATAAGATAAAAGATCTTAAGTAAAACCAAAAGGAATTAAATGCAAAACAATGAGTCACTATAAACACCTCACTTATCATTTAATGCAACAATTAATGCCAAGATGAGTCACATAACACCTCACTATCGTAGTCATCATCTAGAAGCTTCCACACTCATCTCAAGAAAAGATAAATCCGTCTTTAACCGAGTGATAAAGACGGGTGATAGAAAACTGGAAACTGGCAACTTCCAAAAGTGACCCCGAAACGAATTTCAAGTTGACCCCGAAACGAATTTCATGTTAACCCCGTAACTGTATAAATATACCGGCATTTGTATTGCGAGCGAATACAAATGCAACTGAGACAAAGATATTATATCTACAAAGTATAATACATGGATCCGGCTTAAACCAAAGCCCACCAGTATTATATGCCCGAAATATGACACGTTCGTAAACGCACGTGCATTTTCCGAACCCTGCCATAAAACCATATGGCCTCTACAACGTTTCGTCCGAACTTGGGAAACTATCTGTGGGGGACTCTAATGACTCGTCAGTACCCTGGCAGTGGGTTTAACCACAAGCCGTCAGCGGCACTAGCTGAGCGTAACGGCTGCCCATGTACTGACCTTAAAGGAGGTCGATAAGCGAACTCATCCGGAAACCCTACTGAGCCTAACAGTGACAATGTATATACAGTCCGGTCCATTCGACTATGAGTATCGCATATGCAGCCTAGGGGGCTAGTAACGTCAGACCCCCAATAGCGGTATAAGTCATGTCAGAGACAAGCCCTGAACACTCTGAGAAACTACCGGAGTACCTACCAGTAATTCTCACCTGCCTTGGCCAAGGACATGGTGTAATGGCTTTCCTAGACACAGCGTGATCTCCACCCCCAAATACCGGGACCTGTCGATCCGCTCACTTGCCTTCATGTGGCTCGGGACTGTACCCAAAAAAAACCTGTTTGCACGACTCCTTTGAGCCGTGGTATGGTAGAAATCAAAGCACAGTGGGAACTCACACGAGAAAAATGACGACCTCAGGTCGATGAACTAACTTGTACACATGTCACTAGGGAACTACTATCTGATGATATGTATAATACCAACTAGCAGATTCCCGGTGAGTCCTGTCCGGTGTACTCATAACCCAATGAGCACCTGTATACATCTTAGGTGATCCAACTGACACCAGTGGCTTGTGAGACCGGCCACCGCCCCTCGTCGGGGTCTCGATTGTATACACTAGTCTACTCCGGAGTATCGATGCCCTATCTCGAAACTCCCACGACTGGGGACCACTATTAAGGATGAGCTTATAGACTACCCAACTCTCACGTATATGATCGCCATCATACTGTTGGTAGTCAAGCAAGATCCTAAGGGCTCTATCAACGTGTAATCGTGATCAGTCACCTGAACCTATACACGACTGATAAAGGCAAACCAGATAGCATACTATCATCTCGAGTAAGACTGTCCTACCGGTATAGGTCCTCCGCAATCATTGCAATCACGTTCCTGCGATCCAATAATTGACTTTGAGGTCACTATATCCAACAATCTCCCACTTGCACTTAAGGCTAATTATTGCGATGTCGCATACTCACAGCCCATGTGATACCGAACATCCAACTTCTCTACTAATCAGTTTCACAAAGCCCGTTCGTAAAACTATTGTGTTCGAGAAATAGCCTCAGTGAGTGGATCCGCTCTGATGTTTCTTTCTATGTCTCTCTTAATCTCAAGTTCGCGGAGAAAGCCATCTCTCGAATTGAGTAATACCTGTCTTAGAATATGTCTGGATATCTGATGGGACCTAGTTCATAAATGAACTCCAAATCCAAACTTCTTAGACTGTATCGATAACTGAACCTAATCAGTATCCAGCACCATGCCTCCCACAGTATCCTCTTGGACCACCTGTCCATAATACTTCCCCCTTCGTCAGAGGGAAAACTATAACTCTGACAATCTCTATGTCATCCATGTCACCTTTGAAGCCTGGAATGATAATCGTCTCCCGAAGGAGGCTGCCGTCATCAAATCCGTAAAACATGCACTTATGTTCTAAAACTGCTTCCTTATGTTTCTCCAGGATTGGATTAATATAAACTTATCGCATTTAGTGCAAAAATAACATCTGGTGGGGTACTTGACATCTCACGATTGACTCAATTTCCTAAGCAAGTGATCTGCCAATCATGCACATCCCTCTCCCCTTTAGTCTATAAGACACCTTTAGAGAGGGTGACTCGATCACCAGCATGTACACTACCGTGCCAGGAGTCATCTATTCTAAAAACTATTAGAATACCGTCAAAGTACCCACATTAGGAAACTACCCAAATCCAGATCTAAAACCATAGATCTAGAAACCAGAATGTCAGATATTATATCCATATCCTGTCTGAAGAAACAACTGTGTGACGACCAAAGTAGGAATTTTACTTCCTACTCTGTGTATGTCATCCAAATACCAGGACATCACACCCTACTAACTTCTTAACAGATCCACCCCCTATTCTGATGAAGTCAAAGCCATGTCTGTTACATCAAAACTAGATGATCTATCTCCGCTATATCTGCTCTAGTCGATAATTAGACATAAGCTACTTGCCCACTATACTTCCGCTGCTCCCACTGACCATAACTACCCTCTGGCAGAATAATATATACGTGCACTTCTAAAGCTAGTTTAGAACGACGCTATACTTATCCTCCTGCCGGGTCTTATAGCCTGTAACAGCAGTAGTGTCAAGTGTGGGTAGACAAGAACCTCCCTGTCACCGTCCTTGAGGCTACCGGAGTACCTCTCGGGTGTCTGAGGTTACCCACCTTATCTGCGGAGTGGATATTGGAATGTCAAATCTGATTGAATCTATAGGTCCTATTAAATTTTCCGTAATCATTTACGGTTCTGGAATCACTTCCAGTTCTACCATACTCCTATTACTGTTTTCTTAAAAAATCCATTTTACTAAAACTGTGGCTAGTCAAGAACAATATCACTATTGATCTTCCAGTTGGTAGAAAATCAACCCTCGACATAGCCCGGGCCAACCCACAAACTGCCATTACAGAAACGTGCCTTGAGTTATCCAGAGTCTGGTTTTAAGCATAAGCCGGACAACTCCCCGTACCTTAACATCGTTAAGATATGAACCATTCTATATCCAATATAAAAACTTTGGAACTTATTTAATTGGAACCAGATTCAAATCATGCAGCTGTCTCCAGTGCATATCAACTTAATGGAGAGAGGATAATCAGCATTACTCAACTTAGGAATCCATCCAATTATGAGTAACCTGAAAGAGAAAAAAGTTTCTCAAAACCATTACTATCATCTGAATACCAATCATAAGTATCTACATCTTCGATCTCTCTGAAGAACCTCGATACCTGCGACATCTGGTTCTCTACTTTATTCTCATACCCACAACTTATCAAAACTAAGATCATGTATTTCTACGAAACACTTGTCTAAAAACTAGAGAAGTCATAAGTAAACAGAACATAGTACGAGGACCAACCCCTTTGTCCTGATGGACACTGGACAACATACAATACTCTGTATAAGTCCGTTGAGTTGAATAACTCAAATCCTGTGCATCGTAGGTTGAAAACTGTACTTATGGTTAAGAACTACTCCGTTGTTCAATGCTCCTTACCCAATCGCCAACTGATGTAGGTAAATATCATCGACATAATATCAAAAAGTTATATCTCACTTTATAAAACTAAACATACAGATATATCATTTTGAAATTGGTGCAAAACAATGGATACTCAAAACCAAGTACTTGTCGTCCGGCAAAAACCTAGGCGACTTCCTCAAATATCACCAATTAAAACGAATTCCAATATAATGAGGATGATCACCTTATTTCCAATAACTTCCTCCCACTCATCATCTGTAAAACCATACAGATATGAGAATGAAACCTGGTAAATACATACCCTGTAGTAAGTATCTAATCGGGAAATCAGTTTTCCTTTAACAATGTACAGTGTAACTGAAACATGAAAATGTTTCGTAGAGGTATCCTGGTATTCCTAGTAATGCCTCTTCCATAATCCAATTCATGACTTTAACCGTATATTTCTTTGCCATCTCTCCAAATCCCTTTATTTGTCTTTAGTCGTTATCTTCTATACACCATCGTTAGGCTAAATGGTTTTCTTCCTTCCCTACCATTCGGCACCAGCCTATGGTTTGGAAGAAGACTATCCAGTAAGCTTAATAGGTCTACCCTCCTGAACCTAGGAGTACTCATATGTTGAGAGAAGATGATGATAAAAGACAACTGAATAATACCTTATTCTTTAAAGGTGAAATAGGAGTGGCGATGAAGTACGTGGTTTGGTCGTGAATATAGTCGCAATTTACTTTACCCTCTTTCTAATCCCTTTATTTTGTCTTTACATATTACCTACTGTACACCCTACTTAGGCTAATTGGTTTTTTCTTCATTCCCTACCTTTCGGCACCTGCCTATGGTTTGGAAGAAGACTATCCAATAAGCGTAATAGGTGTACTCTCCTAAACTAAGGAGCTCTCGCAACTTGAGAGAAGGTGATAATAAAAGACAACTGAATAAACCAATTCTATTTCTCCTGAACCTTGATCCATCCTCGAAGAAGTCCATCCGAGATCGTATATAATCATATGATTGTTCTATCCAATGGAAGTGGATGTCCATAGTAATACGGGGTGTTCTGAGAAATGCAAAGGGTAAAAGAAGGAGTAGTAATGACTTAGGCAACTTAGACAATCCAAAAGCAAGTATTTTAAGAAGGTTGGGTCAACATGGTCACTGAGTCATAGTCTAGGGTCGGTCAAAGGTCACTGCCAAAGAGAGAGAGAAAAGAAACACTCTGCGTGTACTCTAACCTAGATCAGAATGGTTATCACTTTATCCAATCTGGAAACCTCCCACTGTACTGTCAAATTCTCCTCCAAATCTAAAAGAAGAATCAATCGGGATCACCCGAAGAGTAAACCAACTCATCAATGGGAATCGGGATCCAACTCTTATCGCATGAAAACGTGACGGAATCCACTCACGTTATCACACTCTAGAAGGTATGTACATGCCTGGCAAGTTTCAGTTTCTTTAGAAACTCCCAATATGATATTTTTGCCCCATGCTCTTATGATCGTGACTAAGGGCCAATCCATCATAAGTCACATGCCAAGTTCTACCCATCATTATCTTGTAAATTTGAACCCACCCGTACTCGCCCTTGACTAAGGACCAACAAGGCTGTACGACTGTCCCAAACCAACGCATCTATCTATGCAACATGTGAATACCCCAGCAGCTACCAATCACTATGTCCTGGCTAAGGGCCAGACCAACATAGCTTGAATACTACTGACCATTCATATGAAATGACGGAGGGCTACGGCTGGTTTTTGGCGAAAAACCTTTAACGTAATGAACTTGATCTCATTGAAGGAACTTGATAGCTTTTTATAAAAATATAGTGGCGAAAACCTTTTGCTAAAGAGGTCATTCCCGGTGAAGGGATCTCGGCTCTTTCCTCGTGAAATGAGGTGCAGGATATTCCAACTGAATACCGCGATGCAAAGCAACTTGTAATCGACTATAGTGAAGTTATTACCCTGACACAAACTTCTGCCTAAGGGGTCTCTCCCGATGAAGGGATATCAGCCCTTGCCTCGTCGAATGAGGTGCAGGATATTCCAACCGAATACCACTATGCATAACAAAAGGAAACGTCTTTGTAATAACACTTTTTAAATTTGTTCCAACAACATCCAAACAGGTTTGTTTTCTTTTGCATTGATCAAAATCAACGTAGTCCCATCAATCAATCCCACCAGAAAAGAACGAAAATAAAATGTACGTATATGCCATCCACATTCGTCACTGGGTCCCGTCATTACCCGTTAGGTTACTTAACTAACGACAGAGCGGGAACTGGACTAGCGAGGGTGCAAAACATATACAACATCTAATAGTATATATACCAATATACAATAATCGCTCCAAGCGTGATAATATGCAACATTACAGAAAAGTAATAAGCATCACAGAACAATACAGATAATCTGGGATCCCGGGTTTCACAGAGCCGCTGCTGAAACCCGACATTCCCCTGGTCGTGTGGATAGCCTGTGCAATGATTCCTAGACCCCTATGGGTGCGGCAAGTTACCCGCCAAAACCTGAAGCGAGGCAGCCCCATACAGCAAAGTGAATGGACCACCCTGCACTTCACGAAATCCGATAACTTGAGCACCCCTCCTTGGGTCAACCTGTACCCCCTACGAGTGCAGCGAATAGTCTGCCAATTCTAGAGTGAGGCCCCTCTGCCTCTCAAAGCCATGATATGAGGACCCGTTGCCCTCCCGAACCCGGCTATCCGTGCACTCTGTCGCGGGGTAAAACCTAGTACAGAAATAAAAATATGTACAACGGGTACATCGACCTCAGCCCGGTCGTGCCCTAAAAGAATATTATACAAACAGGCAGAGACAACAGTCCACATGTTGGACGCTCGCCCCACAATATCAAATGTACAAATAAATCCAAAATGCACTACTATTGCACACTGCTATCCACCACGACAAACCCGCAACATCACAGCACAACACAAAACATCAACGCGAATGTCACGTTCGCAAACCCGTCTAAAAGAACTATAGCAATCAGATGTGGTTTACCGATCAAATGACATTCACGGTCGGAGATATAATGTAAGTACTGTAAACTAACACGTTTAAATTTCGATCGACAAAACTTCCCGAAGTGGGCCCCACTTACATCTGCTGTACAGTAACAAAAACTGGGCCCAAATGAACAGTTCCAGAAACCACAATTTCCCAATTAGAAGCCCCATAAGAAAAATGGTCAAATGATTGACCAAGAAGGCCGTGGTTCCGCGGTCAAAGCCATGCTTTGACCGTGTTTCCGTGGTCGTACGGTCGATTCACTTTGTCGTTTTTCTTCAGTATTCTTTAAAAAGCCTGCTTAATTTTCTTGTATAGTCAAAATAATTTTTATACAAGATTTAAATTCAACAGAAACTTTAGACTTGAAAATTGCGATTTTTGAAAATCCGTTCGATCGAAGTTTTAAACGTTTTAGCACAAGTTATTAAAGCTTAATGGCGAGGCTCTGATACCATGTAAGTCTACGGTAGCGCCCCGGCCGTCTTTCAGACGCCAAATGCGGAACAAAAACTTTTAAAACTGGCGCTATCGCATACTATAACCCGGATCTGCCATTAACGCTAAAGGTTATACCGAACGATCTGAGTCCTTCGTTCTTTAACCATCATCCCACGCTCTGTTGCGGCTGCTCCGATCTCGTCGATCTCCGATCTCCTCGTCCAGGTGGCACCACGTCATCGGATCTTTAAACGGGCTCCCGCCTCTGACCCGAGGCAACTCGGTCATCAAGTTTGCTAAAAGAGATGACCAAGATTGATGTAGAGAATGAGTAGAACACTTTGTATCGCTTCTTCCAAAGCCATGGACGAACGGTTAATGAAGTTTCCATTTGAGTCGAGTGATGGAATGAAATGAACTATGAAATTTCCATACACCAAAACTATTATAACCGTTTAACCAAGTGAGAGTGAATTAATCAAGTGAGCATCCAAGAGGGGGCCGACCACAATATCAAGAGGAGGAGGGGTGAGTGTAGAAGCAAAGAGGTGACCATAAGATAAAAGATCTTAAGCAAAACCAAAAGGAATTAAATGCAAAACAATGAGTCACTATAAACACCTCACTTATCATTTAATGCAACAATTAATGCCAAGATGAGTCACATAACACCTCACCATCCTAGTCATCATCTAGAAGCTTCCACACTCATCTCAAGAAAAGATAAATCCGTCTTTAACAGAATAATAAAGACGGGTGATAGAAAACTGGAAACTGGCAACTTCCAAAAGCGACCCCGAAACGAATTTCAGGATAACCCCGTAACTGTATAAATATACCCGCATTTGTATTACGACCGAATACAAATGCAACTGAGACAAAGATATTATATCTACAAAGTATAATACATGGATCCGGCTTAAACCAAAGCCCACCAGTATTATCTGCCCGAAATATGATACGTGCGTAAACGCACGTGCATTTTCCGAACCCTGCCATAAAACCATACGGCCTCTACAACGTTTCGCCAGAACTCGGGAAACTATCTGTGGGGGACTCTAATGACTCGTCAGTATCCTGGCAGTGGGTTTAACCACAAGCCGTCAGCGGCACTAGCTGTGTGTAACGGCTGCCCATGTACTGACCTCAAGGTAGGCCGATGAGCGAACTCATCCGGAAATCCTACTGAGCCTAACAGTGACAATGTATATACAGTCCGGTCCGTTCGTCTATGAGTATCGCATATCCAGCCTAGGGGGCTATTAACGTCAGACCCCCAGTAGCGGTATAAGTCGTGTCGGAGACAAGCCCTAAACACCCTGAGAAACTACCGGAGTACCTACCAGTAATTCTCACCTGCCTTGGCCAAGGACTTGGTGTAATGGCTTTCCTAAACATAGAGCGATCTCCACCCCGAAATACCGGGAGAAACGAATCCTCTGTCGATCCGTTCACTTGCCTCCATGTGGCTCGGGACTGTACCCAAGAACTACCTGTTTCCACGACTCCTTTGAGCAATGGTAGGGTAGAAATCAAAGCACAGTGGGAACTCACACGAGACAAATGACGACCTCAGGTCGATGAAGTAACCTGTACACATGTCACCAGGGAACTGCTATCTGACGATATGTATAATACCAACTAGCAGATTCCCAGCGAGTCCTGTCCGGTGTACTCATAACCCAATGAGCACCTGTATACATCTTAGGTGATCCAACTGACACCAGTGGCTTGTGAGACCGGCCACCGCCCCTCGTCGGGGTCTCGACTGTATACACTAGTCTACTCCAGAGTATCGAAGCCCTGTCTCGAAACTCCCACGACTAGGGACCACTATTAAGGATGAGCTTATAGACTACCCAACTCTCACGTATATGATCGCCATCATACTGTTGGTAGTCAAGCAAGATCCTAAGGGCTCTATCAATGTGTAATCATGATCAGTCACCTGAACCTATACACGACTGATAAAGGCAAACCAGATAGCATACTATCTGTTTCGAGATATTTCGTCGGTACCTTTCCGCTGGTTCTCCGTGTAAAAAGATAGATTAGATGTTCATTTCAACCTTGTATCACAACTTTGAAATGATTATCTATTCTATTACAGTCTACTCGGAGAACAGCGGTTTTCATCCGTTTCGAGATATTTCGTCGGTACCTTTCCGTTGGTTCTCCGTGTAAAAAGATAGATTAGATGTTCATTTCAACGTTGTTTCACTGCATTGAAATGATTATCTATTCTATTACAGTGTACTCGGAGAACAGCGGGGAGGTGCTGCCGAAATTTACTCGAAACGGTTGAAAGCGCAAGTGATGGGTGTTCGCTCTATACATTTTTAATGGGATAGAAGCCAACCCCCGACAGCCGGAACACACACATACAACAAGAATACACAACAAACGCAAAATTAGAGAGTGATTCGAGATGTTCAGATTAAAACCAATATATGATACTCGATGATAATATGAAACCTTCATGTTCCCATCGATACTCATATATGAAACTAAAAGCGCCACTTAGTACCCGTCTATCGGTTAACATACGTGCGATGTTCGTCGTGACATAGAACTATACGAAGCTTGTTAAATATCGGACGGTATAGCTCGATACTAACAACCGTCGTATAGTCTATGCGGTGAGAACATTCAATCATATGGTAACCAATAGATTTGTCCCGTGTGGACAAGTTAAGAATGTATAAAGCAAAAGCCTTCATTCACTTGTGTTTTCATACGTTTAGAGATATTTCGTCGGTACCTTTCCGCTGGTTCTCCGTGTACAAAGATAGATTAGATGTTCATTTCAATGTTGTTTCACAGCTTTGAAATGATTATCTATTCTATTACAGTATACTCGGAGAACAGCGGGGAGGTGCTGCCGAAATTTACTCGAAACGGTTAAAAGCACAAGTGATGGGTGTTCACTCTTTTCATTCATAATGGGATTGAATCCTACCCCCGACAGCCGGAACACACACATACAACAAGAATACACAAGAAACGCATAATTAGAGAGTGTTTCGAGATGCTCAGGTTAAAACCAATATATGATACTCGATGATAATATGAAACCTTCATGTTCCCATCGATACTCATATATGAAACTAAAAGCGCCACTGAGTCCCCGTCTATCGGTTAACATACGCGCGATGTTCGTCGTGACATAGAACTATACGAAGATTGTTAAATATCGGACGTTAAAGCTCGATACTAACAACCGTCGTATAGTCTACGCGGAGAGAAAATTCAATCGTATGGTAACCCATAGAGCTGTCCCGTGTGGACAAGTTAAGAATGTATAAAGCAAACGCCTTCATTCACTTGTGTTTTCATCCGTTTCGAGATATTTCGTCGGTACCTTTCCGCCAGTTCTCCGTGCACAAAGATAGATTAGATATTCATTTCAACATTGTTTCACAGCTTTGAAATGATTATCAATTCTATTACAGTGTACTCAGAGAACAGCGGGGTGGTAGCTGCCGAAATTTACACGAAATGGTTGAAAGCACATGTGATGGGTGTTCGCTCTATACATTCTTAATGGGATAGAAACCTACCCCCGACAGCCGGAACACACACATACAACAAGAATACACAACAAACGCATAATTAGAGAGTGATTCGAGATGTTCAGGTTAAAACTAATATATGATACTCGATGATAATATGAAACCTTCATGTTCCCATCGATACTCATATATGAAACTAAAAGCTCCACATAGTCCGCGTTTATCGGTTAACATACATGCGATGTTCGTCGTGACATAGAACTATACGAAGGTTGTTAAATATCGGACGGTATAGCTCGATACTAACAACCGTCGTATAGTCTACACGACGAGAAAATTCAATCGTATGGTAACCCATAGATTTGTCCCGTGTGGACAAGTTAAGAGTGTATAAAGCAAACGCCTTCATTCACTTGTGTTTTCATCCGTTTCGAGATATTTCGTCGTTACCTTTCCGCTGGTTCTCCGTGTACAAAGATAGATTAGATGTTCATTTCAACGTTGTTTCACAGTTCTGAAATGATTATCTATTCTATTACAGTGTACTCGGAGAACAGCGGGGAGGTGCTGCCGAAATTTACTCGAAACGGTTGAAAGCACAAGTGATGGGTGTTCACTCTATACATTCTTAATGGGATAGAATCCTACCCCCGATAGCCGGAACACACACATACAACAAGAATACACAACAAACGCATAATTAGAGAGTGATTCGAGATGTTCAGGTTAAAACCAATATATGATACTCGATGATAATATGAATCCTTCATGTTCCCATCGATACTCATATACGAAACTAAAAGCGCCACTTAGTCCCCGTCTATCGGTTAACATACATGCGATAATTTATTCTTTTCAACGACAAACGCACACACAAAGCATATACACGGATTTTCTCCTTTGTTGGTGTTGGATATATATGCCCTAGAGGCCTACATTGTATAGGATGCTTGGGATATGTATGTACATGACAGTCTTGCTTGATATGATAGTACGCTATTTGGTTTGACTTTGTCTTAACGTATGATATTTTTTACTTGATATTTATATATATATGTTGATAAAGCCCATAGGGTGTTATGTCTGACTACCGGCGTTGTGATGGCAGTCATACTAGTGGGAGCTGGATAGTCAATAGGCACACCTTTGGATGTCCCTGGTCGCAGGAGTTTCGAGATTAGGCATCGATACTCCGGAGTAGACTAGTGTATACATATCTAGACCCTGACGAGGGGCAATGGATTAGTCCCGCAACCATTGGTGGTGTTCACCTAAGATTGTATACAGATGCTCACTGGGTGTGAGTACACCGGATAGGACTCGCCGAGAACTGACTGGATGGTATTATACCTAACGTCAGATAGCAGTTCTCTGGTGACATGTGTGCAGATAGTCCGTTGACTTAAGGTCATCATTTGTCTCGTGTGGGTTCCCACTGTGCTTTGATTATTACCCTACCACGGCTCAAGGGAGTCGTGCAAACAGGTTTCAGTTGGGCACAGTCCCGAGCCACGTGGAGGCAGTGAGCGACTGTTAGGGATTCGTCTCTCCCGGTATAGGGAGTTGATATCGCACTGTGGTCGGTTGGTCATTACCATAAGTCCCTGGCCAGGGCTGATTGAGAATTACTGATGGAATGATCAGTAGATTCTCGGGTGGTCTTGAACCATACCGACACCACTTGTACGGTTATTAGGGGTCTGACGTCCACCAACACCCTAGACCATACATGCGATACTCTTAGACGAACAGACCGGACCGCGCGGATATTGTCACAGACAGGCTCAGTAGGATTTCAGATGGGTTACCTCATTAGCTTTCTTATCGACAACTACCTGGGGACCGTTACGTACAGCTTGTGCCGCTTGTGGTCTGTGGTTAAACCCACTGCCAGCGTAGTAGTTGAGTCTTTAGAGTCCCACATAGAGATTTCCCAAACCCAGGGGAAAAGATATAGAGGTCGTATGGTTTTACGACAAAGGTTCGGACGCATACGTGTTTGAACGCACGTACGACATTCGGACAGTTTTTACTAGCCGGCTTTGGTTTAAGCCAGATTCTAGTATCAGGTTATTGGATTTATACAGTCTAAAGTTTTTCCGTGTTTTCACGGATGAGAGGGGCGTTCTCGTAATTTTCCGAGAAGCTTCTATAAGGATGTGACATGGAGGGAGAGGTGGCATTTTCATTTAATGATTTAGTGACTCATTGTGAGTGATTCATCATGTCATTAATGCATTATTAAATGCTTAATGACTCACATAATGAATCACCCACTTGCATTAATGAAATATGATGAATAATCTCATATTATTCATTTCTTTTTATTCATTATGTTTCATATATCAAGTGAGAAGCTATTTCATTATTATTATTATTATCATTATCATCTTCTCACTCTCTCTGTTCAAGTTCTCTCTCCTTCACCAAACCTAATCCTACCCTCATGAGTTGAGAACAAGGATTAGGAAAGACTAATTACTCCATAACCTATCTCTACATCACCTTAGCTACTCTATTTAGCAACTAGAGAAACTAAGTAACCTCAAGTTTAGAGGTTATAGCTTGGATTAGGGTTCTCGGGTGGATCGTCTATCATGGAAGAAAGCCGAAGAGGACGTGGAGATCCAAAGAGGCCATAGATAACATTAAGACGAAGGACTAGAACCGTTTGGTATAATCTCTTAACATAGTAGTTTCGAACTCTATAGTTTTTGTTAAAACTTGTTTAGCCAACGATTCATACGGTTATTTGACGTTTAATCATAGAACAAGATTGTTATTCATATTTCCGCCTCCCCATAAGTATTAGGGTGTTGAACATCGACTTACAGTGGTATCAGTGCCTAGCTAAACAGTATTTAACACACTTGCAAATTTGTATGAATTTCGAACGGAAAAACAAACCGGAAAAACCCCGATATCATGTACTTTCTGTCGAATTTTAAATGAGGTCAAAAAAATTTTCAGGGACCTTCAGAATGACCTAAATGAATGTATTAGAACACCCAAGAAAATTGGGCTCATGAATCGGACATAGCGCCGCGGAACCGCGGCCGATCTCACCGATCCGCCGCGATTCCGCCGCGCTTTGGACGATTCATCATCCCAAGTTTCTTGTGTTGTTTCTCTATGATATTTGGTGTTTTCTGGTAATTTTAATTTTTGCTCAGGTTTCAGATTTACAGAGAAGTATTGGAGCAAAATTAAATGTGTTTAATCGATCGAAATTATATGATATTTGCTTGTTCGATTATATCTGTGAAATGTTTTATGTGTTCGTAAACCTCCCCTAACTGCTAGTATGTCGGTTGGCAGGGGGTTGCACATATCTGTGATGTTATATATAACTGTTTGTATATATAAACTGTATTGGACTGCTGTGGTGTTTGGCCGGGTTTAGTGTGAAAGGTTCCTAGGCACCCTAGTGGGTTCTCTCAAGGCATCGAACATGCCAAATTAAAATTTTTGGTGCCGAGAAACCCTAGACTACGGATCTTTAACTAGATGTTTAGGCGAAAAGAAAAGCTAGTTAACACTTAACTACATGGATACGGAAATACAACCTTTGTAGATCCGGATGTCCACCTCCACGGCTCCGCAACGATGTCTCCTCGCTGTCCAAGTCGAACTCCGGGCTCAAGCATCGGCTTCGTCGAAGAAACGAGTGAGCTAGGTCGCCGGCTTCGTGTCAAAGACGATCTACGTCGAGGCATCGCAAGTTCAAGCTCCGACTTCACAAAGTGATGAAATTTGTGAAGAAAACACACTCTACAACTTGGCTAGAGGTAGAGGGTGAAGAAATAGGAGATGGGTTCACTTTAGATTTGGATTTTGCTCACTAGATCACAACTTGCCATTAAAGTAGCAAGCTTTCTCACTTTGAGAAGAAGAAGAAGATGATAGAATTCTTTTTCAAGTGTTAAGTAAAAATGAATAATAAAATCCATTCTTATCATCTTCTAACCATGGTCAAGTGTAGAGAATAGACCATGGTTAGTGGGAGTGGTTAGGGTTAAGCAAAATGACAAAATGGTTATCATTGGTCAAAGCTTCATGAAGCTTCAACAAGCTTCAAGACAAAATGAAACCATTTTGTATTACATAAATCCATTTAATAAATAATGAATGGATTAAATAAAAAGAGAATAAACCATAAACCCTAACCACTCTCATAACCATGGTTGCATTCTTTACACAAAACCAAAACTATATGCATCATCAAACATGATACATACAAGTGTACACAAAACATATCACATATACAATGTGCACATCAAGTGAGAAAAATCCGTTTAAAGTGAACCAATACTAGTTAATGCAAAGTAATATATCAAATATATAATTATACATTAAATCATTAAATCAACACTTGATTCAATGATCCGGTCATGTCGCACATAACCGACTAGTATTCAATGTATCGACTTATCAAATCGGTCTTCGATTCGATAACTAGGTTATATCATATACAACCAATCGAAACATTAATCGCGAGAATCAAATACGGTATCACATACACGCATTATTCTCGGTCCCGCACATATCTCATATGCACTCCTATTTCGTTTCGCTTGAACCAGGAAACCTCTGTGTAGGACTCTAAAGACTCGTCAATACGCCGGTAGCAGATGATGATCATATCAAGCACCCACAAGCCGCAAGCGGTCTGCCAAACGTAACGGCCACCCGGGTATTGAGCGATCAGAAGATCGACGAGCTAGCCCGCTCACACTCCTGCGAATCCGTCCAGTAACACTTACCATACAGTCAAGTCTCTTCGTCTGATACGTCGCATATCAAGTCTAGGGGTGGTATACGTCAGACCCCAATAACCCGATAAGTCGTGCTGATGTAAGGCTCGTAACGGGTCGAGAAACTACTGGTAACACTTACCAGCAAATCTCTGATCAGCCCTGGCCAGGGACTTCCCTGTTACGGCCAATCGAGCACTGCGCAACATCAACCCCCAATACCGGGAGAGACGAAACCCCTCCTATCGCTCATTGCCTCCATGTGACTCGGGACTGTACCCAAAGACCACCGTTTTGCACGCCCTCATGGACGTGGTAAGGTGGAGATCAAAGCACAGTGGGAACCACACAAGACTCTATGACGATCTCGGGTCTACAGACTAACCTGTACCAGTGTCACCTGAGAACTGCCATCTGACGTGAGGTATAATACCATCTGGGAGTTCTCGGCGAGTCCGTCCAGTGTACCCAGTTTCCACTGAGCACCCGTATACCATCTCTGATGTCAAACACCAATGGATATGGGATCATCCATCGCCCATCACATGGGTCGAGAAGCGTATACGCTAGTCTACTCTGGTATATCGATGCCCCGTCTCGATACACCCACGACTAGGGACCTTGAAGGATGTACTTATGGACTACCATGTCCCCACTAGTATGATCTGCATCATAGTCCAGGTAGTCAAGTACAAATCCTAAGGGCTTTACCAACATGTAACTATAAGACAGTATAAAGAGACTAGTGTACATGTTAAGATAAATGGCAACCAGATAGCATACTATCATGTCGAGCAAGAAAGTCATCTCTATATATGTCCAAGCATCCAATATAATATACATAATCTGTACAATACTGGCCTCTAGGGCATACATACAACTAACAATCTCCCACTTGCACTAGGGCCAGCTGCTGTAGTATCTCATACCGAGCATCCCGAAGAGTCTCTCAAACTGTATCTGGGGAATGGCCTTCGTGAGTGGATCCGCCGTGTTGTTCTTCGTGTCAACTCTCCTGACCTCGATCTCCCGGCGATCAACTATCTCCCGGATCAGGTGATACCGCCTCAGAATATGCCTGGACCGCTGATGGGACCTGGGTTCCTTGGCCAAAGCCACCGCTCCATTGTTATCGCAATACAAAGGTATTGGATGCTCAATGGATGGAACCACTCCAAGTTCAATAATGAACTTCTTGACCCAGACAGCTTCTTTAGCAGCATCGTTGGCAGCGATGTATTCAGCCTCCATCGTCGAGTCTGCCACGATTTCCTGCTTGGAACTCTTCCAGCTAACCGCCCCTCCGTAAAGGGTAAAGACAAAGCCCGACTGCGACTTAGAGTCGTCCTTATCACTCTGGAAGCTCGAATCGGTAAAGGACTCCACTTGGAGTTCTCCGTTACCATACACCAAGAACATATCTCTAGTCCTTCGCAAGTACTTGAGAATGCTCTTCACAGCTGTCCAGTGACCCTCTCCAGGATCAGCTTGATACCTGCTCACTACACTTAGTGAGTATGCTACATCGGGTCTGGTACATAGCATCGCATACATGATAGAGCCTACCGCCGAAGCGTAGGGTATCCCTTGCATGCGAGCTCTCTCCAGATCAGTCTTGGGAGACATCTCTTTGGAGAGAGTGACTCCAGAGATCGTGGGCAAGTTCCCACGCTTGGACTCTTCCATACTAAACCTCTTTAGTATGGTGTCAATGTACCTGGATTGGGACAATCCCAAAATCCGTTTGGATCTATCTCTATAGATCCTGATTCCCAATATGCAGGAGGCATCACCAAGATCTTTCATTGAGAATCTTTGTGATAAGAAGAGCTTGACCGATTGCAGCATAGGAATATCATTTCCTATCAAGAGTATGTCGTCCACGTACAATACGAGGAAGACAACCTTACTCTCTGCCACCTTCCTGTAGATACAAGGTTCATCTGGATTTTTGACGAAATCAAACTCTTTGATAACGACGTCAAAGCAGATGTTCCAACTCCGCGATGCTTGCTTTAATCCATAAATGGATTTAAGCAGCTTGCACACCTTCCCGCTGCTCCCACTGTCTACGAAGCCCTCTGGCTGAGTCATGTACACGCACTCTTCTAAATCACCATTTAGAAAGGCGGTCTTAACATCCATTTGCCAGATTTCGTAGTCATGAAAAGCAGCAATGGCAAGCATGATTCGGATGGATTTAAGCATAGCTACTGGAGAAAAGGTCTCGTCATAGTCCACACCTGGTCTTTGACGAAAACCCTTTGCTACAAGTCTAGCTTTGAAAGTCTCCACTTTCCCATCTACACCAAATTTCTTCTTAAAGATCCACTTGCTCCCAATGGGTTTTACCCCTTCAGGAGCAACTTCCAAAGTCCATACTTTGTTGGTGTACATGGAATCCATCTCGGACCGCATAGCATCCAGCCATTTCACTGAGTCCCCACTCGTGATGGCCTGCTCGAAGCTAGTTGGGTCATCATCCTCCATGATGCAATCCTCACTACCACCATCAATGAGAAAACCATAGTATCTCTCAGGTGGACGAGAAACCCTACTAGATCGGCGGAGAGGCTGGGGTTGGTCGGGTACTACCGAATCTTCTGGTTCCACTAAATCTTCAGTTATGGTTTGTGTTTCTGGAATTTCTTCCAGTTCTACCTCAGAGCCACTAATCTCCTTTGCAAGAAATTCCTTTTCTAAAAAGGTGGCATGTTGAGCAACAAACACTTTTTGTTCCTCACTGTGGTAGAAAAAATACCCATAAGAATTCTTTGGATATCCCACAAACTTGCAGAGAACTGACCGTGCCTCGAGCTTGTCCGGATTTTGTCTTTTGACATAGGCCGGACAACCCCATATCTTAACTCGTTTAAAATATGGTCTCTTCCCACTCCATATCTCATATGGTGTGGTAGGTACAGATTTAGATGGAACTTGATTCAATAGATATGCTGCTGTCTCCAGCGCATATCCCCAGAAGGAAATAGGTAACTCAGCTGTGCTCATCATAGAGCGCACCATATCTAATAGGGTGCGGTTCCTCCGTTCAGATACACCGTTGTACTGTGGTGTATATGGAGGAGTCAGCTGAGAGAGAATCCCATTCTCTTTTAGAAAGTCCAGGAATTCATTGCTCAAGTATTCACCTCCTCGATCAGATCGAAGGATTTTAATACTTTTTCCGGTTTGGTTCTCAACTTCTTGTTTATATTCCCTAAATTTCTCAAAAGCTTCTGATTTGTGTTTCATCAGGAACACATACCCGAACCTAGAGAGATCGTCAGTGAATGTAATGAAGTATGAAGAACCATCCCTGGCATGTGTAGACATGGGACCGCATACATCACTATGTATTAGTCCTAAGAGTTCGGTAACTCTTTCTCCGTGTCCCGTAAACGGAGTCTTGGTCATCTTGCCTTTGAGACATGACTGGCAAGTGTCATAGGATGAAAATTCAAACGGATTTAAATATCCATCTTTATGCAACTTAGCTAGTCGTGTCGTATTGATGTGACCCAGTCTACAATGCCACAAGAAGGATTCATTGAGTTCAGAACTCTTCCTCTTGTGTGTGTTTGTTATGCTCAGGACTGTGGATTGGTTTAGAACATAAATGCCATTGCATAACGTGCCTGATCCAACCAACTTTTGGTTCTGGAAAATGTTCATAACATTGTCCTGTAATACAAAATTATATCCCTCTTTACTTAATAAAGAAACCGATATAATGTTGCATATCAGGTTCGGCATGTAATAGCATTCGTTCAGAACCAATGTATTACCAGTTGGTAATACTAGGTGATATTCCCCGACAGTCTTAGCTGCAACAATTGCACCATTTCCAACTCTAATGTCTTTATCACCTTCTCCAAGTTCTCTACCTTTTCTAAGCCCATGTAACTGATTACATATATGGGATCCCGACCCGGTATCCAATACCCAGGACGTAGAGCAAATGGAGAAACAGTTCTCAGTAACGAACACACCCGAAGAAAATGCATCATCATGTACTTTCTTCATTCGGGTGGCATGGGAATCCTGGTATTCCCCTATATCCTGTTCATTCCTATAACTCTTATAAGAAAGAACAGAGCCAACGTTCCCCAGCACAGTATAACATGCGGGTTCGGTCAATACATCCATTTTATTATCTTTATTAAGGCATGAAATGGTCGCTACCTGGAGAGAGAGAGAAGAAAACACTTTAGCGTAAGCTCGTGCAAGATCAGATTGGTTATTATCTTATCTAATCAGGATGGCTCCCACTGCTTTTTATCAAATCTTCCTCCAAACCCTAAAAGGAAAGACTAGCCGGGATTAATTACACACTACAAGTTCGCCAAACTTTCAGCCAGGCCAGTGTCGGTACTTTGAGGGAGGTCCCCCGTGCTTTCGCACGAACCTAATTACTGTAAACCTCGTTTTCCCAGAGGCGTAACCCCGTTGACACCTTTCTAGACACCTACTTGATCGGCTAATTGCAATGTGTAAAACTCTCCCAGGAGTAACTCTTACTCGCAGCGGGTATCGGGATCCAACTATCTCATAGAAGGTATGCAATCTCATTGCAAATTTCAACACTTGAAATTCCCGATAATACTTTGCCCCGAACGATCTATGACCTTGACAAGGTCAACAAATCATAGACCGCAAGTCAAGTTCAACCCGTCATTTCTTGATTGAATCAAACCCACCCGCACGACCCTTGACAAGGTCAACAAGGCCGTACGACTACCCTAACTCAATCTGCATCATATGCATAAGCAGATAAATACTGGTTAGCTACCGCACACTGTGCCTTGACAAGGTCAACAAACGCAGCACGAATACTAAACAGGACTTATCTGAAATGACGGAGGGCTACGCTAGGTTTTTCTGAAAACCTATTGCGTAATGAACTTGATATCGTTGTAGAACCAAATGTAGTTTTAAAATGGAATGATTTTGAGACTTTTCCAGTTTTGCTAAAGGAGTCACTCCCGGTGAAGGGATCTCGGTCCTTTCCTCGTCGAATGAGGTGCGGGATATATCATATATATCACTGTGCAAAGCAAAAAACTCTTAAAAGCAATCAAAAGCAAACCGAGTATGTAGCATCTGCCAGTTATTGCTAAAGGAGTCACTCCCGGTGAAGGGATCTCGGTCCTTTCCTCGTCGAATGAGGTGCAGGGTATATCATATATACCGCTATGCAAAGCAAGAACTGTAGCTACCTGTTTTAATTAAAATCTGATTCTACAACATCTTAGGTTTCTTATCTTTCATTAAACACATTAATGAAGTCCCATCATTTAAATACCTAAACATCACAGATAGATATGACGTACACTTATGCCATCCGCATTCGCCTCGATGTCCCCTCGTGCACCGTTAGGTTAGGTAACTAACGACAGAGCAGGGCAGGGCTAGCGCGGGTGTAAAACATAAGTAACGTCTATATAATATATCATATATACTATATACTATATCCATCACAGAATCACATCACAGATATCGCAGCAGAATAAACATATGAAATATTGGATATACTAGGACGTCCGTGTTTTAAATACGAGCCAGTATAAAACACGGATTCCACGGTCGTGATGAATAGCCAATCCCACACCCCTAGACCCCTACGAGAGCGGCAAGCGACCCTGCCAATTCTAGGGTTAGGAGACCCGGACTCGACACCTCGAGTTGGTCTCCCACTGGACCCCAGAAACCGGTTACTTGTGCTCCCCTCCTTGGGTCTATCCTAGTGCATAAAAGTAAATAATATACAAAGGGTGACATCTCCCGCATCCTGGAAGTGCCCCGAATAAAAGAATATTACATACAAGTTTTTACATGAATGAAAATGAAAAACACTCATCTCACATAAAAACCCCCGGCTATTCGAATACGACGATCCAATATAACATATCCAGCAACACATAACATCACATGTCATCAACGTAAGTAAGTATGCATACCCCAATTGTCGTTGACGTATAGCAACGAAACCGGCGATATGAACATACTACACTTACGGTCACAGAAAAGAAAGTGTAAAACTACAACAATTGGAATCCGCAACTACTTTAGACATCACATGCCTAACAGTTACAAACCCCACATTTTAGTCTCATTATCGAAAACTCTTTTCAATATCATATGGGACTAAATTGCTAGATTTATAACATTCATTTAGTTATCACATAACTGCTTGTGAATTCCAATTATTGTATCCAATTCCGGATAAATAGAATATATCAAACTTTCCGATCGAACATTCGAACACCCAAGTTTTCCCGACACCGATCAACACATGAAATAGGTTCAAAGACATTCACTTCATACCTCAGTACCAACGGTCCAGCCGTAGAAGGGTCAAGCCAACGCCTCACATGTGGCACGCCGTACTGCCCCAAACCCGAAGGTTCAAAGGGCAGTTCAAGACGGTCACATAATCGAGTTAAGGTTTGTGTCTTCTAGAGGGACCATCGCGTTACTTGCACTACTTAGAACGTCTTTTAACCACACAATAATCCAACACTTGGATATTCCGGCAGGGGAAAACCTGGGTATTTATATCCGGTCGAACTCTTTAACATATTCTACAATTATCTGGAAAAACACTCGGACAAAATTTGATACCCCGATCGAAACATCGAAACCCCAAAACAACTGCAGAAAATGAAACTCTGAAATAAATGTTAAAAATTCCCAGAAAACTCAGCAGAATTTATCAGGAACTACTGTGCAAAAATTGAGGGGTGACGTCATCAATGCGCGGCGGAAGCGCCGTAGAAACCAGGTTTCTGCCGCTCTTCCGCCGCGGAATTTACTGTTCATGGAAAAAGTTTTGCGTCGTAATTCTTATATTTTCCTGCTGAATTTTTTAGCAATTTTTAATTTGGAAAAAACCCAGAATTTGGAAAAAGTCCAGAGAGCTATTTCGGGTTCGGATTTTTGGTTCGATCGGGTTTCAAACATCGTCGGGACTTCGCCTAAGGCTCTAGCTAGGCTCTGATACCAGTGAAAGGTTCCTAGGCACCCTAGTGGGTTCTCTCAAGGCATCGAACATGCCAAATTAAAATTTTTGGTGCCGAGAAACCCTAGACTACGGATCTTTAACTAGATGTTTAGGCGAAAAGAAAAGCTAGTTAACACTTAACTACATGGATACAGAAATACAACCTTTGTAGATCCGGATGTCCACCTCCACGGCTCCGCAACGATGTCTCCTCGCTGTCCAAGTCGAACTCCGGGCTCAAGCATCGGCTTCGTCGAAGAAACGAGTGAGCTAGGTCGCCGGCTTCGTGTCAAAGACGATCTACGTCGAGGCATCGCAAGTTCAAGCTCCGACTTCACAAAGTGATGAAATTTGTGAAGAAAACACACTCTACAACTTGGCTAGAGGTAGAGGGTGAAGAAATAGGAGATGGGTTCACTTTAGATTTGGATTTTGCTCACTAGATCACAACTTGCCATTAAAGTAGCAAGCTTTCTCACTTTGAGAAGAAGAAGAAGATGATAGAATTCTTTTTCAAGTGTTAAGTAAAAATGAATAATAAAATCCATTCTTATCATCTTCTAACCATGGTCAAGTGTAGAGAATAGACCATGGTTAGTGGGAGTGGTTAGGGTTAAGCAAAATGACAAAATGGTTATCATTGGTCAAAGCTTCATGAAGCTTCAACAAGCTTCAAGACAAAATGAAACCATTTTGTATTACATAAATCCATTTAATAAATAATGAATGGATTAAATAAAAAGAGAATAAACCATAAACCCTAACCACTCTCATAACCATGGTTGCATTCTTTACACAAAACCAAAACTATATGCATCATCAAACATGATACATACAAGTGTACACAAAACATATCACATATACAATGTGCACATCAAGTGAGAAAAATCCGTTTAAAGTGAACCAATACTAGTTAATGCAAAGTAATATATCAAATATATAATTATACATTAAATCATTAAATCAACACTTGATTCAATGATCCGGTCATGTCGCACATAACCGACTAGTATTCAATGTATCGACTTATCAAATCGGTCTTCGATTCGATAACTAGGTTATATCATATACAACCAATCGAAACATTAATCGCGAGAATCAAATACGGTATCACATACACGCATTATTCTCGGTCCCGCACATATCTCATATGCACTCCTATTTCGTTTCGCTTGAACCAGGAAACCTCTGTGTAGGACTCTAAAGACTCGTCAATACGCCGGTAGCAGATGATGATCATATCAAGCACCCACAAGCCGCAAGCGGTCTGCCAAACGTAACGGCCACCCGGGTATTGAGCGATCAGAAGATCGACGAGCTAGCCCGCTCACACTCCTGCGAATCCGTCCAGTAACACTTACCATACAGTCAAGTCTCTTCGTCTGATACGTCGCATATCAAGTCTAGGGGTGGTATACGTCAGACCCCAATAACCCGATAAGTCGTGCTGATGTGAGGCTCGTAACGGGTCGAGAAACTACTGGTAACACTTACCAGCAAATCTCTGATCAGCCCTGGCCAGGGACTTCCCTGTTACGGCCAATCGAGCACTGCGCAACATCAACCCCCAATACCGGGAGAGACGAAACCCCTCCTATCGCTCATTGCCTCCATGTGACTCGGGACTGTACCCAAAGACCACCGTTTTGCACGCCCTCATGGACGTGGTAAGGTGGAGATCAAAGCACAGTGGGAACCACACAAGACTCTATGACGATCTCGGGTCTACAGACTAACCTGTACCAGTGTCACCTGAGAACTGCCATCTGACGTGAGGTATAATACCATCTGGGAGTTCTCGGCGAGTCCGTCCAGTGTACCCAGTTTCCACTGAGCACCCGTATACCATCTCTGATGTCAAACACCAATGGATATGGGATCATCCATCGCCCATCACATGGGTCGAGAAGCGTATACACTAGTCTACTCTGGTATATCGATGCCCCGTCTCGATACACCCACGACTAGGGACCTTGAAGGATGTACTTATGGACTACCATGTCCCCACTAGTATGATCTGCATCATAGTCCAGGTAGTCAAGTACAAATCCTAAGGGCTTTACCAACATGTAACTATAAGACAGTATAAAGAGACTAGTGTACATGTTAAGATAAATGGCAACCAGATAGCATACTATCATGTCGAGCAAGAAAGTCATCTCTATATATGTCCAAGCATCCAATATAATATACATAATCTGTACAATACTGGCCTCTAGGGCATACATACAACTAACATAGTGATGGGTTTTTGTATTAATTCATTTGATGTAAATGTAATAAGTTGTAATATTATTTTGCGTGGCACATCCAGGTTGCGGTTGTAGCCACCGTTGTATTATTTCTTTTTACTGTTTTTGCTCCTAGGATAGACCCAAGGTGGGGTGCACAAACTACCGGGTATTTTGAAGTGTTGGGGCAGACCGCTTCACTTCTGGTACTTGGCGGGTAGTTTGCCGTACCCGTAGGGGTCTGGGGTGGGAAAATGGCTATTGATCACAACTGTGTAATCCGTCTTTCATTGTAGGCTTAAAAGAAATGCGGATTGCTTGCAAATCCAATATTGTTTATCTGTGATCTGGAATGCCTATTATTGCGTCTGACGAATGTACAATATCTATATATGATTTCTATTTAGACGTTGCTTATGTTTTATACCAGCGCTAGCCCAGCCCCCGCTCTGTCGTTAGTTAAGTAACCTAACGGGTGATGACGGGACCCCGTGGCGAATGCGGATGGCATAAGAGGACATTGTATTTTCGTTGTTATCTGTAATGATATGTTAAAGATGGGACACATTATTGTTAATGCAAAGAAAATAAAACCTAAACTGAATCGTTGGAACAATTTCTAAAAACCACTCGGTTTTCTTGAAAAAGCAAATTTTAAATCCGGAGCTTAAAACACTCCTTTTAATAAAAGCTATCTTAGTTCCTTCGATCAAATCAAGTTCACTACGTTAACGGTTTTTTGCCAAAAACCAGCCGTAACCCTCCGTCGTTTCAGATAGACAGCACATCGTATTCATGCTATGCTTGTTGGCCTACGTCAAGGCATAGTGAATGGTAGCAGTGTGTGTGCCTATTTATTGCATAGATAGATGCATTAGTTTAATAAAGACGTACACCTTGTTGGCCTACGTCAAGGGCTTGTACGATGTATTTAAATTGATCAGGACAACGACGGGTAGAACTTGACTTGCGTCTTATGACTTGTTGGCCTATGTCAAGGTCTATAAGAGCTTGGGGTAAAAAATCACATCGGGAGTTTCAAACATAAAGGAAACTTGCAGATTTAGCTTACCTTCTGGAGTGTGGTGACTAGAGTGGCTTCCATCTAGGGCATCATACAATGATAGTTGGATCCTGATCCCACTGATGAGTAGGATTACTCTCGGGAATTTCTCTCACTTAACAATCAATGCTATAAACCAAGTAGGTGCCTAGAAAGGTGTTAGAGGGGCTACGCCTCCAGGGAAAAGAGTTTCTTTAATTAAGGAACTTCGCGAAAGCGTTGGAAAACCTCCCTCGAAGTACCAACACCAGCCTGGCTGAAAGGTTAAGCAAGAATTGTAACGTGTGATTAAATCCTGATTAGTTCTTCTTTTAGGTTTTGAAGAAGGATTTGAGGAAACAGTGGGAGCCATCCTGTTTAGATAAAATAATAACTAATCTAAACTTGCAAGAGCATATGCTGAGTGTTTTCTTTTCTCTCTCTCTGGCAGCTACCATGACTGGACTAAAACTATTACTTGAAAAGAATATACTGACCAGGCAGAACTATAAAGATTGGCTAAGGAACGTCAATATTGCGCTGACTTATGACAAAGTTGCATATGTTACCACCGCTGTTCCTCCCCTTATCCCAGGACCAGATTCCTCAGTTGCGGACAAGGAAGTTCGCAAAACCTGGGATCTAGACTGTGAGCGAGCTAAGTGTATCGTGCTGGCGTCCATGAATAATGAACTCCAGAAACGGCATGAGAGTATGGATATTGTATCCATATTCCTCCATTGCAAGGAATTGTATGGTGAACACTCCCGTATCGCGAGGTACGAAACCTCAAGGAAACTCTTCCAGATGAGGTTAGCTCCAGGATCGCCTGTTGGAGAGCACGTCCTCAAAATGATCAACCTCATTGAGGAACTCGCAAACCTGGGATGCGTGCTAGAGAATGATTTTTATATCGACTTGATTTTGCAGTCCCTTCCCCACACCTTCTCTCAGTTCGTGCTGAACTTCAACATGCACGAAATGGAAGCGGATCTTCCAAAGCTCCTCAATATGTTGAGGGTAGCAGAGTCCTCCTTGAAAAAGGAGAAGACCCCCATTCTGTATGTTGGCCAATCATCTTCTTCTAAATCTAAAGCGAAAACTAAAGGGAAGAAGAAGATGAAAGCCACCAAACCGAAGGGTGGGGTCAAGAAGGTGCAGGGAACGAACAAGGCAGGAAGGGTGAAGGCAGAAAAGAACGACTGCTTCTATTGTCACGAGCAAGGGCACTGGAAGAAGGACTGTTTGGCCTTTAAAGCCAAGGACATGAAGCAAGCTGTTGCTTCTGCTTCAGGTGTGTTCGTAATCGAAAATTGTCTTTCAATAAACTCTACTTCATGGGTACTTGATACCGGTTCTGGTTCTCACATCTGTAATTCTTTGCAGGATCTGAGAAATACTAGAGTACTGGGGGCTGGTGATATGACTCTCCGGATGGGCAATGGAATGCATGTAGATGCAATTGCAATAGGGGAATATCACCTAGGGTTGAATAGTGGACACATTTTGGTATTGTATAGCTGTTTTTGTATTCCTGTGTAATATTATATCAGTATCTTTGTTGTCTAATAAAGGATATAATTTTGTGCTTGAAAGAAATGTCATGAACATTCTCCTAAATCAAGAACTGATTGGGTTTGGCACACTGGAAAACGGCATATACATACTTAATCAACCTCAAATTTTCAATATTCAAAACACGCGTAAAAGAAAGGCTCCAGATTCGAATCAAGCCTTCCTATGGCATTGTAGACTTGGTCATATAAATGAAACAAGGTTGACTAAGTTACATAAAAAGGGATATCTAGATCCGTTTGAATATTCATCATATGCAACTTGTCAATCTTGTATCAAAGGAAAAATGACCAAATCTCCGTTCACCGGACACGGAGAAAGAGCCACTGAACTCTTGGGACTAGTACACAGTGATGTATGTGGTCCGATGTCTATACATACACGAAGTGGTCACTCCTACTTCATCACTTTTACTGATGACTTCTCTAGGTATGGACATGCGTTCTTAATAAAGCATAAATCCGAGGCTTTTGAGAAGTTTAAGGAGTATAAAAATGAAGTAGAGAAACAAACTGGTAAAAGCATCAAGACACTTGGATCTGATCGAGGTGGAGAATACTTAAGTACCAGTTTCCTTGAATACTTAAAAGAGAATGGAATTCTCTCTCAGCTTACTCCACCTTATACACCTCAGCATAATGGTGTATCATAAAGAAGGAATCGCACGCTATTAGATATGGTGTGTTCAATGATGAGTAGTGCTGAGTTGCCACTTTCCTTCTGGGGATTTGCTCTAGAATCAGCCGTATACCTATTGAATAGAGTTCCAACTAAGTCGTTACCTACCACTCCATATGAAATGTGGTGTGGGAAGAGACCATATCTCAAGTATATCAAGATATGGGGGTGTCCGGTATATGTTAAAAAGCATAATCCGGACAAGCTCGAAGCACGATCGGTTTTATGCAAGTTTGTAGGATACCCCAAGCATTCAAGGGGGTAAATGGTCTACCACACTGAAGAACAAAAGGTGTTTGTCGCTCGTCACATTGTCTTCTTAGAAAGCGAATTTCTTGCAAAAGAAATTAGTGGGAGCGCGGTAGAACTGGAAGAAATTCCAGAACCTCAAACTACAACCGAAGACTTAGAAGAATCTCAGATTTCAATAGAACATGACGAACCAACGGCACTCCGCAGATCTAGTAGGCTTTCTCATCCTCCTGAAAGATACTATGGTTTTCTTCTTGATGGGGATCGAGAGGATTGCATCATCGATGATGATGAGCCTACTAGTTTTCAGCAGGCTATCATGAGTAGCGACTCAGTGAAGTGGCTGGATGCAATGAGATCCGAAATGGAATCCATGTACACCAATAAAGTATGGACTTTAGAAGTTGCTCCTCCTGGGGTAAAACCAGTTGGGTGCAAATGGATCTTCAAAAAGAAGATTGGTATATTTGGACAAGTGGAAACCTACAAAGCTAGACTAGTAGCAAAAGGTTTCCGTCAAAGACCAGGATTGGACTATGATGAAACTTTTTCACCAGTAGCTATGCTTAAATCCATTCGGATCATGCTTGCCATTGCTGCCTTCTATGACTATGAAATCTGGCAAATGGATGTAAAAACAGCTTTTCTAAATGGACATCTAGAAGTGAGTGTTTACAGGGATCAACCAGAAGGTTTCTTAGACAGTGGGTGCAGCGGAAGTGTTGTAGGGTTCCTAGGCACCCTAATGAGGTCCCACAAGGCATCAACCATGCCAATTTCAAATTTAAACGGTGCCGAGAAACCCTAGAACGGATCGTTGGCTAGATTTCTAGGCGAAACAATAAACTAGTTAACAACTTAACTAAAGTTTAAACGGAAATACAACCTTTGTAGATCCGGTGCTCCACCTCCATAGCTCCGCAACGAAGTCCCCTCGCTATCCAAATGAATTCCCGGACTCTAGCGTCGGCTTCGTCGGAGAAATGGCGAGCTAGGTCGTCGATGTCCATGCCGAAGATGATCTACGTCGAGGCATCGCTAGATCAAGCTCCAACTTCACCAAGTCATGAAAACTTGTGAAGGAAACACACTCTACTACATGGCAAGAGGTAGAGGATGAAGAAATAGGAAGTGGGTTCACTTTAGAATTGGATTTCTCACTCATTTTCATCAATCACCATTGATGAAGTGAAGGTTTCTTCATTGAAGAAGATGAAGAAGAAGATGATGATGATTATGATAAGTTAATAAAAATAGAAAAGAAATATAATACTCATCATAACTTTAACCATGGTAAAGTGTAGAGAATTAACTTTAGTTAGGTGGAATGGTTAGGGTTAGAGAAGAAGACAAGAATGGTTGCTTTGGTCAAAGTTGCATGAAGCTTGAAGAAGCTTCTAAGAAAGCAACCATTTGTTTTCTTTTCTCATTCTTTTCATCCTCAAAGAAATAGATAAATGAATGAATAAATAAATAATAAAATAATAAACCCTAACCATTTCATTAACCAAGGTTTAATTCTTTATACTTAACCAATTTTACATGCACCATCAAACATGATACATTCATGTGCACAAAATCATATCACATATATAATGCGCACATCCGAGCGAGAAAATCCATTTAAAGTGAACCGATACTAGTTAATGCAAAGTAATATGTCAAGTATATAATTATGCATTAAATCATTAAATCAACACTTGATTTAACGATCCGGTCATATCGCATATAACCGACTAATATCCAATGTATCGATTTATCGAATCAATCTTCGATTCGATAACTAGGTTATATCGCATACAACCACTCGACACATTCATCGCGAGAATGAAATACGGTATCACATACACGCATTATTCTCGGTCCCGCACATATCTCATATGCGCTCCTATTTCGTTTCGCTTGAGCCAGGAAACCTCTGTGTAGGACTCTAAAGACTCGTCAATACGCCGGCAGCAGATGATGATCATATCAAACATCCACAAGCCGCAAGCGGTCTGCTAAACGTAACGGCCACCCGGGTATTGAGCGATCAGAAGATCGACGAGCAAGCCCGCTCACACTCCAGTGAATCCAACCAGTAACACTACCGTACAGTCCGGTCTGATCGTCTGATATGTCGCATATCTCGCCTAGGGGTGGTAAACGTCAAACCCCAATAGCTCGATAAGTCGTGTCGATATAAGGTCTATAACAATTCGAGAAACTAATGGTAACACTTACCAGTAAATCTCAGCAACCCTGTCCAGGGATTTCCTGTTATAGCCAATCGAACACAGCGCAACATCAACTCCCTATACCGTGAGAGACGAATCCCCTCCTATCGCTCATTGCCTCCATGTGACTCGGGACTGTACCCAAAAACCACCGTTTTGCACGCCCACTTGGACGTGGTAAGATGGAAATCAAAGCACAGTGGGAACCACACAAGACTCTATGACGATCTCGGGTCAACAGACTACTCTGTCCCAGTGTCACCAGAGAACTGCCATCTGACGTAAGGTATAATACCATCTGGGAGTTCTCGGCGAGTCCGTCCAGTGTACCCAGTCTCTACTGAGCACCCGTATATCTCCTCTGATGTCAAACACCAATGGATATGGGATCATCCATCGCCCATCTGTATGGGTCGAGAAGGTACACGCTAGTCTACTCTGGTATATCGATGCCCTGTCTCGATACACCCACGACTAAGGACTTTGAAGGATGTACTTATAGACTACTATGTCCCCACTAGTATGATCCGCATCATAGTCCAGGTGGTCAAGTACACATCCTAAGGGCTTTACCAACATGTAACAGAGAGACAATTAGTGTACACGTTAAGGTAAAGATCAACCAGATAGCATACTATCATGTCGAGCAAGAAAGTCCTCCCTATATATGCCCCAGCATCCACTACAATATACATCCAATGTACAGTAATGGCCTCTAGGGCATACATATAACTAACAATCTCCCACTTGCACTAGGGCCATCTGTAGCAGTGGTTATAGTATCTCATACTCAACCATCCAATAAAAGTCTCTCTCTGGGAACAGGCCTTTGTGAGTGGATCCGCTGTGTTGTCCTCTGAGTCTACTCTCCTAACTTCGATCTCCCTGGAGATCAACCATCTCCATGATCAAGTGATACTACCTTAGAATATGTCTGGATCACTGATGGGACCGGCGTTCCTTGGCATAAGCCACAACTCCATTGTCACACAATAGGAGGAACATAGTTCATCTCATGAACCGATATACACCCAAACAGCCTCTTTGGTAGCATCTTAAGTAGCGATGTATCCAGCCTTTATCGTCTAGTATGTCACGGTATCTAGCTTGGAACTCTTCCAACATACCGTCCCTTTACTGAGGGTATAGACAATGCCTGTGACTGACATTCAGTCGTCTTTATCACCCTGGAACACTTCCAGTGATTTTTCCCAGGATCAACTGATACCATCTCACTACAACTAGTGAGTATACTAACATCTATTTAGATCTATCTCATAGATCCAAAACCCAGGATTTAGGAGGTATCACTTTGATCCTATATGGAGAATCATGGTGATAAGCGGAGATTGATCGAGCGTAGCATAGGAAACTCCTTTCCTATGAAGAGTATGTCATCCACGTACTCTACGAGGATCGTCACCATACTCCCTACTACCTTTTTATTTATACAAGGTTCATCTACCACTTTGATGATGTCAACTTCTTTGACTAATACATCAAAACAGACGTTCCAACTCCGCGATGTCTGCTTTATCACATAAAACATCTTGCACACGTTTCCGCTGCTCCCACTGTCTACGAGGCCCTCTGGCTGTGTACTTACAGACGTTCTCTTCTAAAACATCATTTAGAAAAGCTGTCATGACACCCAACCACCAGATGTCGTAGTCATGGTGTGTAGCCATGGCAAGTAGGATCTGGATGGACTTAAGCATAGCCACTTGAAAAGGTTTCATCATTGTCCACGCCTGGTCGATGACGAAATCCTTTAACAAGTCTAGCTTTGAAAGTCTCAACTTTTCCATCTACACCAAGTAATCTTCTCAAGATATACGTGCTCCTGATGGGGATTTAACCCTTCAGATATAGCAACTAAAGTCCATACTTTGTTGGTGTATAAGGATTCCATCTCAGATCACTAAGCATCCAGCCATTCTTACAGAGTCTTACTCCTGATGGCCAGCTCGAAACTAGTTGGGTCATCATCTCATGATGTAATCCTCGCTCCCACTGTCATAGAGAAACAGAAGTATCTCTCAGGTGGGTGAGGAACCCTACTAGATTGGCGGAGAGGCTGAGGTTCGTTGGAATCTACTGAATCCTTTGGTTCTATCAAATCATCAGCTGTAGTTTATATAGCTGGAACCTTTCCAGTTCTACATTACAGACCTTGCCTCGAGCTTGTCCGGATTTTGCTTTTAGACATAGCCCGGACAACCCCAAATCTTAACTAACTTAAGACATGGGCTCTTCCCATACCATATCACATATGAAGCGGTAGGCAACTGATTTGATTGGAACCCTATTCAATAGGTATGCAACTTCATAAGTGCATAACTTCCTAAAGGAAACAGGTAACTCAGTAGTACTCATCATAGAGCACACCATATCAAATAGGGTGTATGTGCTCCGCCCAGATATACCATCGTGCTATGGTGTATATGGAGGAGTAATGCTGAGAGAGAATCTCATTCTCCTTTAGAATATCCAGGAATTCCGTGCTCAAGTATTCTCCTCCTTGATCACATCAAAGGACATAATACTTATACTGGTTTTGGTTCTCTACTTCTAACTTATATTCTGTGAATATCTCAAAAGGTTCTGACTTGTGTTTCAACAGGAACATAGGTCTGAATCTCGAAAGATCATTAGAGAATGTAATGAAGTATAAAGAACCGGTCTTGGCATGTGTAGACAGGGGACCTACATACATCAACATGTATCATCCCAAGAGTTCACTAACTCTTTCTCTGTTTCCAGTAAACGGAGCTATGGTCATCTTATCTCTGTGACATGACTGGCAAGTTTCATAAGATGTAAATTCAAACTTATTTAAATATGCATCTAAAATGTAACTTCAGCCAGTCGGATCGCATTGATATGACCCAGTCTACAATGCCTTAAGAAGGATTTGTTCATTTCTGAACTCTTCCTCTTTTGTGTGTTTGGTATACTAAAGAACTGTAGTTTGATTTAGAACTTCAATGCTTTTAGATAACGTGCCTGAACCGATCAACTTTTGATATAGGAAATGTTCAAAACATTATCCAACAATACAAAATTATATCCTTTCTTTACTAATAAAGAGACTGATATGTATTTGTATATCAGGTTCGGTATCTAATAACATTCGTTCAGAATCAATGTATTTGGAATACAGGGTGACAGTGACCAACAGACTTGGCTGCAACACTTGCCCCGTTTTCTGTCTCATGAAACTTATCACCCGTTCTCAGTTCTCTACCTTTCTGTAGCCCTATGTAACAGATTACATATCTGGGATCCTGATCCGGTATCAAATACCCAGGACGTAGAGGATACAGAGAAACTGTTCTTTATAATGAACACACCCGAAGATGATGCATCAGTATGCACTCTCTTCGTTTGGGCGGCTCGGGAAATCTGGTATTCCCCAATTTCCTGCTCTGTCTTATAACAATTACAAGTTGGAGCGGGACCAACGTTCCCCAGCTCAATATAACAAGAGGGTCCGGTCAATATTCCGTATTATTATCTTGATTAAGGCGTGACATGGTCGCTACCAGGAGAGAGAGAGAGAAGAAAACACTCAGCGTGCGCTCTTGCAAGAATAGATTGGTTATTATTTTATCTAATCAGGATGGCTCCCACTGTTTTTATCAAATCTTCCTTCAAACCCTAAAAGGAAAGACTAGCCGGGATTAATTACACACTACAAGTTCGCCAATCTTTCAGCCAGGCCAGTGTTGGTACTTTGAGGGAGGTCCCCCGTGATTTCGCACGAACCTAATTACAGTAAACCTCATTTTCCCAGAGGCGTAACCCCGTTGACACCTTTCTAGACACCTACTTGATCGGCTAATTGTAATATGTAAAACTCTCCCAGGAGTAACTCTTACTCGCAGCGGGTATCGGGATCCAACTATCTCATAGAAGGCATGCAATCTCATTGCAAATTTCAACACTTGAAATTCCCGATAATATTTTGCCCCTAACGTGCTATGACCTTGACGAAAGCCAACAAACCATAGCCCGCTAGTCAAGTTCAACCCGTACATTTCTTGATTGAATTAAACCCACCCGCACGACCCTTGACGAAAGCCAACAAAGCCGAACGACTACCCTAATCCAATCGCATCGTATGCTGGCAGATAAGCAGCATATAGCTACCGCACACTGCACCTTGACGAAAGCCAACAAATGCAGCACGAATACTATATACAACTTATCTGAAATGACGGAGGGCTACGACAGGTTTTTCTGAAAACCTATTGCGTAATGAACTTGATATCGTTGTAGAATCAAATGATTTTGAAATGGAGTGTTTTTGAGGCTTTTCTAGTTTTGCTAAAGGAGTCACTCCCGGAGAAGGGATCGTCGGTCCTTTCCTCGTCGAATGAGGTGCGGGATATATCACATATATCACTGTGCAAAGCAAAACTCTTAAAAGCAATCAGAAGACAAACTGAGTGTGTAGCATCTGCCAGTTATTGCTAAAGGAGTCACTCCCAGTGAAGGGATCTCGGTCCTTTCCTCATCGAATAAGGTGCAGGATATATCACATATACCGTTGTGCAAAGCAAGAACTGTAGCTACCTGTTTTATTTTGAAATTCGATTCTACAACATCTTAGGTTTCTTTTATTTAATTAATCACATTAATGAAGTCCCATCAATAAGTACCTAAACATCACAGATAAATACGACGTACACTTATGCCATCCGCATTCGCCTCGATGTCCCCTCGTGCACCGTTAGGTTACGTAACTAACAGCAGAGCGGGGCAGGGCTAGCGCGGGTGTAAAACATAAGTAACGCCTATATAATATATCATATATACTATATACTGTATCTATCACAGAACATCACATGATCACATCACAGATATCACAGCAGAAGAATCATATGAAATATTGGATATACTAGGACGTCCGTGTTTTCAATACGAGCCAGTATAGAACACGGATTCCACGGTCGTGATGAATAGCCAAACCCACACCCCTAGACCCCTACGAGAGCGGCAAGCAACCCTACCAATTCTAGAGTTAGGAGACCCGGACTCGACTCCTCGAGTTGGTCTCCCACTGGACCCCAGAACCCGGTTACTTGTGCTCTCCTCCTTGGGTCTATCCTAGTGCGAAAAAGTAAATAATATACTAACGGTGACATCTTCCGCAACCTGGAAGTGCCCCAATAAAAGAATATTACATACAAGTTTTTACATGAATGAAAAAGAAAAACACTCATCTCACATAAAAAACCCCGGCTATTCAAACACGACGATCCAATATAACATATCCAGCAACACATAACATCATATGTCATCAACGTAAGTAAATATGCGCATCCCAATTGTCGTTGACATATAGCAACGAAACCGGCGATATCACATATTACACTTACGGTCACAGAAAAGAAAGTGTAAAACTACAACAGTTGGAATCTGCAACCACCTCAGTCATCGCATGCTTGACCAAATGAATTACTTAGACATCGCATGCCTAACAATTATAAACCCCGCATTTTAGTCTCAAAATCGAAAACACTTTTCAATATCAAGTCGGCCAATTCAACAAGATTCCCGACATCCTGATCGAATGCTCGTCGCAAACTTCAGTAGACGGCTGCACCCCTGATACCGTCGACGAAGTGAACCAAGGCGGAACACCGCTACCGCGAGCACCCGAACGGATGCTTTCGGCGACGGGGTTCTCCTACAGTCACTCGGTCGGGGCTATGGAGTGAGGCTGTCTATTAAGTTTACCCGGCGAGTATCCGCGTACGCTACGTGATTGCGACGGACTTTTGATCACATCAAAATTCCGTGGCAACCGATCAAGTGAGACTAAACTGCTATGTTTATAACATTCATTCAGTTATCTCATAACTCCTTGTGAATTCCAATTATTGTATCACATTCCGAATAAGATAGAAAATGTTAAACTTTTCGATCGAACATTCAAACACCCAAGTTTTCCGATACAGATCAACACATGAAACAAGTCTAAAAACATTCAGTTCGTGCCTCAGTACCAACGGTCCAACCGTAGAAGGGTCAAGCCAACGCCTCACATGTGGCACGCCGTACTGCCCCAAACCCGAAGGTTCAAAGGGCAGTTCAAGACGGTCACATAATCGAGTTAAGATTTGTTGTCTTCTAGAGGTACCATCGCGTTACTTGCACTACTTAGAACGTCTTTAAACCTCGGAAAAATCCAACACTTGGAAATTTCCCGACAGGGGAAAAATTGGGTATTTATATCCGGTCGAACTTTTTAACAAATTCAAAAAATTTATCCGGAAAGCCACACAGACAAAATTTGATAATCCGATCGAACATTCGAATCCCCAATACAATCCCAAAACACTCAACTGTAGAGTATACATTAAAATTACCCAGAAAACACAGGAATTAATTATAAACATTACTGTGCAAAAAGGAGTCAAAGAGTCAACAAGATGGCCGCGGAACCGCCGCACCACGTGGGCTTAGGCCGCGGTTCCGCGGCGTTATGACGGAATTAGGTCTCCGTTTTTCACAGTAATTCATAAAAAACCCTGCGTAATTTTCTGCATATTTTTAATATTGAAAAATCCAGATTTTTAAAAATTGGACAGAGAGCATTTTTGGTTTACGGATTCGGGTTCGTTCGGGTTTCAAATTCCGTCTAGACTTCGCCTAAGGCTCTAGCTAGGCTCTGATACCACTGTAGGTCAGGCAGCCACCCCATCCACTGGGGTCACCGTGGCACCCACGGGTCCCTCAGCAGCTACTTTTTACGCATGCCCCCTCGCGAGGACTACAACCCGCCGGAACACCTTCCGGTCTCGGGACACCCTGGGGGTAAGAGCCTATGCTTAGCCACACTGTCACACAGTGAGAACCCCCCATAGGTCGACATCCAATGCCTAGTAGCTCTGATACCACTGTAGGGTTCCTAGGCACCCTAATGAGGTCTCACAAGGCATCAACCATGCCAATTTCAAATTTAAACGGTGCCGAGAAACCCTAGAACGGATCGTTGGCTAGATTTCTAGGCGAAACAATAAACTAGTTAACAACTTAACTAAAGTTTAAACGGAAATACAACCTTTGTAGATCCGGTGCTCCACCTCCATAGCTCCGCAACGAAGTCCCCTCGCTGTCCAAATGAATTCCCGGGCTCTAGCGTCGGCTTCGTCGGAGAAATGGCGAGCTAGGTCGTCGATGTCCATGCCGAAGATGATCTATGTCGAGGCATCGCTAGATCAAGCTCCAACTTCACCAAGTCATGAAAACTTGTGAAGGAAACACACTCTACTACTTGGCAAGAGGTAGAGGATAAAGAAATAGGAAGTGGGTTCACTTTAGAATTGGATTTCTCACTCATTTTCATCAATCACCATTGATGAAGTGAAGGTTTCTTCATTGAAGAAGATGAAGAAGAAAATGATGATGATTATGATAAGTTAATAAAAATAGAAAAGAAATATAATACTTATCATAACTTTAACCATGGTAAAGTGTAGAGAATTAACTTTAGTTTGGTGGAATGGTTAGGGTTAGAGATGAAGACAAGAATGGTTGCTTTGGTCAAAGTTGCATGAAGCTTGAAGAAGCTTCTAAGAAAGCAACCATTTGTTTTCTTTTCTCATTCTTTTCATCCAAAAAGAAATAGATAAATGAATGAATAAATAAATAAGCAAATAATAAACCCTAACCATTTCATTAACCAAGGTTTAATTCTTTATACTTAACCAATTTTACATGCACCATCAAACATGATACATTCATGTGCACAAAATCATATCACATATATAATGCGCACATCCGAGCGAGAAAATCCATTTAAAGTGAACCGATACTAGTTAATGCAAAGTAATATGTCAAGTATATAATTATGCATTAAATCATTAAATCAACACTTGATTTAACGATCCGGTCATATCGCATATAACCGACTAATATCCAATGTATCGATTTATCGAATCAATCTTCGATTCGATAACTAGGTTATATCGCATACAACCACTCGACACATTCATCGCGAGAATGAAATACGGTATCACATACACGCATTATTCTCGGTCCCGCACATATCTCATATGCGCTCCTATTTCGTTTCGCTTGAGCCAGGAAACCTCTGTGTAGGACTCTAAAGACTCGTCAATACGCCGGCAGCAGATGATGATCATATCAAACATCCACAAGCCGCAAGCGGTCTGCTAAACGTAACGGCCACCCGGGTATTGAGCGATCAGAAGATCGACGAGCAATCCCGCTCACACTCCAGTGAATCCAACCAGTAACACTACCGTACAGTCCGGTCTGATCGTCTGATATGTCGCATATCTCGCCTAGGGGTGGTAAACGTCAAACCCCAATAGCTCGATAAGTCGTGTCGATATAAGATCTATAACAATTCGAGAAACTACTGGTAACACTTACCAGTAAATCTCAGCAACCCTGGCCAGGGATTTCCTGTTATAGCCAATCGAACACAGCACAACATCAACTCCCTATACCGTGAGAGACGAATCCCCTCCTATCGCTCATTGCCTCCATGTGACTCGGGACTGTACCCAAAAACCACCGTTTTGCACGCCCTCTTGGACGTGGTAAGATGGAAATCAAAGCACAGTGGGGACCACACAAGACTCTATGACGATCTCGGGTCAACAGACTACTCTGTACCAGTGTCACCAGAGAACTGCCATCTGACGTAAGGTATAATACCATCTGGGAGTTCTCGGCGAGTCCGTCCAGTGTACCCAGTCTCTACTGAGCACCCGTATATCTCCTCTGATGTCAAACACCAATGGATATGGGATCATCCATCGCCCATCTGTATGGGTCGAAAAGGTACACGCTAGTCTACTCTGGTATATCGATGCCCTGTCTCGATACACCCATGACTAGGGACTTTGAAGCATGTACTTATAGACTACCATGTCCCCAGTAGTATGATCCGCATCATAGTCCAGGTGGTCAAGTACACATCCTAAGGGCTTTACCAACATGTAACAGAGAGACAATTAGTGTACACGTTAAGGTAAAGATCAACCAGATAGCATACTATCATGTCGAGCAAGAAAGTCCTCCCTATATATGTCCCAGCATCCACTACAATATACATCCAATGTACAGTAATGGCCTCTAGGGCATACATATAACTAACAAGTGTGTGCAAATTGCTTAAATCCATTTATGGGTTAAAGCAAGCATCGCGGAGTTGGAACATCTGCTTTGATGAAACAGTCATGGAATTTGACTTTATCAAAAATGTAGATGAACCATGTATTTATAGGAAGATTGTAGAAGGAGCAGTAGTCTTCCTCGTTTTGTACGTCGACGACATACTACTGATAGGGAATGATATCCCTATACTACAATCAGTAAAGCTCATCTTGTCACAGAAATTCTCTATGAAAGACTTGGGAGATGCATCATACATTCTGGGCATTAAGATCTATCGAGATAGATCTAATAGAATATTGGGACTTTCACAGTCCAAGTATATAGACACTATATTAAAGAGATTTAGAATGGAAGATTCCAAGCGCGGCAAGATGCCCGCTTGTCACGGAATCACCCTCTCCAAAGAGATGTCCCTAAAGACTGATGAAGAGAGGGCTCGCATGGGCATTATACCCTACGCTTCGGCGGTAGGATCAATAATGTATGCGATGTTATGTACCAGACCGGATGTAGCTTACGCACTTAGTGTGGTAAGCAGGTATCAGTCTGACCCAGGTGAGAAAACATTGGAGAGCGGTGAAGAACATTCTTAAGTACCTGAGAAGGACTAAGGAGATGTTCTTGATTTACGGTAATGGGGACCTCCAGGTAGAGGCTTTTACCGACTCCGGCTTCCAAAGTGACAAGGATGATTCTAAATCCATTTCGGGTTTTGTGTTTACCCTCAATGGAGGGGCGGTATGTTGGAAGAGTTCCAAACAAGATACCGTCGCAAACTCAACTATGGAGGCTGAGTATATAGCTGCTAGTGAAGCCGCAAAAGAGGCTGTCTGGATGAGGAAGTTCATTTCTGAACTTCAGGTGGTTCCGTCCATTGCCAATCCAATACCTTTGTATTGCGATAACAATAGCGCTGTAGCTTTAGCGAAGGAACCAAGGTCCCATCAGAAATCCAGGCATATCTTAAGGCGGTTTTATCTGATCAGGGAGATCGTGGATTGTCGGGAGATCGAGATACGGAGAGTGGAAACAAAAGACAACACGGCAGATCCATTCACCAAGGCCATTCCTCAAGTACAGTTCGAGAGGCTATTTGAGATGTTGGGCATGCGGTACGCAAGCAAATGGATCTGGTAGAGACAGTGGGTACTCATAGTGCCAATTATAGGCCTTAGTGCAAGTGGGAGATTGTTGGATATATATGCCCTAGAGGGCTACATTGTATAGGATGCTTGGGATATGTATGTACATGACAGTCTTGCTTGATATGATAGTACGCTATTTGGTTTGACTTTGTCTTAACGTATGATATTTTTTACTTGATATTTATATATATATGTTGATAAAGCCCATAGGGTGTTTTGTCTGACTACCGGCGTTGTGATGGCAGTCATACTAGTGGGAGCTGGATAGTCAATAGGCACACCCTTGGATGTCCCTGGTCGCAGGACTATCGAGATTGGGCATCGATACTCCGGAGTAGACTAGTGTATACATATCTAGACCCTGACGAGGGGCAATGGATTGGTCCCGCAACCATTGGTGGTGTTCACCTAAGATTGTATACAGATGCTCACTGGGTGTGAGTACAACGGACAGGACTCGCCGAGAACTGACTGGATGGTATTATACCTAACGTCAGATAGCAGTTCTCAGGTGACATGTGTGCAGATAGTCCGTTGACTTAAGGTCATTATTTGTCTCGTGTGAGTTCCCACTGTGCTTTGATTATTACCCTAGCACGGCTCAAAAGAGTCATGCAAACAGGTTTCAGTTGGGCACAGTCCCGAGCCACGTGGAGGCAGTGAACGACTGTTAGCGATTCGTCTCTCCCGTTATAGGGAGTTGATATAGCACTGTGGTCGGTTGGTCATTACCATAAGTCCCTGGCCAGGGCTGATTGAGAATTACTGATGGAATGATCAGTAGATTCTCGGGTGGTCTTGAACCATACCGACACGACTTGTACGGTTATTAGGGGTCTGACGTCCACCAACACCCTAGACCATACATGCGATACTCTTAGACGAACAGACCGGACTGCGCGGATATTGTCACAGACAGGCTCAGGAGGATTTCAGATGGGTTACCTCATCAGCTTTCTTATCGACAACTACCTGGGGACCGTTACGTACAGCTAGTGCCGCTTGCGGTCGGTGGTTAAACCCACTGCCAGCGTAGTAGTTGAGTCTTTAGAGTCCCACATAGAGATTTCCCAAACCCAGGCGAAAAGATATAGAGGTCGTATGGTTTTATGACAAAGGTTCGGACGCATACGTGTTTGAACGCACGTACGACATTCGGACAGTTTTTACTAGCCGGCTTTGGTTTAAGCCAGATTCTAGATCAGGTTATTGGATTTATACAGTCTAAAGTTTTTCCGTGTTTTCACGGATGAGAGGGGCGTTCTCGTAATTTTCCGAGAAGCTTCTAGAAGGATGTGACATGGAGGGAGAGGTGGCATTTTCATTTAATGATTTAGTGACTCATTGTGAGTGATTCATCATGTCATTAATGCATTATTAAATGCTTAATGACTCACATAATGAATCACCCACTTGCATTAATGAAACATGATGAATAATCTCATATTATTCATTTCTTTTTATTCATTATGTTTCATATATCAAGTGAGAAGCTATTTCATTATTATTATTGTTATCATTATCGTCTTCTCACTCTCTCTCTTCAAGTTCTCTCTCCTTCACCAAACCTAATCCTACCCTCATGAGTTGAGAACAAGGATTAGGAAAGACTAATTACTCCATAACCTATCTCTACATCACCTTAGCTACTCTATTTAGCAACTAGAGAAACTAAGTAACCTCAAGTTTAGAGGTTATAGCTTGGATTAGGGTTCTCGGGTGGATCGTCTATCACGGAAGAAAGCCGAAAAGGACGTGGAGATCCAAAGAGGCCGTAGATAACATTAAGACGAAGGGCTAGAACCGTTTGGTATAATCTCTTAACATAGTAGTTTAGAACTCTATAGTTTTTGTTAAAACTTGTTTAGCAAACGATTCATACGGTTATTCGATGTTTAATCATAGAACAAGATTGTTATTCATATTTCCGCCTCCCCATAAGTATTGGGGTGTTGAACATCGACTTACAGTTGGTAACTATCCCATTCTTATATTTCTCAATATAGTCACCATAACCTACAATTTATATGTTATACAGTCTAACATGGCTCATGAGTACGTCAGAGTTAAGGACTGGATGTATATGGATTGGCAACAACGTATGCAACCTAAGTTTATCGCAGGAGTTGCTGCTTTTATTGAATTTGCATGCGCACATAATAAGATCATAATAGAGAATATTCTCTGTCCGTGCGATAGATGTGGCAATAAGTACTGGCAGAAGGTAGAATTGGCAGAGCTTCATATTGTAAAATATGGGTTTACTAGACTTTATACAACTTGGAAATATCACGGGGAAGGAGAAGAATGCAGTACTGCGGCAGAAGAAGAAGGAGAACACGATAATGCGGCAGGAGAAGAAGAAGAATTCGGTAATGCGGCAGAAGGAGAAGACAGTAATTTATTTCCATCAGAAGAAATGGAGGATAAGGTTGAGGCTGCCCTAGGTGAATCTATTCGTACCGAAGATGACATTCCTTCCGGTCAAGGACCGCGTGCGGATAAATATGAAAATTTCATGAGTGATGCTAGGAAACCAATTTATGAGAATGCGAAGTATTCCATCCTCTCATGGTTCGTCCAACTTTTCCAGATTAAGTGCCTAAATGGATGGAGCAACAAGGCATTCACAATGCTTCTTTCGTTCTTGAAAGATTCTATGCCTCCGGGAAATAACGTGCCCGACAGCTGGTACGGAGCCCAGAAGATGATGTCTGATTTAGGTCTAAAGTGCGAGAAGATTCAAGCATGTCCTAAAAATTGCGTGTTGTACCGGAAAGAGAATTCAGATTTGAAAGAGTGTCCAACATGCGGAGATGCCAGGTATAAGTCGAAAGATTCTGATAAGAAGCCCGATATACCTGTCATGATTGCACGATACCTTCCCATAACACAGAGGCTACAGAGGCTATTCAGGTGCAAGAAAACAGCCGAGGCAATGATTTGGCATCACCGTGCTCCTCTAAGTGAAGATGGAAAAATGAGCCATCAAAGAGATTCACCGGCATGGAAAGATTTCGATAGGAGGCACGCAATATTCAGTAGCGATCCTCGCAATGTCCGGCTCGGACTGGCTACTAATGGCTTCTGCCCATTCAGTTATATGGCTGGAAGTCACAGTACATGGCCCGTTGTAATGATAATTTATAATCTGTCACCTTGGTTGGCTATAGACCAATCATACTTTATGATGCATCTTCTTATCGACGGACCAAACTCACCGGGAAACAATATTGATGTCTATCTTCGACCTCTGATCGAGGAGTTGAAATCTTTGTTCATTGATGGTGTAGAGACATATGATGCAAACACAAATACAACCTTCATACTGCGTGCAGCTCTAATGTGGATAATTAATGACTTTCCTGCGTATGGAATGCTATCAGGTTGGTCCGTACATGGTCACAAAGCATGTCCTCATTGCCATGAACACACAACATCGAAATTCTTGAATTTTAGCAGGAAGGTTTGTTATTGCAGCCATCGACGTTTCCTGCCTCCAGACCACCTCTATAGGTTAAACACGGTTCACTTTGATGGTCATCAAGAGCTTCTTGGACCTCCATCCCCATTTTCCGGAGAGGACGTGACTACTAAATGGGATGGTTACAATAATGTGACCTTCGGGATGGATCCGACGAAACAGGTCAAACCACCATTTTAGAACAAGTTAAGCATTTTCTTCGAGCTTCCGTACTGGTCTACAAATTCAGTGCGTCATTGTCTGGACGTCATGCATATAGAGAAGGGAGTATCAGAGCACATACTTAACTTGCTTCTTTGTAAAGACGGGAAATCGAAAGACAACCTGAATGCTCAGATGGATCTACAAGAGTGGGGAGTAAAAAGTGAATTGCAACCTAGACCGGTAGCGGGTAAACCGGGAAAGTTTGTACTTCCCAATGCCGCTTATCATATGTCACAACCGGAGAAGAAAAGATTCCTGCAGGTATTGCATGATTTGAAAGTTCCCACAGGTTTCTCAGGATCATTCAGCAAGAAAATAAAAATTGTTAAGGGCAAGATCAATGGGCTAAAAAGTCATGATCACCATGTTATCATGGAGGAACTTCTTCCATTAGCCCTCAGGACTTCTCTCCCCGAATCGGTTGGTCTAGTAGTCAACGACTTATGTTGTTTTTTCAGGGAGTTGTGTGCTAAAACACTGGAGGTTGTGACGCTGGATAAACTAGAAAATTCTATTGCGTCAATACTTTGCAAGTTTGAGCGTATTTTCCCACCGTCATTCTTCGATATCATAATACACTTGACGATTCATCTTGCAACTGAGTCGAAGTTAGCCGGACCGGTACAATATCGATGGATGTATCCCGTCGAGAGGTACGTGTAATTTTTCGTTTCACGCAATTTATAAATTTATTGTTGTCCTGTATGCCCGTATTTATTTATTCAACATATTTTCATTAGGTACCTCTACACTCTTAAGAAGTATATACGCAATAAAAATTGACCAGAGGGTTCTATCATGCAAGGTTATCTTCTTGATGAAGCAACCACATTTTGTTCCCGCTATCTGGACGAGAACATTGAGACAAGGCTTAACCGGCCACGAAGAATTCAAGACGGGCCATATGGTAAAGCCGAGTATAAGAGGATAGACACTATGTTTATCAACAAGATATACCAGTTTATCTTGCTTAATTGCGCATGTCTTGAACAAATTAGAGAGTAAGTTTTTTTGGATTAATTATTATATCAGTGTTTGTGTGTGTATGAAATGATATAATATTATTGTCACCATTATTTGTCGAAAACAGAATTCATTTTAACGAGGTACTTGAGGGGCATCCTGATTGGAACGAAGAATGATTGGAAAAATATCATGAGGATAATTTTTGTGATTGGGTCACAGATCATGTAAGTTAATCGAATAACATTTTATTGCTAGCAGTTTTAATCTAAACTTGTATCGTTATGTATTTGTCATAAAATTTGTTTTGTTAGATCCACGATCCGAACTTGTCTGCATCATTTGAGAGTGATTCAAGATGTTTAGCAAAATTTCCTAGTACGGAGGTTGCATATTACAAAGGATTTGGTGCCCTTGGATACAAATTCGAAGTTAAGGACATAGAAACATCTAGAACCACTCAGAATAGTGGGATTGCGACAGTAGGATCGAACGGTGTGATTTATTATCGGTACTTAAATTGTATACTCGGCATCCACTATCCTGGACGATCAAAAACCTTTTATATATTCCAGTGTACTTGGTACGATACGCGAACCGATACGGACAAGTGGAGAAGCAATCTTAGGACTTGGAAAGATGAATATGGATTGACCAGTGTGAACACACTTCGATTTTACGGTCAGGAAGATCCGTTTATCTTTCCGAACCAAGCGTTCCAAGTATACTACTCACAGTGTTTGAAGCATCCGGGATGGAATGTTGTATGCCGATGGAAACCCAGAGATATCTACGATGTCCCAGAATTCGAGGACAACGATGAGGACGAAGAAGAGAGAAGGCTTAAAGTGCTCCAACCGTCTGTTTCGAAAGACGGGTTGTCTTCGACCGATCATGAAGTTACGTGGGTTAGAAATGACATCGACGATGAAATCCAAGTAGATATGTATAATGTGCCCAAGAAACGAAAAAGGTTATCAGTAATGTTATATTATTACTTCACATTTTACGCTCTATACATATATTGTCAATACTTTTAATGATTGTCTAATGCGTCCGCGAACCGTTTATCTAGATTTGATGACGATGTCGGGAGCAGCGAGGGGCGGCAGGAGCTCTAGCCGCGGCAGAGGCAGAGGCAGAGCGGTTCTGCCGCCCGGAGAGCTTCGTAGGGAGCTTCAGAGGGCCGGTCTTGCACTCAGATCGGAGACCCCTTCGGATGCCTCCTTCCGTGTGGATTTTGCCACACCTCCAGGTATACTGCACGCATATCCATTTTGAATGTAATATTACAGATATTCATGCCTGTTTATGTCAAAATTACTTATATTGTCAATGTTTGATTGTCTAGTTGTTGGTAATGCGTCCACATCTTGGACAGAGGCCACTCCCACTCCTCCAGGTATGTTTATATATTATTTAGTGTATGCATATTGATTTAGAATGCTATATCATAAATATACACACATTCTGTTTGCTCTTACTTAGCAATTTTTATTATTGTCTAGCTGTAGGTGGTGACACCACCGCACCTGCGGGTACGTTTATATATCCTATAGTGCATGCATATTGATTTAGAACGTTATATTATTGATCTACACATTCTTTTTGCAATTACTTATATAATCTATTTTTAATTGTCTAATTATTGGTGGTGCGTCCACATCTTCCGCAGGGGGCACTCCTGCCGCTTCCATACCATCCGCATCGTCTGCAGGTTGGTATGAATAAATATAAAATATTTATTCATTTTACATATGCTCTATAGAATAAATATGAACTTCATGGAAATTTAGCATCAATGTTTATTTTCTAGTTGGAGGGGATGCGTCCGCATCCGGGACCCCGGTTGTTCCTCATCGGAGGAACTATCGTCCCGCTCGTGCTGCTGCCCTGGCCCAGGCTCGTGCGATAGTCACCGGAGCGATATATCACACTTCAATTTTCGTTTAAGCTTGATTTCTTAATACAACTTTGTCTTAAGATTGATTGTCTTGATATTTCGTGCAGACGCAGGGCTTCCCCATCCCCAGAGGGGGACTCGAGGCCCGAATCAGTCCTATAGGCTGAGGCCTGACAGTGCTAGGGGGAGGCAGCATTGCACCTCTTTTTTATCCTTGACTATCGCTATACCGGTCCTCATTCCGAGAGGTTCGGCCGATATATGGGGGACGAGAGTCGGCTCGTGAAGAACTATCCACTTCACGTTGAGTGGGGCGAGCAGCACCGACGCTCATTTGCCCTCTTCTTTGATCAGGCTCGGGTACGTATTAATATATATTTTTATTTGATTTATCCAATATATTTATTATTAACACTTGCAATCTAATAACAATGTTTTTTTTGTATTTTCAGTCGGATTACGATTTTCAGCCTCTACCCGACCCTGATCACCGTGGGAGGGTGCTCGACCTTCATGCTTTGTACAATGGCTTGATGAAGAACAAGCAGACCAAGGTCCGATACAACAGGAATGAGCTGATGGCCGACTGCTAATCCCTATGGATGGAGACCCCCGAGACAGAGAGAGCGGCCCTCCTATCTACTCCGGCGTTTGCGAGAGTCGACGTAGAGACATGGCCTCTATTGTGCGAATATTTCGACTCCCAACGCAAACAGGTATGTATTTTAAATGTAATTCATTGTTTAGGATATAATTTATTTTTTGTGTTCCTTAATTAGAAAACTAAATGTTAATGCGTTGTGCAGAAACAGGCCGCTCAGAATATAGAGAACAGGAAGTCGGCGAAGAGGGGTCGCCCCACTTACACAGGTGGCTCGAGGAATATTACTCGAGCCATGGAGTTATCGGTAAATTACAATAGACCGACCTTTGTGATATTCTGCAATATTAAGAGTTATTTTCCAATATTTCTAATATTAAGAGTTATTTTCTAATATTGCAGACAGCTCAGACCGTGGCGCAAGGTGGTACACCGAGCGTGCTGTCCGTATATCTTGCCGTCCACGGCACCTCGACAGATCCCGCCACGGGCGAGCTTCGATATCCCGACGTCTCTACCCAGGAGTATTGCGTAAGTGTTAATATTTATTCTACCTATATTTGAAATTTTAGTTTTGGAAGATTCAAGTTTAAATTTTATACTTATACTTTACTACTTAATATGGGTGTAGGAGCGGGTGGTTGAGCAGGCCGATGCCTCGGGGATCGATTTTACCGGACAGAGCGATCCGAGGCTGCTGACCCCAGTTCTGGACGCCGCACACGGAGGGCACCATGGAGGTTGGGAGAGAGGCCGGGGACTGGGCCCTAGCGGGGCCCATATGAGATTGGACTCCACTCCGGCGGTTACTTCCTCCGTCTCCAGTGAGCGACGTGTCCAGCAGGAACTGGAGAGCTTGAGGGCCACCGTTCAGGAGTTGAAGGAGATGCTGGTATGTATACTACTTTATAGTAAAATATCATGTCATTTTATAGATATCAACATATCCATAATTAGTACGTAGCTTGAGCTTATTTGGTTTTAGACTTAGGTTTGATTAATCATACATACATATGTAATTAAAATAAACAACGGTTTTCCAAACTTGATATCCAAATGGGATTTCGAAATAACTCGATAATGATACGAATTCGAATAATACACAGTTCTTACACGCTTCTTACACACGTTAGGTCCAGATGCGACAAGGTACATGGGCCGAGCCTCCACACACATCTCCTTCGGCTGCGGCTCCCTAAGCCACTACATCGGCTGCGGTTCCGCAGACAGCACCTATAGCTCCACCGTCCGCTCAGACTCCAGCAGCCGCGGCTCCGCAACCGACTACCTCGACGGCAACTGCGCAGACCACATCGCCAGCTCCACAGGACGCTCAGACTCCCGCTCGCGCCGAATTGCATGGTTTATTGACCGAGGAGCAGGCGCGCCTTATTCTATCATTTATCAGAGGTGGAGCTGGACCGAGCTAGGGTAGCTTTTTGATTCTTATTTTTTGAAACATGTATTTATTTATATCATACATATTGTACTACATTTTGAAACGATATTGATATTGATATTGGTTTATATTTATATCATATTCAGTATTTGGGTTTCTTTTGTATATTATATGAGTGAGATGTGATTATGAATACTGCGATATATATTGTGTGATGATTAATTTTATATTTTATTGATATATATATTATTGTGCACAGGGCGAGAAAAAATCAGGCAGCCCTTTTTTAAAAAAAAACAGATAATGTGTACCTACGGATTAATCCGTAGGTACACACGTTGCCCCTATGGTTTAAACCGTAGGGGCAAAATATCAGCATTAACTGATATTTCCCCCCTGATCTCAGTATTAGGTGGTTGGTCTTGCCCCTACGGATATATCCGTAGGGGCAAACAAAGACCCCTACGGCGTTATCCGTAGGGGCCAAATATAAGTATTTCTGATATTTTGCCCATACGGATATGTACCTATGCATGTATCCGTAGGGGATAGTACTTGGCCCTACGGATACCTCCTTAGGTACAGTTAATATATTTAAAAAAATCATAAATAAAATAACTTTTTTCCCCTACGGCCTACTCCGTAGGAGAAAATGGACCTACACAGAACTCCGTAGGGGCAAGTTTTTGCCCGTAGGGGCAAGTTGAGGGCTTCAACTTGCACCTACGGCGTTTGCACCTACAGATTATTTTTTCGCCCCTACGGATATATCCGTAGGGGCAGTGGTTTGCCCTTATGGGTAAATCCGTAGGGGCAACCCTTATTTATAGTAGTGAGGGAATGTGTGTGATAACTTTGACTCAATACATCCATTGATTCTCAACACATAAGATAGTATAGATAGAGGTTGAAGAAGAAGTAATTAGGGGAAGATGTGAGCTCAAGAGAAGAAGAAGTAAAATGGCTTGTATGTTATGTGTGATATTTTGAGAGTGAGAGAGATATATCTAGAAACCAAAACCCAAAAACTTACTTGGCTGCTCTCTCTCTCCAAAATACTCCCCACTTATCATAATTAGCCCCAAAATTAATCCATGTCACAATAATGGTCACATAAACCAAAACCATGAGTCACCAAGAGCATGTGACATGAAATGATGCAAATGGACAAAACTTGCTCTCACATTTTCCTCCACTAAACATTTAAACTAAATGTTTAATCCAACAATAAAGATACGGCATAAACTAATGTAAACTCGTGACGGATCACAAGAATACTCCTCATCTGTATATACATACCTGCATCCGCATTCCGACCGAATACGAATGCAATGAGACGAAAGTAATCCAACAAATATAATACTAGGATCCGGCTTAAACCAAAGCCTACTAGTATGATCCGTCCGATCATGATCCGTGCATGAGTGCACGTATATGATCGAACCCTGCCATAAAACCATGCGGCCTCTACAACGTTTTGCCCAAACTTGGGAAACTTTCTGTGGGGGACTCTAAAGACTCGTCAATACGCTGGCAGTGGGTTTAACCACAAGCACGTCAGTGACACTAGTTGTACGTAACGGCTGCCCATGTATTGAGCGAAAGGGAAGCTGACGAACGAACTCATCCTGAAACCCTACCGAGCCTATCTATGACAATCTCCGTACAGTCCGGTTTGTTCGTCTATGAGTATCGCATATCGGACCTAGGGGATGGTAAATGTCAGACCCCCAATAGCGGTATAAGTCGTGTCGGAGTGTAGCCCAGAACACCTTGAGAAACTACTGGAATACCTACCATTAAGTCTCACTTTCCTTGGCTAAGGACTTTGTGTAATGGCTCTCCAGAAACAGCACGATATCAATCCCTAATACCGGGAGAGACAAATCCTATCTAACCACCACTGCCACTAAGTGCTTCGAGACTGCACCCAACTACTATCTGTTTGCACGACTCCTTTGAGCCATGGTAGGGTAGCAATCGAAGAACAGTGGGAACACACTTGAGGCAAAGTAGCAGTGTTAAGTCAACGGAGTAAGTTGTACTCATGTCACCTGGGAACTGCTCCTAACGATTGGTATAGTACCAATCAGCAGTGCCCTTGCGAGTCCGTCCGGTATACTCATAACCCAATGAGCACCTGTATACTATCTTAGGTGAACCAACTGACACCAATGGCTTGTGAGACCAGCCACCGCTCCTCATCATGGTCTCGATCCGTATACACTAGTCTACTCATGGAGTATCGATGCCCAGTCTCGAAACTCCCACGACTACGACACTTTAAGGTTGTTCTTAGAGACTACCGAACTCTCACGTATATGATCGCCATCATACTGCTGGTAGTCAAGCAAGAATCCTATAGGCTCTATCAACATGTAATGGTGATCTGTAATGTCACCCGAAGCATGTACACGATGATAAAGACAAACCAGATAGCATACTATCATCTCGAGTAAGACCGTCGTACCGGTATAGGTCCTCCCTCAATCATTGCAATCACGTGCCTGTGATCCAATAATTGACTTGAGGGCACTATAGCCAACAATCTCCCACTTGCACTGAAGGCTAATTATTGCGATGTCGCATACTCACAGCCCGTGTGATACCGAACACCCAACTCCTCTACTAATCAGTTTCACAAAGCTCGTTTTTGAAACTATTGCTTTCGAGAAATAGCCTCAGTGAGTGGATCCACTCTGATGTTTCTTTCTATATCTCTCTTAATCTCAAGTTCGCGGATAAAGCTATCTCCCGAAATAAGCAATACCTGTCTTAGATTATGTCTGGATATCTGATGGGATCCAGTTCACAAATGAACTCCAAATCCAGCAAACTTCTTAGACAGTATAGTCAACTGAATTTAATCAATATACTGCACCATGCCTCCCCCGGTATCCACTTGGACCACCTGTCCAAACTACTGCCCCTCGTCAGAGGGAAAAATATAACTCTGACAGGTACTCTGCCATCCAGGTCACCTTGGAAGCCTGGAATGATAACCGTCTCCCGAAGGAGGCTGCCGTTATCATATCCCTATAACATTCACTTATGTTCATAAACCGCTTCCTAACGTTTCTCCAGGATTGGTTTAATATATATAAACTTATTACACCTAGTGCAAAAACAACATCTGGTGTGGTACTTGACATCTCATGATTGACTCAATTACCTAAGCAAGTGATATGCCAATCATGCACATCCCTCTCCTCTTTAGTCTATAAGACAGTTTTAGAGAGGGTGACTCCATCACCTGCAGGTACACTACCATGCCAGGAGTCGTCTATTCTAAAATACATTTAGAATACTGTCTAAGTACCCGAATTGGGAAATTACCAAAATCTAGATCTAAAACCATAGATCTAGTAACCAGAATGTCTGATACTATATCCATATCCTATGTGGAGAAACCACTGTGTGACAACCACAGTATAACCGATCACAGTATAGGAATTTCACTTCCTACTATATGTATGTCATCCATATACCAGGACATCACACCCTACAACCTTCTTACCAGATCCATCCCCTATTCTGATAAAGTCAAAACATATGACTGTCACATCAAAAATAGTTGATCGATCTTCGCTATATCTGTTTTAGTCTATAAATAGACATAAGCTACTTGTCCACTATGCTTCTGCTGCTCCCAATGACTACAACAACCCTCTGGCAGAGTCATATACACGTGCACTTCTAAAGCTAGTTTAGAATGGTGCTATACCCATCCTCCTGCAGAGTCTGATAGTCTAGAACAGCAGTAATGGAAAGTCTGGGCAAACAAGAACCTCCCTATCACCGTGTTTGAGGATACCAAAGTACCTCTCGGGCGCCTGAGATTACCCACCATATCTGCGGAGTGGCTAACGGAAAGTCAAAACCGATTGAATGTTTAGGTTCTATTAAATTTTCAGTAATCGTCTGTGGTCTGGAATCATTTCCAGTTCTACCATACTCCCACTACTGTTTTATGAAAAAGTCCATTTTACTTAAAACTGTGGCGGGTCAAGAACAATATCACTATTGATCTTCCAGATGGTAGAAAGTTAACCCTCGTCATAACCTAGGTTCACCCGCGAACTGCCATTACAGAAACGTGCTTCGAGTTACCAAAGTCTGATTTTAAGCATTAGCCGGACAACCCCATATACCTTAACATCGTTAAGATATGATCCATTCTGTATACAATATAGAAATAGAGGCATTGATTTAATTGGAACCAGATTCAGATCATGCAGCTGTCTCCAGTGCACGTCAACTGAATGGAGAGAGGCTGATCGACATTACTCAACTTAGGAGTGTATCCAAATATGAGTAACCTGAAAGAGAAGCAAGATCTCAAAACCATTACTATCAACTGAATACCCAACACAAGCTTCTTTATCTTCTATTACCTTGAAGAATCATGATACTTGCAACATATGGTTCTCTGCTTTATTCTTGTACCTATAACTTCTCAATACTTAGACTTTCTATTTCTACGAAACACTTGTCTAAAAACTAGAGAAGTCACAAGTAAACAGAATATAGTATGAGGACCAATCCCTCTGTCCTAATGGACACTGGACAATATACAATACTTTGTATAAGTCCCCTGAGTTGAATAACTCAAACCCTGTCCGTTGTAGGTTCAAAACTGTACTATGGTTATGTAGAATTACACCGCTGTTGAATGCTCCTTACCTAACCATCAACTGATATAGGTAAATGTCATTGACATAATTTGAAAAAGTTATATCTCACTTTATAAAATAAACGTACAGATATATCAGTTTGAAATTGGTGCATAACAACGGATATTCAAAACCAAATATTTGCCGTCTGGAAAAAACCCAGGCGATTTCCTCAAATATCACCAATTACAACGAATCCCAATATAATGAGGAAGATCACCTAATTCCCAATAACTTACTCCTACTTATCATCTATAAAACCATACAGATGTGAGAAGCATACCTGGTAAATACATACCCTGGAGTAAGAATCTAATTGGGAAATCAATTTTCTATTAATAATGCACAGTAAAACTGAAACATGAATATGTTTCGAAGGGGTATCCAGGTATTCCTAGTAATGCCAGTTCAGTTGAAAATAATGCAATCTGTAACACATCAATTTCTTCAATATTCTAATCATCTTAGGATAGTTGATATAAATATAACACATATTACCAGTTTTCCTGGAAAATACTAATTACCCAGTGTTATATATATATTCAACATTCTTTGTAACAACCTAGTTCATTTATACCAATTCCAGTTCTTCTATTTTCTTATTTGTGGTATTTCTTGATTTATCGTGTTTTGGGTGCGAATAGTATTTTACATTTTATTTTGCATTTGACCCGACCCGCTTGCTTAAAAATTATTTGATTCTTATTTATGAATTATCTTGACTTGTTACATAGACATGTGCATTTTCATGAATACTCCATACTGGCATTTTATCTGGCATGGCATCTTTTACCACATAACATTTTAAGTCGCGTAAAATAATTTAAAATTACATTTCATGGCCTGCATGATACCTCTAACCCCGTGGTAGCATACGCGCATCTTGTTTTCGTCCCATTCAGTGAAACGGATTTGTTTTGATGGCTACACACACGTACGTGCATCCATTCTTGGAGGTATGCATTTTCATTTCCATAGCATTCATTTTGAATTTTGAAAGTCGAATATATTTTTCATATTTTAATTTTGAAATTTTAGACACGACCCGGGCGTGTTTTGGAATATTTTTGTATCCCGCCTAAATTCAAATTTATTTAATAATTATTTTAAATTTTACATTTAAAATTTCATTAACAGATAATATTTCTAAACTAACTAAAATATTTTACAAAATAAACCAAACAATTAACTCTCTCTCTCTATTTCCTTCTCTGCCAGGCCCCACATCGCTCTCTCTTTCTCTCTCCCTCAACGCAGACCCCACATCTCTTTCTCTCCCCACTAAATCCAAATTTCTTTCTCCTCCCTGTTCATTCTCTCTCTCTCACTCCCCTCTCGATCTCTCTCTTTTATCTATATCTCTCCCCCTTTCTCTCTCTTCCCACACTCTCTCACACCTCTCGCGGATCCTGTAGCATCTTGGATGCGGTCACCTCCCTCGCGCTACAATCACCACCCTTCTATCCCCGTCTTCCTCTTCTCTTTAAAAACCCCGAGAGCCCTCGAGAACCCATCAAACTTCCCTCTGCCTCCTCAAACCCTAACCCTAAAACTTCATCTCCTCATCACTCTCTACCCCTAACCAAGCCTCTTCCTCCTCGCCGTCTTCTTCTCCTTCTTCCTCCATTCCCGAGCCTATATCAGCACCCCTGCACACCCACAAACCCATAGAACACCTCACCGCCGGCGATCCCCTTGACCTTGCCATCACCATCTCCTTCCTGTTCTCTCCCTATCTCCTCTGTTCTTCTCCCCATCACCAACCCTGCACCAAGAAACCAACACCAAACCCTAGCTAACCCTAACCAAGACCCTAGCAACCAACCCTTTCGCCGGAGCTCCGTTCATCACCGTCGACACCACCACCTCTCTCTGCGAACCCAGTCCACAAACCTTAGTAAGCAATCCCTCTTCATCTTCCTCCTTCTTCTTTTCTTCTTTCTTCTCATTTCTTGATTCTTGAATATTGTATTCTCGTAGTTCGCCGGAGCCAGGATCGTCGTCAACGATCCGAACGACCCAGAAGAAGTGCCTTGCTTGTGTGATCACCCTCATACATTGTTTGGACCCGTTCCGTGTAACGTGGACGCGTCACAACATTTCGCCGACGTGGGACGTTCCATACACATCCGTTCTCGTTCTATCTAGGCAAGTTAATCTTGCTACATGCTATATAACTCATTATATACCTATTTAAATAAATATCATACCTGCATTTTAAATCATGCACCCATGTTTAGTTTTATAACTTTTCGATGTTCCGTTTGCATCCATTCATATCATTTCAGATCTAGGTCATGAAAACTTATCTTGTTACATACTATACTATCATATACTGCATCAAATTGAATAGTTACATTTTATTTTTCTTAGTTATATATTCTGCACTTGTTAGTTTATCATTTTACGATTATATGATGTCTGTTTGCATCCATAGCATATAGAATATATATAACTGCATCTATAGATCACATTAATACATAACACTGTGACATTAACACCCCATGTTTAATAAATTGCATCCGAATTAATATTGGAACTATAAATGTAACCCTAATCGATAATTGTGTATCCATATCTTTCAATTTATATCTATTGGGATACCACATCACATTACTCCATTTTATTGTTATATTAGTACTCCATACTTGATTTTGTGTACCCATACTTATTACAGTTTGATTATGAGCACCCACTTGATACTTGTACACCACCTGACATTACCTGATGTACAACAGTTTGATATGTTACCTGATCATGTTACTAATGCCGACAATCTTGACCTGTTATCCCTACGGACATATCCTGTTATCTATACAGACAAACATGTACCTGCTTGATACTGTGTTGGTATTATCTCCAGATTTACCAATACCCGACTTGAACACATAACCTTGGGGGTATGGGGAAATCAAAAGTATAAACTAAAGTTTAGCTTACAAGGGTATTACTTGATCCGTCGTCCCGGGGGATAACGGGACAGAATCATTCATGATTCTTACTTGATCCGTGGTCCCGGGGGATAACGGGACAGAGTAATTCATGACTCCCACTACCTGATCCGTAGTCCCAGGGGATAACGGGACATATCCTTTGAGTTACATAGAGGATTACTCTAATTGATTGCAATAATTTTTGAGTAGATAACCCTATGTCACAGTTTAGAATACTCATTGCACTTCGCCTACATATATTCTGTCCACTAATCTATATTCATGTTACTGTTACTGTTTATACTTCATTCCTGTATATTTCATCGCATCCTGCTTGCTTAGAGTTATTGTTATTATGACGCACTGACGTCTGGGTTTTGCATGGCCGAGATCCCTTATCCTTATCGCAGGCTATCCAGGAGTATTTTGATCAACTGACCGAGCAGTGAGGACCTGTTATTATTCGGTTTAGTTTCCTTTCAGTATTTTCATTCCTGATGTGAGCCCGCATTATGGGACGTACATTCCATATTATTATTATTTTGGATCTTTTTCTTCCGTATTATTTTATTCTTGACTCGTTATTCTGGCTCATGGACATGTATTAGATAGTTCTTTATTATTTTTTGATGTTCTTGATATCTCTACAACCGTAATGTGACTGCGGAGGGATATTTCCTATCCACAGGTTGCATGGTTGGCTCTGACACGTGCCTATCTTAGCGTACTCTGGGAAGCGGGGCATGACAGGGTTTGTTTGGTATCAGAGACATAGCATCTAGGTTAATTGGGTTTGATTCTTTTGTACTTGGGTATTGGACCCAATACACGAATCAGAATACTCGTGATTAGGAACATGTCCGGCCACTTTACCATCTTACCATTTTTGAATCTTAACCTCCTCCTGATTAATACCTTAATGATATGCAAATCTCTTTGCATCTCGACTTGAAACTTTGGTTTCTTATTGTGTATCTCTAGAATTTAGGTGACTTGGGTGGAGTTATGTGATTGTAGCTATGTACCGCGGCATGGTTACAATGCGGTACTCTATTTAAGTAACTTGGAGTTCTAGTCTTGATCCCTATCCTTGATCTATAGTTTGAATCTTGTTATCATACTAATCCTATCGGTGTTTTGGTTTCAGGAACATGGCAGACAGAAATCTGAAATCATACCAGAGGCGTGTTGATGACGCCGCTTTGCTTGGAGTAATTCGTGGGATGCTGGAGAACCAGAAACGGCAGACCGAGCTGAACCAGCAGCAAGCCGAAGCTTTTCAGGAAGGTTTGCGGACCGTCCAGCAGTCCGTAAACAATGTTGTGGCTAAACGAGTTGATCGTGTGGGTACCGTGGCGGATTTCAGGAGACTTGGTCCATCCGTCTTTACTGTTCTGGAAGAGCCGTTGCAAGCGGATCAGTGGCTGGTTGATACGGAGAATTTTCTCGTTACGGCACAGATCCCAGAGGACAAGAGAGTGGATGTGGTACGCATCCAATTAGTGGACTATGCCCGTGAATTGTGGCTTATGGAAGAGACCCGCTTGCCCAAGCCGATCAGTTGGGCAGATTTTTCGAAGAGTTTCTTGGAGAAGTTCTTCCAGCAGACTGCACGGGAGGAAATGGAAGAAAATTTTATCAGTTTAAAGCAGAACGGTGGATCCGTGGATGCGCATGCAGCTGAGTGGACATGGCTTAGTCGATTCGCTGGACCTTTGGTGGCCAAAGAAGCTGATAGGGCACGGAGGTTTATGCGCAGCTTGGATGTGGACATCCAGAGGCATATTATATCTCTGGGTTTGACCACTTTCTCATAAGTTGTTACAGCGGCCCGAGAGCAGCAGAGCCTATCTATGAAGACTGGGGGTAAGCAGCAGCAAGCAGTTACAGTGCGAAAGCCGGCATTTTCACCAAACTGAGCTCATGTACACAGAGGTATTCCGGTGAACCGACGTGGCGTAACACCTATGAAGAAGCCCATCGTACATGAGCAGAAGGGAAGAATGTTATATGAGTTATGTCATCTACCAGGGCACCTACAGAAGGATTGTCGAAGGAAGCTTGGACTCTGTTTGGTTTGTGGATCGGCGGATCATACTATCAATGCTTGTCCGTCAATGCTTCACACTAAAGATGATGTTCAGAGGCCACCTCAAAAGTAGTTTCAGGGACAGAAGCAGTTAACTCAGGGACCCAATCAAGCTCAAGCATTTACCCTAATGGCTGAAGAGGCTAAGGGTTCAGAGGAAGTCGTTTCAGGTAGCCTACTTGTTCATGTTTTTCCCGCATTAGCGTTATTCGATTCTGGTGCATCCCATTGTTTTATGTCATCCAAGTTTATTGCTACACACTCGATTGCTTGCACTGTAGGGTTCCTAGGCACCCTAATGAGGTCTCACAAGGCATCAACCATGCCAATTTCAAAAATACGGTGCCGAGAAACCCTAGACTACGGATCGTTAGCTAGATGTCTAGGCGAAAAAGAAACTAGTTAACAACTTAACTAAAAGAATACGGAAATACAACCTTTGTAGATCCGGTGCTCCACCTCCATAGCTCCGCAACGAAGTCCCCTCGCTGTCCAAATGAATTCCCGGGCTCTAGCGTCGGCTTCGTCGGAGAAATGGCGAGCTAGGTCGTCGATGTCCATGCCGAAGATGATCTACGTCGAAGCATCGCAAGATCAAGCTCTCACTTCACCAAGTCATGAAACTTGTGAAGAAAACACACTCTACTACTTGGCAAGAGGTAGAGGATGAAGAAATAGGAAGTGGGTAGACTTTAGATTTGGATTTCTCACTCTTTTTCATCACTTTCCATTGATGGGGGCAAGCTTTCTTCACTTGAAGAAATGAAGAAGAAGAAGGTAAATGTTATGACTAGTTAATTCCAAAAAGAAAATTAAAAGAATACTTATCATAACCAAACCATGGTCATGTGTAGAGAATAAATCATGGTTAGTGGGATGGTTAGGGTTAAGCATGAGACAAAATGGTCACTTGGTCAAAGTCTTCATGAAGCTTCATGAACAAAACAAAACATGCCACCATTTTCTCATTTGCTTTTCTTTTTCCAAAAGAATAAATAAATGAATAAAATGAATAAGGAAAAAGTAAACCCTAACCATTTCATTAACCAAGGTTTAATTCTTTACACTTAACCAAAAGGCATGCATCATCAAACATGATACAAGCAAGTGCACAAAATCATATCGCATATGCAATGCGCACATCCGAGTGAGAAAATCCATCTTAAAGTGAACCAATACTAGTTAATGCAAAGTAATATATCAAATATATAATTATATATTAAATCATTAAATCAACACTTGATTTAACAATCCGGTCATATCGCATATAACCGACTAGTATTCTATGTATCGGCTTATCGAACCAACCCTTGATTCGATAACTAGGTTATATCGCATACAACCTTTCGATACAATCATCGCGAGAATGGAATACGGTATCACATACACGCATTATTCTCGGTCCCGCACATATCTCATATGCGCTCCTATTTCGTTTCGCTTGAGCCAGGAAACCTCTGTGTAGGACTCTAAAGACTCGTCAATACGCCGGCAGCAGGTGATGATCATATCAAGCACCCACAAGCCGCAAGCGGTCTGCTAAACGTAACGGCCACCCGGGTATTGAGCGATCAGAAGATCGACGAGCAAGCCCGCTCATACTCCTGTGAATCCAACCAGTAACACTACCGTACAGTCCGGTCTGATCGTCTGATATGTCGCATATCTCGCCTAGGGGTGGTAAACGTCAGACCCCAATAGTTCGATAAGTCGTGTCGGTATGAGGTCTATAATAATTCGAGAAACTACTGGTAACACTTACCAGTAAATCTCAGCAACCCTGGCCAGGGATTTCCTGTTATAGCCAATCGAACACAGCGCAACATCAACTCCCTATACCGGGAGAGATGAATCCCCTCCTATCGCTCATTGCCTCCATGTGACTCGGGACTGTACCCAAAAACCACCGTTTTGCACGCCCTCTTGGACGTGGTAAGATGGAAATCAAAGCACAGTGGGAACCACACAAGACTCTATGACGATCTCGGGTCAACAGACTACTCTGTACCAGTGTCACCAGAGAACTGCCATCTGACGTGAGGTATAGTACCATCTGGGAGTTCTCGGCGAGTCCGTCCAGTGTACCCAGTCTCTACTGAGCACCCGTATATCATCTCTGATGTCAAACACCAATGGATATGGGATCATCAATCGCCCATCTGTATGGGTCGAGAAGGTACACGCTAGTCTACTCTGGTATATCGATGCCCTGTCTCGATACACCCACGACTAGGGACTTTGAAGGATGTACTTATAGACTACCATGTCCCCACTAGTATGATCCGCATCATAGTCCAGGTAGTCAAGTACACATCCTAAGGGCTTTACCAACATGTAACAGAGAGATAATCAGTGTACACGTTAAGATAAAGTACAACCAGATAGCATACTATCATGTCGAGCAAGAAAGTCCTCCCTATATACGTCCCAGCATCCACTACAATATACATCATATGTACAGTAATGGCCTCTAGGGCATACATATAACTAACAATCTCCCACTTGAACTAGGGCCATCTGTAGCAGTGGTTGTAGTATCTCATACTCAACCATCCCATAAAAGTCTCTCTCTGGGAACAGGCCTTTGTGAGTGGATCCGCTGTGTTGTCCTCTGAGTCTGCCCTCCTAACCTCGATCTCCCTAGAGATCAACCATCTCCATGATCAGGTGACACTGCCTTAGAATATGTCTGGATCACTGATGGGACGGACGTTCCTTGGCATAAGCTACAACTCCATTGTCTCACAATGGTTGGAACGTAGTTCATCTCATGAACCAATATACACCCAAACATCCTCTTTGGTAGCATCTTAAGTAGCGATGTATCCAGCCTTTATCGTCTAGTATGTCACGGTATCTAGCTTGGAACTCTTCCAACATACCGTCCCTTTACTGAGGGTATAGACAATGCCTGTGACTGACATTCAGTCGTCTTTATCACCCTGGAACACTTCCAGTGATTTTCCCCAGGATCAACTGATACCATCTCACTATAGCTAGTGAGTATCCTAACATCCATTTAGATCTATCTCATAGATCCAAAGTCCAGGATTTTGTAGGTATCACTTTGATCCTATGTGGAGAATCATTGTGATAAACGGAGATTGATCGAGCGTAGCATAAGAAACTCCTTTCTTATCAAGAGTATGTCATCCATGTACTCTACGAGGATCATCACCATACTCCCTACTACCCTTTTGTTTATACAAGGTTCATCTACCATTTTGATGATATCAAACTCTTTGACTACTTCATCAAAACAGATGTTCCAACTCCGCGATGCCTGCTTTATCCTATAAAGCATCTTGCACACGTTTCCGCTGCTCCCACTGTCTACGAAGCCCTCTAGCTGTGTACTTATAGACGCTCTCTTCCAAATCATCATTTAGAAAAGCAGTCAGGACACCCAACCACCAGATATCGTAGTCATGGTATGTAGTCGTGGCAAGTAGGATCTGGATGGACTTAAGCATAGATCCTTAGAAAAGGTTTCAACATAATCCACACCTGGTCAATGATGCAAACCTTTAACAAGTCTAGCTTTGAAAGTCTCAACTTTTCCATCTACACCAAGTAATCTTCTCAAGATATACTTGCTCCTGATGGGGATTTAACCCTTCAGATATAGCAACCAAAGTCCATACTTTGTTGGTGTACATGGATTCCATCTCAGATCACTAAGCATCCAGCCATTCTTACAGAGTCTTACTCCTGATGGCCAGCTCGAAACTAGTTGGGTCATCATCTCATGATGCAATCCTCGCTCCCACTGTCATGGAGAAACCGAAGTATCTCTCAGGTGGGTGAGGAACCCTACTAGATCGGCGGAGAGGTTGAGGTTCGTTGGTAACTACTGAATCCTTTGGTTCTATCAAATCATGTGCTGTAGTTTGTATAGCTGGAACATTTCCAGTTCTACATTACAGACCTTGCCTCGAGCTTGTCCGGATTTTGCTTTTCAGACATAGGCTGGACAACCCCAAATCTCAACTAACTTGAGAGATGGGCTCTTCCCTTATCATATCAAATATGAAGTGGTAGGCAACTGATTTGATTTGAACCCTATTCAATAGGTATGCAACTTCATAAGTGCATAACTCCCAAAAGGAAAAAGGTAACTCAGTATTACTCATCATAGAGCACACCTTATCACATGGGGTGTAATTGCTCCTCCCCGATATACCATCGTGCTATGGTGTATACATAGGAGTAATGCTGAGAGAGAATCTCATTCTCCTTTAGAATAGTCCAGGATTTCCGTGCTCAAGTATTCTCCTCCTTGATCTCATCAAACGACATAATCCTTATACCCGTTTTGGTTCTCTACTTCTAAATCATATTCTGTGAATATCTCAAAAGGTTCGGACTTGTGTTTCAACAGGAACATATGTCGGAATCTTGAGAGATTATCAGAGAATGTAATGAAGTACAAAGAACCTGTCCTGGCATGTGTAGACAGGGGACCTTACATACATCAACATGTATCATCCTAAGAGTTTACTAACTCTTTCTCTGTTTCCAATAAACAGAGCTGTGGTCATCTTATCTTTGTGACATGACTGGCGAGTTTCACAAGATGTAAATTCAAACTGATTTAAATATGCATCTACATGTAACTTCAGCTAGTCGGGTCGCATTGATATGACCTAGTCTACAATACCTCAAGAAGGATTCGTTCATTTCTGAACTCTTCCTCTTGTGTGTGTTCCATATACTAAGAACTGTAGTTTGATTTAGAACATCAACGCTTTTAGATAACGTGCCTGATCCGATCAACTTTTGATATAGGAAATGTTCAAAACATTATCCAACAATACAAAATTTTATCATTTCTTTACTAATAAAGAGATAGATACGATTTTGTATATCAGGTTCGGTATCTAATAACATTCGTTCAGAATCAATGTATTTGTAATACAGGGTGACAGTGACCAACAGACTTGGCTGCAACACTTGCCCCGTTTTCTGCCTCATGAAACTTATCACCCGTTCTCAGTTCTCTACCTTTCTGTAGCCCTATGTAACAGATTACATATCTGGGATCCTGATCTGGTATCACATACCCAGGACGTAGAGGATACAGAGAAACAGTTCTTTGTAACGAACACACCCGAAGATGATGCATCAGCATGCACTCTCTTCGTTTGGGCGGCACGGGAATTCTGGTAATCCCTAATTTCTTACTCTGTCTTATAACAATTATAAGTTGGAGCGGGACCAACGTTCCCCAGCTCAGTATAACAAGCGGGTTCGGTCAATAATCCGTATTATTATCTTGATTAAGGCGTGATATGGTCGCTACCTGGAGAGAGAGAGAAGAAAACACTCAGCGTGCGCTCTTGCAAGAATAGATTGGTTATTATTTTATCTAATCAGGATGGCTCCCACTGCTTTTTATCAAATCTTCCTTCAAACCCTAAAAGGAAAGACTAGCCGGGATTAATTACACACTACAAGTTCGCCAATCTTTCAGCCAGGCCAGTGTCGGTACTTTGAGGGAGGTCCCCCGTGCTTTCGCACGAACCTAATTAATGTAAACCTTGTTTTCCCAAAGACGTAACCTCGTTGACACCTTTCTAGACACCTACTTGATCGGCTAATTGCAATGTGTAAAACTCTCCCAGGAGTAACTCTTACTCGCAGCGGGTATCGGGATCCAACTATCTCATAGAAGGTATGCAATCTCATTGCAAATTTCAACACTTGAAATTCCCGATAATATTTTGCCCCTAGCAGCTATATGACCTTAACATAGTCAACAAATCATAAGTGCTAGTCAAGTTCAACCCGTCATTTCCCGATTGAATTAAACCCACCCGCACGACCCTTAACATAGTTAACAAAGTCGCACGACTACCCTAATCCAATCGCATCATATGCTTATGCAGATAAGCACTAATTAGCTACCGCACACTACGCCTTAACATAGTCAACAAACGTAGCACGAATACTAACAGTTACTTATCTGAAATGACGGAGGGCTACGACAGGTTTTTCTGAAAACCTATTGCGTAATGAACTTGATATCGTTGTAGAATCAAATGATTTTTAAAATGGAGTGCTTTTGAGGCTTTTCTAGTTTTGTTAAAGGAGTCACTCCCGGTGAAGGGATCGTCGGTCCTTTCCTCGTCGAATGAGGTGCGGGATATATCATATATATCACTGTGCAAAGCAAAAACTCTTAAAAGCAATCAAAAGATAAACCGAGTGTGTAGCATCTGCCAGTTATTGCTAAAGGAGTCACTCCCGGTGAAGGGATCTCGGTCCTTTCCTCATCGAATAAGGTGCATGATATATCATATATACCGCTGTGCAAACCAAGAACTGTAGCTACCTGTTTTATTTTGAAATTCGATTCTACAACATCTTTAGGTTTCTTTTACTTTCATTAATCACATTAATGAAGTCCCATCATTTAAATACCTAAACATCACAGATAAATACGACGTACACTTATGCCATCCGCATTCGCCTCGATGTCCCCTCATGCACCGTTAGGTTAGGTAACTAACGGCAGAGCGGGGCAGGGCTAGCGCGGGTGTAAAACATAAGTAACGCCTATATAATATATCATATATACTATATACAGTATCTATCACAGAACATCACATGATCACATCACAGATATCGCAGCAGAAGAAACATATGAAATATTGGATATACTAGGACGTCCGTGTTTTCAATACGAGCCAGTATAAAACACGGATTCCACGGTCGTGATGAATAGCCAAACCCACACCCTTAGACCCCTACGAGAGCGGCAAGCAACCCTACCAATTCTAGAGTTAGGAGACCCGGACTCGACTCCTCGAGTTGGTCTCCCACTGGACTCCAGAACCCGGTTACTTGTGCTCCCCTCCTTGGGTCTATCCTAGTGCAGAAAAGTAAATAATATACAAACGGTGACATCTTCCGCAACCTGGAAGTGCCCCAATAAAAGAATATTACATACAAGTTTTTTACATGAATGAAAATGAAAAACACTCATCTCATATAAAAAACCCCGGCTATTCAAACACGACGATCCAATATAACATATCCAGCAACACATAACATCACATGTCATCAACGTAAGTAAATATGCGCATCCCAATTGTCGTTGATGTATAGCAACGAAACCGGCGATATCATATATTACACTTACGGTCACAGAAAAGAACGTGTAAAACTACAACAGTTGGAATCCGCAACCTCCTCAGACATCGCATGCCTGACCAAATGAATTACTTAGACATCGCATGCCTAACAATTATAAACCCCGCATTTCAGTCTCATTATCGAAAACACTTTTCAATATCGAGTCGGGCAATTCAACAAGATTCCCGACATCCTGATCGAATGCTCGTCGCAAACTTCAGTAGACGGCCGCACCCACGACGCCGTCGACGAAGTGCACCAAGGCGGAACACCGCTACCGCGAGCACCCGAACGGATGCTTTCGGCGATGGGGTTCTCCTACAGTCACTTGGTCGGGGCTATGGGGTGTAGCAGTCTATTAAGTTTACCCGGCGAGTATCCGCGTACGCTACGTGATTGCGACGGACTTTTGATCACATCAAAATTCCGTGGCAACCGATCAAGTGAGACTAAACCGCTAGATTTATAACATTCATTCAGTTATCACATAACTTTTGTGAATTCCAATTATTGTATCCCATTCCAGATAAACAGAAAATGTTAAACTTTTCGATGGAACAATCGAACACCCAAGTTTTCCCGATACAGCTCAACACATGAAATAAGTCTAACAACATTCCGTTCGTGCCTCTGTACCAACGGTCCAGCCGTAGAAGGGTCAAGCCAACGCCTCACATGTGACACGCCGTACTGCCCCAAACCCTAAGGTTCAAAGAGCAGTTCAAGACGGTCACATAATCGAGTTAAGGTTTGTTGTCTTCTAGAGGGTCCATCGCGTTACTTGCACTACTTAGAACGTCGTCAAACTACGGAAAAATCCAACACTTGGAAATTTCCCGGCAGGGGAAAAAGTGGGTATTTATATCCGGTCGAACTTTTTAACATATTCTAAAATTTATCCGGAAAGACACATAGACAAAATCTGATAATCCGATCGAACATTCGAATCCCCAAAACAACCCTGAAAATTAAAACTCTGGAAAAAATATTAAAAATACCCAGGAAAACCAGCACTGTTAAATAGAAGTTACTGTGCAAACTTCAACTCATAACACGACAAACAGGCCGCGGATCCGCCGCACGAGCCATGCTCGTGCCGCGGAAACGCGGCGCTTTAATGGAATTAGGGCATCGAAATTTACAGTAACTCTTAAATATTCCTGCTGATATTTCTACATATTTTTAATACTGAAAAATCCCTGTTTTTAGAAAAAGTCCAGAGAGCCATTTTGAGTTGGGGTTTCGTGTCGATCGGACTTCAAACTCCGTCCAAACTTCGCCTAAGGCTCTAGCTAGGCTCTGATACCACTGTTGGTCAGGCAGCCACCCCATCCAATGGGGTCGCCGTGGCACCAACGGGTCCCTCAGCCGCTACTTTTTACGCATGCCCCCTCGCGAGGACTACAACCCGCCGGAACACCTTCCGGTCTCGGGACACCCTGGGGGTAAGAGCCTATGCTTCGCCACACTGTCACACAGTGAGAACCCCCCATAGATCGACATCCAATGACTAGTAGCTCTGATACCACTGTAGGGTTCCTAGGCACCCTAATGAGGTCTCACAAGGCATCAACCATGCCAATTTCAAAAATACGGTGCCGAGAAACCCTAGACTACGGATCATTAGCTAGATGTCTAGGCGAAAAAGAAACTAGTTAACAACTTAACTAAAAGAATACGGAAATACAACCTTTGTAGATCCGGTGCTCCACCTCCATAGCTCCGCAACGAAGTCCCCTCGCTGTCCAAATGAATTCCCGGGCTCTAGCGTCGGCTTCGTCGGAGAAATGGCGAGCTAGGTCGTCGATGTCCATGCCGAAGATGATCTACGTCGAAGCATCGCAAGATCAAGCTCTCACTTCACCAAGTCATGAAACTTGTCAATAAAACACACTCTACTACTTGGCAAGAGGTAGATGATGGAGAAATAGGAAGTGGGTAGACTTTAGATTTGGATTTCTCACTCTTTTTCATCACTTGCCATTGATGGAGGCAAGCTTTCTTCACTTGAAGAAATGAAGAAGAAGAAGGTAAATGTTATGACTAGTTAATTCCAAAAAGAAAATTAAAAGAATACTTATCATAACCAAACCATGGTCAAATGTAGAGAATAAATCATGGTTAGTGGGATGGTTAGGGTTAAGCATGAGACAAAATGGTCACTTGGTCAAAGTCTTCATGAAGCTTCATGAACAAAACAAAACATGCCACCATTTTCTCATTTGCTTTTCTTTTTCCAAAAGAATAAATAAATGAATAAAATGAATAAGGAAAAAGTAAACCCTAACCATTTCATTAACCAAGGTTTAATTCTTTACACTTAACCAAAAGGCATGCATCATCAAACATGATACAAGAAAGTGCACAAAATCATATCGCATATGCAATGCGCACATCCGAGTGAGAAAATCCATCTTAAAGTGAACCAATACTAGTGAATGCAAAGTAATATATCAAATATATAATTATGCATTAAATCATTAAATCAACACTTGATTTAACGATCCGGTCATATCGCATATAACCGACTAGTATTCTATGTATCGGCTTATCGAACCAACCCTTGATTCGATAACTAGGATATATCACATACAACCTTTCGATACATTCATCGCGAGAATGGAATACGGTATCACATACACGCATTATTCTCGGTCCCGCACATATCTCATATGCGCTCCTATTTCGTTTCGCTTGAGCCAGGAAACCTCTGTGTAGGACTCTAAAGACTCGTCAATACGCCGGCAGCAGGTGATGATCATATCAAGCACCCACAAGCCGCAAGCGGTCTGCTAAACGTAACGGCCACCCGGGTATTGAGCGATCAGAAGATCGACGAGCAAGCCCGCTCATACTCCTGTGAATCCAACCAGTAACACTACCGTACAGTCCGGTCTGATCGTCTGATATGTCGCATATCTCGCCTAGGGGTGGTAAACGTCAGACCCCAATAGCTCGATAAGTCGTGTCGATATGAGGTCTATAACAATTCGAGAAACTACTGGTAACACTTACCAGTAAATCTCAGCAACCCTGGCCAGGGATTTCCTGTTATAGCCAATCGAACACAGCGCAACTTCAACTCCCTATACCGGGAGAGACGAATCCCCTCCTATCGCTCATTGCCTCCATGTGACTCGGGACTGTACCCAAAAACCACCGTTTTGCACGCCCTCTTGGACGTGGTAAGATGGAAATCAAAGCACAGTGGGAACCACACAAGACTCTATGACGATCTCGGGTCAACAGACTACTCTGTACCAGTGTCACCAGAGAACTGCCATCTGACGTGAGGTATAATACCATCTGGGAGTTCTCGGCGAGTCCGTCCAGTGTACCCAGTCTCTACTGAGCACCCGTATATCATCTCTGATGTCAAACACCAATGGATATAGGATCATCCATCGCCCATCTGTATAGGTCGAGAAGGTACACGCTAGTCTACTCTGGTATATCGATGCCCTGTCTCGATACACCCACGACTAGGGACTTTGAAGGATGTACTTATAGACTACCATGTCCCCACTAGTATGATCCGCATCATAGTCCAGGTAGTCAAGTACACATCCTAAGGGCTTTACCAACATGTAACAGAGAGACAATCAGTGTACACGTTAAGGTAAAGTACAACCAGATAGCATACTATCATGTCGAGCAAGAAAGTCCTCCCTATATACGTCCCAGCATCCACTACAATATACATCATATGTACAGTAATGGCCTCTAGAGCATACATATAACTAACATGCACGACCCAGTCTAGTTGTTAGGATATACACACTGGGAATGGGAAGATCATAGCTATTAGAGAATGTAAGGATTGTATAGTTGTTATTTGCGGAAGGGAGTTATTTGCGGATTTTTTGGTGATTGATACCGGCAGTTATGAAGTTGTCTTGGGAATGGATTTTCTCGGCACTTTCCACGCTCACATTGATTGTCGGGCAAAGAAAGTGATTTTCCAGATTCCCGGGCATCCGGAGTTTGCTTTTACAGGAGGTAGCAGTTCCGTCAGGCCAGTCGAGTTTAGGGATAGGCCGACAAGTACTGTTCTTTCGTCGATGGAAGTTGATAAAGAAGAAGAACCATCGGTAGTTCGAGATTTCATGGACGTGTTCGAGGACATCTCGGGTTTACCGCCAAAACGAGATGTGGAGTTCGCGATCAATCTTATTCCTGGTGCAGCGCCAATCTCTAAGGCGTACTATCCAATGGCACCAGTGGAGTTGGAAGAAGTCAAGAAGCAGGTTACCGAATTACTTGAGAAGGGTTGGATTCGCAGCAGCAATTCACCTTGGGGAGCTCCAGTTCTACTAGTTAAGAAGAAAGATGGCACAAGGAGGATGTGCATCGATTATCGAGAATTAAACCGGGTGACTATTAAGAACAAGTACCCGATCCCTCGCATTGGCGAATTATTCGAGCAGCTTAGTGGTGCGAGGGTATTCTCGAAGCTGGATTTGCGATCCGGATATCATCAGGTCCGAGTTAAATCAGATGATATTTGCAAGACAACGTTCCGAACTCGGTATGGACATTACGAGTATTTAGTGATTCCCTTCGGAGTAACGAATGCACCGGCGATATTTATGGACTTGATGAACCGAATCATTTCACCATTCTTGGACCAGTTTATAGTGGTGTTCATTGATGATATTCTGGTCTACTCAAAGTGTATTGAAGAGCATGAAGAACACTTGAAAATCGCACTGCAGACATTAAGGCAAGAAAGATTGTATGCAAAGATGAGCAAATGCGAGTTTTGGCTTGAATAAGTGAAGTTTTTGGGGCATGTCGTGTCCGGAGATGGAATCGCCGTTGATCCTGAAAAGATTGCACCGGTTCGAGATTGGCCGATTCCGAAGAACGTTGCAGAGATCAGAAGATTTCTTGGACTTGCCGGGTATTACAGATGGTTCGTGTAGAATTTTGCTCGTTTGGCTGAGCCTCTTACCAAGCTTATGCGTAAGGAAGTACCGTTCGTATGGATGGATAAATGTGCGTCAGCTTTTGAGGCATTGAAGCAGAGATTGAAAACAACTCCTATTTTAACCGTGCCAGACAGTTCCGGAGGATTGGCGATTCACAGCGAGGCATCTGGGAAACGATTGGGATGTGTTTTGATGCTGCATGGGAAGGTTATAGCTTACGTATCGAGACAGTTGAAGACCCATGAGAAGAATTACCCAACTCATGATTTGGAGCTAGCGGCCGTGATTTTCGCTTTGATGATTTGGAGACACTACTTGTTGGACGAAAGAGTCAAAGTATTCACCGATCACAAAATCCTGAAGTATGTGTTTACACAGAAGGAGCTTAATATGAGGCAGCGCAGATGGTTGGATCTGATGGCTGATTATGATCTCGATCTTAAGTACTATCCAAGGAAAGTTAATGTTGTGCCGGATGTGCTTAGTCGGTTGCCAGCAATTTAGATGTTGACTGCACAAAAGGAACTTATTGAAGACTTTCGGAGATTCGATTTGGATGTTGTGCTACCGCATTCTTCGGGACAGTTGATGTAGCTGCAAGTACAGTCGTCATTGATCGAGAATATTAAAGCAGCGCAGTTACAGGACCCTAGATTACAAAAGTTTCGAGAACAGGTTGAAGCTGGACTTCGAACGGACTTGTTGATCTATGAAGATGGTTCGTTGCGATATGGTAGCCGTTTGTGTATGCCAAAAGGAGATATTCGCGAAGAAGATATGAAGGAGGCGCACAGTTCCTCATATTCCGTACATCCAGGAGGCACGATGATGTACCGAGATCTACGACAGCATTTCTGGTGGGAAGGAATGAAACGGGAGATTTCCCGATTTGTTGCGAAGTGCTTGGTGTGTCAGCAAGTTAAAGCAGAACATCAAAGGGTTGCTGGTTTATTGCAACCACTTCCGATTCCTCAATGGAAGTAGGAACATATAACCATGGATTTCATGATGGCTTTACCGCGGAGTCCATAGGGCAACATTGCAGTTTGGGTAATTGTTGATCGATTGACCAAGGCGGCTCATTTCATACCATTTCGAGTTGGTCAGTCAACGGAAGCGTTAGCAGAATGGTACATGTAGGAGATTGTAAGATTGCATGGAGTACCGGTGAGCATCGTGTCCGACCGTGACACCCATTTCTTATCACACTTCTGGAGGAGCTTACTGGAAAGTTTGGGGACTCGATTGAAGTTTAGAACAGCTTATCATCCTCAGACAGATGGCCAGTCGGAGAGAACGATCCAAACTCTTGAAGACATGTTGAGAGCTTGCATGTTAGACTTCAAGGGTTCATGGGAGGATCATCTACACTTGGTGGAGTTTTCTTACAATAACAGTTTTCAGGCGACTATTCAGATGGCTCTATTCGAAGCATTATATGGTCGCAATTGTCGTTCACCTGTTTGTTGCGACGATATTGGATAACGAAGATTGTTGGGACTAGATTTGATCGTGCAAACAGTGGATAAAGTTAATACTATCCGGAATCATATGAAGGCAGCACAAGATCGGCAGAAGAGTTGGGCCGATACATCGAGAAGACCTCTAGAATTCGCTGTTGGTGATCTGGTATTCTTGAAGATATCACCGACTAGAGGAGTGATTCGTTTTGGGAGTCGAGGAAAGCTTAGTCCTCGATTCGTTAGGCCTTTCGAGATTTTGGAACGTATTGGAGAAGTGGCGTATCGATTGGCATTACAACAAACTTTGGCGAATGTTCATGACGTGTTTCATGTATTTCAACTACGTAAATATGTTCGAGATGAAACACACGTGCTGGATCATTCGGAGCTGACTGTACGAGAAGATTTAACCTTCGAGGAACGACCGATGTCGATTGTGGATCGAAGGGAAAAGGATCCTAAGAAGAAGGTTATCCCTCTCGTACTTGTTTCTTGGGGAAATCGCTCGCATGGAGAATCAACTTTGGACGAGAAGATGACATCCGACAGAAGTTTCCACATCTATTCTTGTAGTTTCTAGATTGTTTATCCTTTCTTGTTCTTGGAATTTCGAGGTCGGAATTCTTTTTGTAGTTGGGTATAATGTAACAACCTAGTTCATTTATACTAATTCCAGTTCTCGTATTTTCTTATTTGTAGTATTTCTTGATTTATCGTGTTTTGGGTGCGAATGGTAATTTACATTTTACTTTGCATTCGATCCGACCCACTTGCTTGAACTTATTTGATTCATATTTATGAATTATCTTGACATGTTACATAGACATGTGTATTTTCGTGAATACTGCATACTGGCATTTTATCGGGCATGGCATCTTTTACCACATAACATTTTAAGTCACGTAAAATAATTTAAAATTACATTTCATGGCCTGCATGATACCCCTAACCCCATGGTAGCATCCGCGCATCTTGTTCTCGTCCCATTCAGTGAAACGGACTTGTTTGGATGGCTACATGCACGTACGTGCATCCGTTCTTGGGGGTATGCATTTTCGTTACCATAGCATTCATTTTGAATTTTGAAAGTCGCATATATTTTGTTGGATATATGTATGCCCTAGAGGCCATTATGTGATAGTTGATGTATTTATACATCTATATAAATATATATTCAGTGTACATTCTTGCTCGACATGATAGTATGCTATCTGGTTCTTCTTTATCTGACATGTTGATTTGATCATGCTTTTACTCATTCATACATGTTGATAAAGCCCTGAGGATATTGGCTTGACTACGGTGATTATGATAGAGATCATACTAGTGGGACATCTGTAATTTATAAGCATATCCTGAAATGTCCCTAGTCGTAAGTGTATCGAGACGGGGCATCGATATACCAGAGTAGACTAGCGTATATGATACTAGACCCATGTGATGGGCGATGGATGTTCCCACATTCATCGATGTTTGACATCAAGATCATATACGGGTGCTCAGTGGTGACTTGGTACACTGGACGGACTCACCGAGAACTCCTATATGAAATTATATCTATCGTTGGATAGCAGTTCTCAGGTGACACTGGTACAGATTAGTCTGTAGACCCGAGATCGTCATAGAGTCTTGTGTGCTCTCCCACTGTACTTTGATTACCACCTTACCACTGCTCTACTGAGTCATGTAAACAGGTGGCCGTTGGGTACAGTCCCGAGACACACGAAGGCGATGAGCGATAGGAGGGGTTTCGTCTCTCCCGGTATTGGGAGTTGATGCTGTGCTGTGCGCGACTGGTTATATCAGTAAGTTCCTTGCCAGGGCTGCTGAGATTTACTGATAAGTGTTATCAGTAATTTCTCGATCTGTTATAGACCATTCACCGGCACGACTTATTGAGTTATTGGGGTCGACGTTACCATCCCTAGACTCGATATGCAGCATATCTGACGAAGAGACCGGACTGTACGGTAGTGTTGCCGGTTGGCTCGATGGGAGTTGTAGCAGGTTCGCTTGTTTTCTTCTGATCACTCAATTCCCGGGTGGCCGTTACGTTTAGCTGACCGGCTGCGGCTTGGGAGTGCTTGATATGATCATCACCCACTGCCGGCGTATTGACAAGTCTTAGATTCCCACAAAGGAGTTACCTAGTCCAGGCGAAACGTTGTGGTGCGCGTATGCGATATGCGCATGCACCCGGTTAAAATGCGCGTATGAGATACCGTATATTAATCGGGCGGCTTGCTTTTGGTCGGGTCGTATGTGTTATGACCGGGTTGATAAATCAAGTGTTGATTTATCATTTAACCATTAGCTTCTCACTATAAATCCTTTCTTGTCCTTTTTGGATGTATGCATGCATGCATGTATGCATTCATTCTTGTTCCTGCACATATGGATGTGCATGCACACATGCATACATACCTCATTCTATCATAGTTGTTTATACATAGAAAATGGTTGCAATATAAGACTGACACCTTGGGTATTTATATGGATAATTATTTCTATTTGTGTTAAAACAAAATGAAAAAGGAAAGGATAATTCATGGTTTGTTTCTACACTCTTCTTTGACCTGTTAGTTATATGTATGCCCTAGAGGCCATTACTATACATAGGATGTATATTGTAGTGGATGCTGGGACATATATAGGGAGGACTTTCTTGCTCGACATGATAGTATGCTATCTGGTTGCTCTTTACCTTAACGTGTACACTGATTGTCTCTCTATTACATGTTGGTAAAGCCCTTAGGATATGTACTTAACTACCTGGACTATGATGCGGATCATACTAGTGGGGACAGGTAGTCCATAAGTACATCCTTCAAAGTCCCTAGTCGTGGGTGTATCGAGACGGGGTATCGATATACCAGAGTAGACTAGCGTATACCTTCTCGACCCATACAGATGGGCGATAGATGATCCCATATCCATTGGTGTTTGACATCAGAGATGATATACGGGTGCTCAGTAGAGACTGGGTATACTGGACGGACTCGCCGAGAACTCCCAGATGGTATTATACCTCACGTCAGATGGCAGTTCTCTGGTGAAACTGGTACAGAGTAGTCAGTTGACCCGAGATCGTCATAGAGTCTTGTGTGGTTCCCACTGTGCTTTGATTTCCATCTTACCACGTCCAAGAGGGCGTGCAAAACGGTGGTTTTTGGGTACAGTCCCGAGTCACATGGAGGCAATGAGCGATAGGAGGGGATTCGCCTCTCCCGGTATAGGGAGTTGATGTTGCGCTGTGTTTGATTGGCTATAACAGGAAATCCCTGGCCAGGGTCGCTGAGATTTACTGGTAAGTGTTACCAGTAGTTTCTCGAATAGTTATAGACCTCATATCGACACTACTTATCGAGCTATTGGGGTCTGACGTTTACCACCCCTAGGCGAGATATGCGACAGATCAGACGGACAGACCGGACTGTACGGTAGTGTTACTGGTCGGATTCACTTGAGTGTGAGCGGGCTTGCTCGTCGATCTTCAGATCGCTCAATACCCGGGTGGCCGTTACGTTTAGCAGACCGCTTGCGGCTTGTGGGTGTTTGATATGATCATCATCTGCTGCCGGCGTATTGACGAGTCTTTAGAGTCCTACACAGAGGTTTCCTGGCTCAAGCGAAACGAAATAGGAGCGCATATGAGATATGTGCGGGACCGAGAATAATGCGTGTATGTGATACCGTATTCTATTCTCGCGATGTATGTGTCGAATGGTTGTATGCGATATAACCTAGTTATCGAATCAAGGATTGATTCGATAAATCGATACATTGGATATTAGTCGGTTATATGTGATATGACCGGATCGTTAAATCAAGTGTTGATTTAATGATTTAATGTATAATTATATATTTGATATATTACTTTGCATTAACTAATATTGGTTCACTTTAAATGGATTTTCTCACTTGAAGTTCACATGTTGTATATGTGATATACTTTTGTGCACTTGATTGTATCATGTTTGATGATACATGTTTACTTGAGTTTGTGTAAAGATTAAACCATGGTTATTTAAATGGTTAGGGTTTTGTTTTTCATATCTATTTATTCATTTATTTATTTATTTTCTTTTTGGAAAAAGAAATGAGAAGAATGGTGGCTTTCTTTGTTTGTATTTGAAGATTCATGAAGCTTTGACTTTGTCCACCATTCTTATCTCATGCTTAACCCTAACCATTTGATTTAACCCTAGTTTATTCTCTACACTTCACCATGGTTAGTTTATGATAAGCATTCCTTTTATTTTCTATTTTGGAATTAACTTATCATAACAATATTCATCTTCTTCATCTTCTTCTTCCTTGAAGAAGCTTGCTTCATCAATGGTGATTGATGAAAACAAGTGAGAAATCCATTTCTAAAGTCTACCCACATCCTATTTCTTCATCCTCTACCTCTTGCCAAGTAGTAGAGTGTGTTTTCTTCACATGTTTCTTGACTTGGTGAAGTCGGAGCTTGATTTAGCGATGCCTCGACGTAGATCATCTTCGGCATGGACATCGATGACCTAGCCCGTCCATTCTCCGATGAAGCCGACGCTAGAGCCCGGGACTTGTTATGGACAGCGAGGAGACTTCATTGCAGAGCTATGGAGGTGGAGAACCGGATCTACAAAGGTTGTATTTCCGTATCTCTTAGTTAAGTGTTAACTAGTTTATCTTTTCGCCTAGATTTCTAGCCGACGATCCGTAGTCGGGTTTCTCGGCACCTAGATTTTTGAAAATGGCATGTTCGATGCCTTGCGAGACCTCATTAGGGTGCCTAGGAACCATACAGTGGTATCAGAGCCAAGCTAGAGCCTTAGGCGCAGTCTAGACGGAATTTGAAGTCCGAACGACCCGAAAACCCAAACCTAAACATGCTCTCTGTCCATTTTTCAAAAACGTGGATTTTTCCAAATTAAAAATATGCAGAAGACTCAGGAGGGAATTCTAAGAATTACGGCGCAAAATTTATTGGATGAACAGTGAAATAGGCGGCGGAACCGCGGCATAAGCCTAGCTTATGCGGCGGTTCCGCGGCTAAAATATGACGTCAGCCTTTAAAAGTTGCACAGTAATTCATTGTTTTCAGTGCTGAGTTCTCTGGGTTTTTTTAAATTTTATTCAAGAGTTGAATTTTCTGCAGTTGTTTTAGGGATTCGGTGTTTCGATCGGGGTATCAGATTTTGTCTATGTGGCTTTCCGGATAAATTTTAGAATATGTTAAAAAGTTCGACCGGATATAAATACCCAATTTTTCCCCTGTCGGGAAATTTCCAAGTGTTGGATTTTTCTGTAGTTTAACGACGTTCTAAGTAGTGCAAGTAACGCGATGGTCCCTCTAGAAGACAGCAAACCTTAACTCGATTATGTGACCGTCTTGAACTGCCCTTTGAACCTTAGGGTTTGGGGCAGTACGGCGTGCCACATGTGAGGCGTTGGCTTGACCCTTCTACGGCTGGACCGTTGGTACTGAGGCACGAACGGAATGTTGTTAGACTTATTTCATGTGTTGAGCTGTATCGGGAAAACTTGGGTGTTCGACTGTTTGATCGGAAAGTTTAATATTTTCTAATTATCCGGAATGGGATAAAATAATTGGAATTCACAAAGAGTTATGAGATAACTGAATGAATGTTATAAACATAGCAGTTTAGTCTCAATTGATCGGTTGCCACGGAATTTTGATGTGATCAAAAGTCCGTCGCAATCACGTAGCGTACGCGGATACTCGCCGGGTAAACTTAATAGACAGCCTCACTCCATAGCCCCGACCAAGTGACTGTAGGAGAACCCCGTCGCCGAAAGCATCCGTTCGGGTGCTCGCGGCAGCGGTGTTCCGCCTTGGTGCACTTTGTCGACGGCGTCGGGGGTGCGGCCGCCTACTGAAGTTTGCGACGAGCATTCGATCAGGATATCGGGAATCTTGTTGAATTGCCCGACTTGATATTGAAAAGAGTTTTCGATTTTGAGACTAAAATGCGGTGTTTATAATCGTTAGGCATGCGATGTCTAAGTAATTCATTTGGTCAGGCATGCGATGTCTGAGGAGGTTGCGGATTCCAACTGTTGTAGTTTTACACTTTCTTTTCTGTGACCGTAAGTGTAATATGTGATATCGCCGGTTTCGTTGCTATATGTCAACGACAATTGGGATGGACATATTTACTTACGTTGATGACATGTGATGTTATGTGTTGCTGGATATGTTATATTGGATTGTCGTGTTTGAATACCCGGGGTTTTTTATGTGAGATGAGTGTTTTTCATTTTCATTCATGTAAAAACTTGTATGTAATATTCTTTTATAGGGGCACTTCCAGGTTGCGGAAGATGTCACCCTTTGTATATTATTTACTTTTCCGCACTAGGATAGACCCAAGGAGGAGGGCATAAGTAACCGGGTTCTGGAGTCCAGTGGGAGACCAACTCGAGGAGTCGAGTCCGGGTCTCCTAACTCCAGAATTGGTAGGGTTGCTTGCCGCTCTCGTAGGGGTCTAGGGGTGTGGGTTTGGCTATTCATCGCAACCGTAGAATCCGTGTTTTATACTGGCTCGTATTGAAAACACGGACGTCCTAGTATATCCAATATTTCATATGATTCTTCTGCTGCGATATCTGTGATGTGATCATGTGATGTTCTGTGATAGATACAGTATATAGTATATATGATATATTATATAGACGTTACTTATGTTTTACACCCGCGCTAGCCCTGCCCCGCTCTGCCGTTAGTTACCTAACCTAACGGTGCACGAGGGGACATCGAGGCGAATGCGGATGGCATAAGTGTACGTCGTATTTATCTGTGATGTTTAGGTACTTAAATGATGGGACTTCATTAATGTGATTAATGAAATAAAAGAAACCTAAGATGTTGTAGAATCGAATTTCAAAATAAAACAGGTAGCTACAGTTCTTTCTTTGCACAGAGGTATATGTGATATATCCTGCACCTTATTCGATGAGGAAAGGACCGAGATCCCTTCACCGGGAGTGACTCCTTTAGCAATAACTGGCAGATGCTACACACTCGGTTTGATTTTTGAGTGCTTTTAAGTGTTTTTGCTTTGCACAGTGATATATATGATATATCCCGCACCTCATTCGACGAGGAAAGGACCGACGATCCCTTCACCGGGAGTGACTCCTTTAGCAAAACTAGAAAAGCCTCAAAAGCACTCCATTTTAAAATTCATTTGATTCTACAACGATATCAAGTTCATTACGCAATAGGTTTTCAGAAAAACCTGTCGTAGCCCTCCGTCATTTCAGATACGTACTAGTTAGTATTCGTGCTGCGGTTGTTTGGCCTCCGTCAAGGCGTAGTGTACGGTAGCTAACTAGTGCTTATCTGCTAGCATATGATGCGATTGGATTAGGGTATTCGTACGGCGTTGTTTGGCCTCCGTCAAGGGTCGTGCGGGTGGGTTTAATTCAATCAGAAAATGACGGGTTGAACTTGACTAGCGGACTATGGGTTGTTTGGCCTCCGTCAAGGTCATAGGACGCTAGGGGCAAAATATTATCGGGAATTTCAAGTGTTGAAATTTGCAATAAGATTGCATACCTTCTATGAGATAGTTGGATCCCGATACCCGCTGCGAGTAAGTGTTACTCCTGGGAGAGTTTTATACATTACAATTAGCCGATCAAGTAGGTGTCTAGAAAGGTGTCAACGGGGTTATGCCTCTGGGAAAACGAGGTTTACATTAATTAGGTTCGTGCGAAAGCACGGGGGACCTCCCTCCAAGTACCGACACTGGCCTGGCTGAAAGATTGGCGTACTTGTAGTGTGTAATTAATCCCGGCTAGTCTTTCCTTTTAGGGTTTGAAGGAAGATTTGATAAAAAGCAGTGGGAGCCATCCTGATTAGATAAAATAATAACCAATCTATTCTTGCAGAGCGCACGCTGAGTGTTTTCTTCTCTCTCTCTCCAGGTAGCGACCATATCACGCCTTAATCAAGATAATAATACGGAATATTGACCGAACCCGCTTGTTATACTGAGCTGGGGAACGTTGGTCCCGCTCCAACTTATAATTGTTATAAGACAGAGCAGGAAATTGGGGAATACCAGATTTCCCGTGCCGCCCAAACGAAGAAAGTGCATATGATGCATCATCTTCGGGTGTGTTCGTTGCACAGAACTGTTTCTCTGTATCCTCTACGTCCTAGGTATGTGATACCAGATCAGGATCCCAGATATGTAATCTGTTATATAAGGCTACAGAAAGGTAGAGAACTGAGAACGGGTGATAAGTTTCATGAGGCAGAAAACGGGGCAAGTGTTGCTGCCAAGTCTGTTGGTCACTGTCACCCTGTATTACAATACATTGATTCTGAACGAATGTTGTTAGATACCGAACCTGATATACAAAATCATATCAGTCTCTTTATTAGTAAAGAAATGATAAAATTTTCTATTGTTGGATAATGTTTTGAACATTTCCTATATCAAAAGTTGATCGGTTCAGGCACGTTATCTAAAAGTATTAATGTTCTAAATCAAACTACAGTTCTTAGTATACGGAACACACAAAAGAGGAAGTGTTCAGAAATGAACGAATCCTTCTTAAGGCATTGTAGACTAGGTCATATCTATGCGACCCGACTGGCTGTAGTTACATGTAGATGCATATTTAAATCAGTTTGAATTTACATCTTGTGAAACTCGCTATTCATGTCACAAAGATAACATGACCATAGCTCCGTTTACTGGAAACAGAGAAAGAGTTAATGAACTCTTGGGATGATACATGTTGATGTATGTAGGTCCCCTGTCTACACATGCCAAGACCGGTTCTTTATACTTCATTATATTCTCTGATAATCTCTCAAGATTCAGACATATGTTCCTGTTGAAACACAAGTCCGAACCTTTTGAGATATTCACAGAATATAAGTTAGAAGTAGAGAACCGATACGGGTATAAGTATTATGTCCTTTGATGAGATCAAGGAGGAGAATACTTGAGCGCGGAATTCCTGGACTATTCTAAAGGAGAATGAGATTCTCTCTCAGCATTACTCCTCCGTATACACCATAGCACGATGGGATATCGGGGCGGAGCAATTACACCCTATGTGATAAGGTGTGCTCTATGATGAGTAATACTGAGCTACCTATTTCCTTTTAGGTGCTATGCACTTGAGAAGCTGCATACCTATTGAATAGGGTTCGAATCAAATTAGTTGCCTACCATTTCATATGTGATATGGAAAGGGAAGAGCACATATCTTAAGTTAGTTTAGATTTGAGGATTGTCCGGCCTATGTCTAAAAGCAAAATCCGGACAAGCTCGAGGCAAGGTCTGTAATGTAAAACTGGAAATGTTCCAGCCATACAAACTGCAGCTGATGATCTGGTAGAACCAAAGGATTCAGTAGATTCCAACGAACCTCAGCCTCTCCGCCGATCTAGTAGGGTTCCTCACCCACCTGAGAGATACTTCGGTTTCTCGGTGACAGTGGGAGCGAGGATTGCATCATGAGATGATGACCCAACTAGCTTCGAGCAGGCCATCGAGAGTAAGACTCTGTAAGAATGGATGGATGTTTAGCGATCTGAGATGGAATCCATGTACACCAACAAAGTATGGACTTTGGTTGCAATATCTGAAGGGTTAAATCCCCATCAGGAGCAAGTATATCTTGAGAAGATTACTTGGTGTACATGGAAGAGTTAAGACTTTCAAAGCTAGACTTGTTAAAGGTTTTCGTCATCGACCAGGCGTGGATAATGATGAAACCTTTTCAAGTACCTATGCTTAAGTCCATCCAGATCCTACTTGCCACGGCTACATACCATGACTACGATATCTGACGGTTGGGTACCATGACTACTTTTCTAAATAATGATTTAGAAGAGTGCGTCTATAAGTACACAGCCAGAGGGCTTCGTAAACAGTGGGAGCAGCGGAAACGTGTGCAAGATGCTTTATAGGATAAAGAAGGCATCACGGAGTTGGAACATCGGTTTTGATGTCTTAGTCAAAGAAGTTGACATCATCAAAATGGTAGATGAACCTTGTATAAACAAAAAGGTAGTAGGGAGTATGGTGGTGATCCTCGTAGAGTATGTGGATGACATACTCTTGATAAGAAAGGAGTTTCTTATGCTACGCTCGATCAATCTCCGCTTATCACAATGATTCTCCATATAGGATCAAAGTGATACCTACTAAATCCTAGGTTTTGGATCTATGAGATAGATCAAAATGGATGTTAGGATTCTCACTAGTTGTAGTGAGAAGGTATCAATCGACCCTGGGGAGAATCACTGGAAGTGTTCCAGGATGATAAAGACGACTGAATGTCAGTCACAGGCATTATCTTTACCCTCAGTAAATGGACGGTATGTTGGAAGAGTTCCAAGTTAGATACCGTGACATACTAGACGATAAAGGCAAGATACATCGCTACTTAACATGCTACCAAAGATGATGTTTGGGTGTATATTTGTTCATGAGATGAACTACGTTCCAACCATTGTGAGACAATGGAGTTGTGGCTTATGCCAAGGAACGCAGGTCCCATCAGTGACCCAGACATATTCTAAGGCAGTGTCACCTGATCATGGAGATGGTTGATCTCCAGGATGATCGAGGTTAGGAGAGTAGACTAAGAGGACAACACAGCGGATCCACTCACAAAGGCATGTTCCCAGAGAGAGACTTTTATGGGATGGTTGAGTATGGGATACTACAACCACTGCTACAGATGGCCCTAGTGCAAGTGGGAGATTGTTAGTTATATGTATGCCCTAGAGGCCATTACTATACATAGGATGTATATTGTAGTGGATGCTGGGACATATATAGGGAGGACTTTCTTGCTCGACATGATAGTATGCTATCTGGTTGCTCTTTACCTTAACGTGTACACTGATTGTCTCTCTATTACATGTTGGTAAAGCCCTTAGGATATGTACTTAACTACCTGGACTATGATGCGGATCATACTAGTGGGGACAGGTAGTCCATAAGTACATCTTTCAAAGTCCCTAGTCGTGGGTGTATCGAGACGGGGCATCGATATACCAGAGTAGACTAGCGTATACCTTCTCGACCCATACAGATGGGCGATGGATGATCCCATATCCATTGGTGTTCGACATCAAAGATGATATACGGGTGCTCAGTAGAGACTGGGTACACTGGACGGACTCGCCGAGAACTCCCAGATGGTAATATACCTCACGTCAGATGGAAGTTCTCTGATGACACTGGTACAGAGTAGTCTGTTGACTCGAGATCGTCATAGAGTCTTGTGTGGTTCCCACTGTGCTTTGATTTCCATCTTACCACGTCCAAGAGGGCGTGCAAAACGGTGGTTTTTGGGTACAGTCCCGAGTCACATGGAGGCAATGAGCGATAGGAGGGGATTCGTCTCTCCCGGTATAAAGAGTTGATGTTGCGCTGTGTTTGATTAGCTATAACAGGAAATCCCTGGCCAGGGTTGCTGAGATTTACTGGTAAGTGTTACCAGTAGTTTCTCGAATTGTTATAGACCTCATATCGACACGACTTATCGAGCTATTGGGGTCTGACGTTTACCACCCCTAGGCGAGATATGCGACAGATCAGACGGACAGACCGGACTGTACGGTAGTGTTACTGGTCGGATTCACTGGAGTATGAGCGGGCTTGCTCGTCGATCTTCAGATCGCTCAATACCCGGGTGGCCGTTACGTTTAGCAGACCGCTTGCGGCTTGTGGGTGTTTGATATGATCATCATCTGCTGCCGGCGTATTGACGAGTCTTTAGAGTCCTACACAGAGGTTTCCTGGCTCAAGCGAAACGAAATAGGAGCGCATATGAGATATGTGCGGGACCGAGAATAATGCGTGTATGTGATACCGTATTCTATTCTCGCGATGTATGTGTCGAATGGTTGTATGCGATATAACCTAGTTATCGAATCAAGGATTGATTCGATAAATCGATACATTGGATATTAGTAGTTATATGTGATATGACCGGATCGTTAAATCAAGTGTTGATTTAATGATTTAATGTATAATTATATATTTGATATATTACTTTGCATTAACTAATATTGGTTCACTTTAAATGGATTTTCTCACTTGAAGTTCACATGTTGTATATGTGATATACTTTTGTGCACTTGATTGTATCATGTTTGATGATACATGTTTACTTGAGTTTGTGTAAAGATTAAACCATGGTTATTTAAATGGTTAGGGTTTTGTTTTTCATATCTATTTATTCATTTATTTATTTATTTTCTTTTTGGAAAAAGAAATGAGAAGAATGGTGGCTTTCTTTGTTTGTATTTGAAGATTCATGAAGCTTTGACTTTGTCCACCATTCTTATCTCATGCTTAACCCTAACCATTTGATTTAACCCTAGTTTATTCTCTACACTTCACCATGGTTAGTTTATGATAGGCATTCCTTTTATTTTCTAATTTGGAATTAACTTATCATAACAATATTCATCTTCTTCATCTTCTTCTTCCTTGAAGAAGCTTGCTTCATCAATGGTGATTGATGAAAACAAGTGAGAAATCCAATTCTAAAGTCTACCCACTTCCTATTTCTTCATCCTCTACCTCTTGCCAAGTAGTAGAGTGTGTTTTCTTCACAAGTTTCTTGACTTGGTGAAGTCGGAGCTTGATTTAGCGATGCCTCGACGTAGATCATCTTCGGCATGGACATCGATGACCTAGCCCGTCCATTCTCCGATGAAGCCGACGCTAGAGCCCGGGACTTGTTATGGACAGCGAGGAGACTTCATTGCGGAGCTATGGAGGTGGAGAACCGGATCTACAAAGGTTGTATTTCCGTATCTCTTAGTTAAGTGTTAACTAGTTTATCTTTTCGCCTAGATTTCTTGCCGACGATCCGTAGTCGGGTTTCTCGGCACCTAGATTTTTGAAAATGGCATGTTCGATGCCTTGCGAGACCTCATTAGGGTGCCTAGGAACCCTACATGACCTAACCATGCTCACCTACTTTTAACCATGGATTAAACTTTCCTTTTATGTTTTAACTCAAATTAAATAATATCTTTATCATTTAACCATGGTTTGAAATGAGAAGAGAAAAATATATATACATATATTTTCTATTTTTTTCTTTCATGAGATTATCTTTTTTCTTCTTCTTAAAAAGCCATCATCTTCTTCAACCTTGCTTTTTTGCTCTCTAGATCTTTCAAGTGAGCAAAATACTCAACATTATAGGATTTTGAATTGAGAAAAAGAACCACAACACCATTCTACACAAGTCTTGCCCACTTGTTTAGAGTGTTAGCTTCATTTCTTTCTCCTTATAAAGTGAAGTTGTTATCTTGGACAAAGGAGCTTCGGGTGGATCGTCGTGGACATTAGAAGACCTCAAGCAAACCCTTTTCCAACCCTCAAGTGGCCAAGGAGTCTAGCGTAGGGAGCTACAAAGGTTGTACTCTCAAAACCCTAGTCTTTGTTACTTGTAAAGTTATGAAACCCTAATTTTCTAGGATTGATTCTTTGTGTGTTCACTTAGCACTCTAAAAATTTGATCTTTGTGACATGTGATGCTTCCAAACCTCTCATAGGATGCTAGGTAAACCTAACATTGGTATCAGAGCCGACTTAGAACATTAGGCGACACTTTAACGAAGTAAAAACTCCGATCGAACCAAAATACGGATTTTCGAGACCCTCTCTGGACATTTTTTCAAACCTGGTCATTTTCAGAATTAAAAATACTTAAAAAATACAGCAGGAAAATCTAAGAAATACTGTGAAATACGAAGCCATGAGCCGTTCAAGCCGCCGCGGAACCGCGGCCAATCCTTGCTTGGGCCGTAGCTCCGCGGCCGTACAGTGGCTTCATGGCTTATTATTTGCACAGTAATTCCTATACCTGCTTGAATATTGTTTTAGGTATGTTTAATCTGAATCTTGTGCTGCATATTCTGGGGATGGTTTTGAGTTCAACGATTCGATCGGAATTTTCATTTCGAGTCTTTTCCGGGTAAATTAGAAAGTATTGAATTGTTCGAACGAGTATCATTTGCTCACTTTTCACGGGGTTTAAATCTTTCGGAGATACGTGCAAGTTTTGTGGTGGACCCTCTAGAAGACAACAAACCTTAACTCGATTATGTGACCGTCTTGAACTGCCCTTTGAACCTTAGGGTTTGGGGCAGTACGGCGTGCCACATGTGAGGCGTTGGCTTGACCCTTCTACGGCTGGACCGCTACTACTGTGTCACACTCCGAGTTTTTGAACTCCGCTCAAGTGTTGAGGTTTAGGGAATTTTTGGTATTTGATCATTCGTTCGAAAACTTTAGTACTGTCTATTTATCTGGAATGTGATACAATATGTGGAATTCATATCGTTAGGCATGAAATACGAAGTATGTGATATTTGGCATTTACGATGTCTAAAGAGAATGTGGATTCCAAATATTATAGTTTTACACTTTCTTTTCTGTGACCGTAAGTGTAGTATGTCGGTATCGCCGGTTTTGTTGCTATACATCAACGACAATTAGGGTACGCATACTTACTTACGTTGATGATATATGATATTATGTGTTGCTGAGATATGATGTGCAGGATTGTCGCGATTGAATAGCCGGGGGGTTTTATGTGAGATGAGTGTTTTATTTTTCATTCATGTAAAATTCAAATGTAATGTAATATTCTTTTATTTGGGGCACTTCCGGGTTGAGCTTGATGTCACCAGTGTTGTATATTATTTACTTTTCCGCATTAGGATAGGCCCAAGGAGGGGAGCACAAGTAATCGGGTTCTGGGGTTCAGTGGGAGGCCATCTCGAGGAGTCGAGATCGGGTCTCCTAAACTCCAGGATTGGTAGGGTCGCTTGCCGCTCTCGTAGGGGTCTAGGGGTGTGGGCTTGGCTATTCATCGCGACTGTGTAATCCATATTTTCTATTGTTGGCTAAATACTAAATACGGGCGTCCTAGTATATCCCACATTATATATATGTTTCTGCTACCTGTGTTCTGTGATATCTGAGACGAATGATATATTATATATGAGATATATAGTAGACGTTGCTTATGTTTTACACCCGTGCTAGTCCCGTCCCGGTATGCCGTTAGTTAAGTAATCTAACGGTGCATAACGGAACATTGCGGCGAATGCGGATGGCATAAGCGTACGTGTTATTTTCATTTCTTTTCTATGATTGGCTTAAGGACTTAAATGATGGGATTGCATTAATATGATTAATGTAAAGAAAATAAACCTAAAAAGATGTTGTAGAATCGGATTTGAAAACCACTCGGCTTTTTATGAAAAAGCCATATTTCAAAACTGCGGAGCACAAGCCACTCCTTTTGAAAACCATTTGATTCTACGACGATATCAAGTTCAAAGCATTAAAGATTTTCTTAAAAATCATCCGCAACCCTCTGTCATTTTAGGAAGTAGAGTACTTAGTATTCGTGCTACGTTTTTTGATTTTAGTTAAGGCGTAGTGTGCGGTAGCTAAGTGATGTCTTCCTACACTGCATATGATGCAGATTAATTAGGACATTCATACGACTTTGTTGACCATAGTTAAGGGTCATATGGGTGGGTCTAATTGATCAAGAAATGACGGGTAAAATTCACATCGGGAATTTCAAGTGTTGAGATTTGCAATGAGATTGCATATCTTCCATATGATGGTTGGATCCCGATCCTACTGTGGGCAATAGTTTCTCCTAGGAGAGTTTTGCAGTTTACAATTAGCTAACTCATTATGTGTCTAGAATGGTGTTAACGGGGCTACGCCTCTGGGAAAACGAGGTTTACTTTAATTAGGTCCATGCGAAAGCACGGGGAACCTCCCTCAAGTACCGACACTGGCCTGGCTGAACGGTTAGCGAAGTTGTAGACTGTAATTAATCCTGGATAGTTTTCTTTTTAAAGGTTTGAAAGAAAAACTTGATTAAAGCAGTGGGAGACATCGATTAGACAAGATAATAACCAATCTGATCTTTGCAAGAGCTTTCGCTGAGTGTATTATTTTCTCTCTCTTAATGGCAGATACCAATGACTGGACTCAAGCTTTTACTAGATAAAAACAAACTGAATGGGACCAATTATAAAGACTGGCTAAGGAATCTGAAAATAGCCTTGACTTATGATAAAGTATCATATATCCTCACGGCTTCAGCCCCGCCCACCCCAGGTCCAAAATCCTCAGTTGCGGACATTGAAGTCCGTAAGACATGGGACGCTGACTGTGCCACGGCCAAATGCCTCGCGCTTGCATCAATGGACAATACACATCAAAAGCAGCACGAGAATATGGACATTCAAACCATATTACTCCATACAAAGGAGTTGTATGGAGAGCAATCCCGCGTATTACGATACGAAGTATCAAAGAAATTGTTTCAGATGCGAATGGCCCCTGGCACACCGGTAGGAGACCATGTTCTGAAGATGATAGCTCTTATAGAAGAGCTTGAGGACCTTGGATGGACAATGGAAAATGAACAATATACGGATATTATTCTACAGTCCCTCCCCTCCACCTTTGCTCAATTCATAGTTAACTTCAACATGCACGGCATGGAGAAGGAACTACCTGAACTCCTTAATATGTTAAGGAGTGCAGAGAACGCTATGAAATCAATGAAAATTCCTGTTATGACTATTGGGCAATCTTCTTCTTCTCGCCAAAGGCTAAGTCCAAAGGAAAGAAAAAGAAGAAGCCCACCAATCCTAAGGGTGGAGTTAAAAAGGTGAAGGGAAAGGAAAAGTACAAAGCTGGAGACTAGGGGAATGGTCAAAGTTTTCATTGCCACAAGACAGGACATTGGAAGCGCAACTGTACGGAGTACTTGAACCTCAAGAAGAAGCATGGGGATGCTTCCGCTTCAGGTGTGTTTGTGACAGAAAACTATTTTTCAATAAACTCTACTTCCTGGGTATTAGATACCGGTTCAGGTTCTCACATTTGCAATTCTATGCAGGGGCTGAGAAATAGCAAAGTTTTGAAGACAGGTGACTATACTCTCCGCGTTGGAAATAGTCCCAATGTACATACAGTCGCAGTGGGAGAGTATCACTTGGGGTTGCCATCTGGGTGTATATTGGTTTTGAACCTATGTTATTTTGTACCAAGTATGCTATGTAATATAATATCTGTTTTTTTGTTAGACAATGAAGGATATAATTTTGTATTGCAGAACAATGTTATGAACATTCACCTGAATCAAATGTTGGTTGGGTATGGTACACTTAATAACGGGATTTACGTCCTAAATCAACACACAGTTTTCAGCATACAACACACTAATAAAAGAAAACTTTCAGAATTAAATGAAACTTTTCTTTGGCACTGTAGACTTGGTCATATTAACAAAACAAGACTAAACAAGTTACACAAAGATGGATATTTAAACTCTTTTGAATATAAATCTTATGCGACTTGCCAGTCTTGTATCAAGGGTAAAATGACCAAAAGTTCGTTTACCGGACACGGAGAAAGAGCTACCGAGCTCCTAGGACTCATACATAGTGATGTATGTGGGCCAATGTTTACACATGCTAGAGGCGGTTTTTCATACTTCATTACGTTCACTGACAATTTCTCAAGATTCGGTCAGGTATTTTTATTAAAGCATAAGTCCGAAACTTTCGAGAAATTCATTGAATATAAACAAGAAGTGGAAAAACAAACCGGCTTGAGTATCAAGATGCTTCGATCAGATCGAGGTGGGGAATACCTTAGTACAGAATTTGCAAACTTCCTAAAAGAGAATGGAATTCTCTATCAGCTCACTCCTCCTTACACACCACAGCACAACGGCTTGTCTGAACGGCGGAATAGGACCCTATTAGATATGGTCCGATCCATGATGAGTGATGCTGAGTTACCCATCTCATTTTGGTGGCATGCATTGGAGACAGCGGCATTTCTACTGAACAGGGTTCCAACCAAAGCCGTGTCTACCACGCCATATGAGATATGGCATGGGAAGAGACCATCTCTTAAGAGAATTAAGATTTGGGGTTGCCCGACCTATGTTAAAAAGCAGAATCTGGACAAACTCAAGACATGGCCAGTCATGTGTAATTTTGTGGGGTATCCAAAGAATTCTTATTGATATCTATTCTACCATAAAGAGGAACAAAAGGTGTTTGTTTCTCAGTATGCCACATTCTTGGAAAAAGAGTTTTTCACAGATAAAGATGATGGCAAGGTGGTGGATTTAGAAGAGGTTCTAAAGACATAAACTACGAATGACGATTTGGTTGAACCGGCTGTTACAATAGAAACTGAGGAACCTCGGCCACTCCGTAGGTCTGGTAGGACTTCTCGCCGAGAGGTACTACGGTTTCCTCATTGATGGTGACGGAGAAGACTGCATAATGGATGATGATGATCCTACCAGTTTTCAGCAAGCTATCATGAGTGGAGACTCTGTGAAGTGGCTAGATGCCATGAGATCCGAAATGGAGTCTATATACACCAACAAAGTATGGACTTTGGACGTTGTACCCCCTGGAGTAAAACCTATGGGATGCAAATGGATGTTTAAAAGAATGATTGGTGTAGATGGGCGGGTAGAGACCTATAAGGCAAGACTTGTGGCGAAGGGTTTTCGTCAAAGACCAGGTTTGGATTATGACGAATCTTTTTCGCCCGTAGCCATGCTTAAATCCATTCGGATCCTACTTGTTATTGCTTAAATCCATATATGGGTTTAGAAGAATGCGTTTATATGGATCCATTCGCCCGTAGACCATGAAATCTGGCAGATGGACGTTAAAACAGCATTTCTAAATGGAGATTTAGAAGAATGCGTTTATATGGATCGGCCAGAAGGATTCATTGACAGTGGGAGCAGCGGGAAAGCATGTAGATTGCTTAAATCCATATATGGGTTAAAGCAGGCATCTCGGAGTTGGAACATCTGTTTCGATGATGTTATCAAAGAGTTTGATTTCATCAAAAATCCAGATGAACCTTGTGTTTATAAGAAGGCTGTAGGAAGAGCTGTCACATTCATCGTATTGTACGTGGATGACATTCTTCTGATAGGAAATGATATTCCTATGCTACAGTCGGTCAAATCTTTCTTATTACTAAGGTTCTCTATGAAGGACCTGAGTGATGCCACATACATCCTGGGAATAAGGATCTATAGGGATAGATCCAAAAAGTTATTGGGATTGTCCCAAACCAGGTACATCAACACCATCCTAAAAAGGTTTAGTATGGAAGACTCCAAGCGGGGTGCCTTACCCGCTTGCCATGGGGTCACTCTCTCCAAGGATTCTTGTCCGAAGACCGATGAAGAGAGAGCTCGCATGAGCGTTATACCCTATTCTTCGGCAATAGGATCTATAATGTATGCGATGTTATGTACAGGCCTAGATGTAGCTTATGCGCTCAGTGTTGTAAGCAGGCATCAATCCAACCCAGGGGAGAATTACTGGACAGCTGTGAAGAACATTCTTAAGTACTTACGAAGGACTAAAGAATTGTTCTTGGTGTATGGTAATGGAGATCTACAAATGGAGGCATTTACCGATTCGAGCTTCCAGAGCGATAAGGACGACATCAAATCTATCTCAGGGTTTATATTTACCCTCAATGGAGGGGCGGTGATCGCATGCCAAAAGCGTGTCGGATATTTAAGAGTTCTAAAGTTTAACCGCGATCAGGACGGTGTCGCTTTGCAGCTAGCTGCGATGAGTACGGGTCGATCCACAGGGAGATGGTAAGTTTTACGTTCTTGTTTTAACGAGTTAACAACGTGGCGGATTTGTTCGTTATCTAACCTATGTGTTATATTCAAGTATAAGGCTTGTTAGGAAACGATAGGATGGTGTAAGTTAATGCATTTCGTATTCAAGTACTTTGAACCGAACTCAACCAATGAAGCTAGAGCAATCGGCAACAACGTGGATTAGGGTATTTAAGCACGGTATTCGTGAAATCCGGCTTATTGACCCTTGTCCGTCCGTTCTTGTCTCTTGCTTTCGCCTCCGGCCAAACCGAATGCAACCGGTCACGGTTAGGAATCACCTTTACCTTGGTAGGGTAGGGTGCCTAACAGAGCGCTTGCGTAGGGTTTGAGCGGAGTTTCAAATGGAAAAGACGGGAAAAGGAAATGAGGAACGAAATGTTAACTTACAAAATCTTTCTCTTTTCCTAACAACAATATTCACACCATTCAAAAAACAAACCAAAAAGAGAAGAACAAAGAGAAGAAAAGATTACATGCAAGTAATTAAAGTGCGTGGAATTTAAGTGCGAGAATTAAAAGAGTAAGAATAAAATGCAAGTAAGTAAAAGATTAGGAACCAAAGAACATATTGCAAGAGATGGGTTCAATAACCCAAACTTAAACTTGCAAGCTCAATAAAGAGGTTGCAAGATCAAGAGAGGGCAAAGAACTCATGGTGAAGGAAGCACAAAAGAACACTTTATTAAACTTCAAGAATGATAGAACCCCTTGAGATCAATAACCAACCCTTAAAATTTCAAGCTCAATGAAGAGGTTGAAGGATCAAGAGAAAGTTAAGAACTCAAGGGGGACTAAGCTATTTACAAGAAAGGAGAATAGAAAACTTGGACAAAGAATGACAATCCAAGACTAAAGAATGACCTTTGAACCTTTGCCCCATGGTCTGTATTTATAGGCTCCAAAGAATGGAGGGAAATTCGATTTTTTAAATCAACACAAAATCTTTAGCATTGAATGCACATTACTTCATGTCCATTTGTGCCTTGATTCTTGTCTTCCCCATCATGGTCCATGCTGATTTGTCTATTTGAATTTGATTTGCACTCAGTTTTGGAAGGAAATTTGAATCTTAAAATCACACACATAATCTTCACCATTAAATGCTCATTACTCCATTCCCACATGTGGCTTGATTCATGGCTGCCCCATTATGGCTCATGCTGATTTGTTTGATTCATTTTGATTTGAACACATGCTTTTTAGTCTTGAATGCATATAAAATCATATGCATATAAAATCATCTCCTTGAATGCATATAAAATCATATCTACATGTGCTTAAAAGTCTTGTGTACACACTTGTTGTGTTGGACCATTTAGATAAAAAAAATGTGTACACAACTTGTTGCGTAAAGGAACTCCTGAAGTATTGGTTGGTTTGCGTTTCTGGTCGTAGTGTCTTCCCTCAAGTGATATATCCGTGCTTTTGGATGCAGTTCCAGTATTTTGTCATGGATACCTGTAATCTGTAATACTGAGTAGACACTGGTTGATAATACCGATAAATACAACAAATAAATAATGAATGAATGTTATTAGAATGCAGTTTTCTGATATGAACAAATACCCCCAAACTTATCTTTTGCTCATCCCATGCAAAACCATTTATTCAAAAAAGAAAATCCTAACCGCACTTTCGCAGGAAACGCGATTGCACTGAGCGTGTGCAACAAGCCGTTAAACCTCTAGGTGTCTCTAGTAGAAAGAGTGTTGTCTCCTAAGGGTTTTCAGCGGATACTACCCACAAAATCCAGTAAAGCTAGTTTTGCGAAATAACTATGATTCAAACCCTAACGTTTTGTTTAAAAGATAACAATTCTATTATCCTAAATTTTGAACTATCGAACCTTTATTTTTCACACCTCGCTTCTCATTTAACGTAAGATTTTATATGTCTTTACGTGTAGTGCAAATAGTGTCGTTAAGTTTCAAAAGGATCGAAAAATCATTATGTCACAAAATAAAGCACAGATAATGATTTAAAAAGGATCACATAAGTTCTATAAAGAGTTAAGTATTTCTCAAGTTTCGTTTTCCAGTAAGGTTTCAAATTCAGAATTTCTATCTTCCTTAATAGGAAACTAGGTCTTATTTCTCACTCCACCATTTTCTTGTTTTCATTTCATACACACCTTTGTGAACGTGCAATAGTCTTTATCATAGAATGAAACCTTCATATCTCCGCTAGAAATACTTTTTTAAAAAAATCTGTCTTTTGTCAAGATTATTCTCACACAAAGAACCGTTAGGAATTTTAACTCGGAGAGAACACTTGCTTGACTTTGTTTTAATTTGGACTTTCTAAGCTTCTTAGCGAGCTTTGGGCCAATACTCCCAAACCAGTTGGTTTTAGGGCATTAGGTGTAGAGACACCCCAGCGGACTTAATTACTCAAGTTACTTAGGCCCAAAAACAAAAGACAATTTTAGCGTGAAAATCATGACGATTTAATGCGAACGGAGATATAACCGATAGTTCAATTACATTTTTGGATAAAAGACGTGTTTAGTGGGTTAGGTGTGTAATCATTCCAATCAAGTTCTAGATGGGTTATTTTTCAGAATTAGTTCCAATTAAGAAATCAATAACATCCCTTCATATCTGCTTCACTTCATAAACTATTCATGATATTACTTATTTCAGAACAAACCTATTTGATCCTCAGAAAATAATTTATCCATTTAAAAGTTTTCAGACATAACAGACTTGTCATCTAATATTGAAAACTCACGACACGTGTAGTGTGATGTAAAGACGTATATCAGCTATAGTTAACTTCAAAAGAGAGTTATCTTTCAGGTTTTCAAAATCTAAAAATAAGATTTAGTTATTCTTATCATATCAAACAAATCGTCGAAATATTGAATCTTAGTTCTCCCACTAGCTTACTTGACGATAAAGTTTTTATGTTTTTAGAAAATTTTCTGATTTTTATGTGTTTTTTAGTAAGTATGCGAATGCAGAATATACAAATGAATGCGAAGGTAGAAAGCTTACCGAGCACACCCCCAGACTTAAACTTGACAGTGCCCTCACAGTCAGGCTACACTAAGAGGGTCAAAATTGTCGGTGCCTCCCCAAAAACAATTTATATACAAAAATAAAAACCAAAAAATATGTACACCAAAAGGTTCCCCCCCAAACTTAAGTAAAACAGTGTTTCCACTGTTAAGCGTTGACGTTCAGGATTTATGAGGGAAAGAGAACAGTATCAGGCTATACAAGGCCTTACCAAGGCCAAAAGTGAGCACCAACCATTCAAAAAATCTATCATGATAATATACGGGTTGGTGAAAGAAGATGAAGAGAAAAGAAATGGAGAATGCGCGAGACCGTATGGAGATATAAGCGGGATACGGTCTCGGTATATGAGAGGAAGAATGGTGAAAGGGAAAAAGAATTTGTGTACGAACTTGAGGGTGAAAATGGAGTGAATAAATTTGCGCAATATGTAATGACCGATGTGTAAAAAGCTATTGTGCTAATCTATCAACCCGTCGAGAGATTGGGTCAAATCCCTCAAGATTCGTCAGAAAACATGGGTACGCCGAACTCGGTAAACCAGACATAGGAAATGAAAGTGATATAGTTTCGTGCAAGGTCGGAACGATGGACGGGACGAAGGGGAGTGAGTCTCACCTAAGTAAACTGTCTCGAACTCGAAAGATTCCATCAATGGTTCGAAATGACTGTGAGCAACCGAGTTTTATGGTTCAACTAGCTTATCTGAAAATTCAAAGGACTCAAACTCGGGCGGTGAGTCTTCAACATCATCCGAAAAAGTGAAACACTCGTAATCGTTATCGGCTGTGTCAGAATCAAGGAGGAACGCACTAGTGGCGTCAAATGTGCTGTGATTGAACATAAATTTTTCAAACTCACAGTCCTCCTGCATGATCTTTTGCGTGGTCGGAACGATGGAAAAGATGGAGGGTGATTTAGGAAGTATAACAGTTAATGGTTCAGGAGGATGAATTGGAAAATCCGACACATCAAACAAAACTGGTTCATCCTCAATACTATCCTCAATACTCTCCTCAATACTATCCTCATAATTCTCCTCAAAAATTATCTCATCCATGCAAATCTCATCAAAATCAAGACGCATATGAAGTTCGGGAGAAACATTTAAAGACTTGGGATGATGAATTTGAGAGAAAATTTCAGTCAAATCTTCGGGTTCATCATCCAAAATACTCCCTGCGTCAATATCCTCAATCAAGTGAAAATTAATATTCTCAGACTCCTCATTAAAAGCATGGATTTCAATCGATTCTGGTTCTAAGATGGAAGTGTAGAGGTCCAAAGGTTTAGGATTGGGTTCACTTGGAATGGACCCTTCACAATCTGGTAAATCAAACACTACAAAATCGCACAACTCATTAAACGATCTATCTTTAATCAGTAAATCTTTTGGGACACTAGATATACATTCAAAACTGGAGTTGTGTGATTCGATTTGCAATGGGTAGGTTTGATTAGGAAGGGTGTACAGCTTACTTTCACTACTCAAATTCTCAGCCTGTCCTACAGCCTCATCATACATTTTAAAATGTGGAGCTAGTTGAAAACTAGCTACCAGGTCACTAGGTTGTATGAGGGCAGCCATGGACGCATTCAAATCCATTATCTGTTGGCATGACGCTACCCTAAAGTCTTCCAACGACTGTTCTAGACTAGACATAGGTTGTGAAGGGGTTTCAGTAAAAGATTCGAAGTTGTTTTGATACTGGAAAGTCCCAAAAGGCTGTTCAGAAGCAATGTCTAGGGCAGGTGCAAAAGTTGGGTAGGACTCGTAGGAATTGAATGATTAGACAGGGTGATGTTCAACATTTGGATACGAAGGTGAATGGAATTGTTGATCAAAAGAATTGGAAGTGGTGAAAGGAGTGAAAAATCGGTTACGAGATTGTTCAATACGTTCAGCGATGGACAATGGACGACTCGCAAAAGGGATATCAACATAAGAGGGTGGTGAAGGTTGAAACGGTTGATACAAAGTGGATTGTGGAGTGCAAGTGTTTGTCCTAGACGCGTCTATGCGATCTTTCAATGAAATTTTGGGCATGGAGGGGTCGTTCGACGTTCGGCCAAAGCAAGAACCGTAGGAAGTTATGTCTGGTTGTGGGTACCAAAGTTCGGCAAGAGTTTTTCGAGGTGGGGTACCCATGTTACGAAGAGAGAAAGAAGAATAAGAGAAATGGAGGGAAAAAAAGAATGTTATTTTTTATTTTTTATTTTTTAGTTAGTTATTAACAAAAGAATGAAATATACACACAAAAAGAATCTGGGCCAAAAACAATCACGACACAAAAATACCACACACCTAATCGTTCTAAGGATCACCTAGGTCAACTAGACTTGCTCAAGAACTTGGTTGTCGAAGTAAAACTGTGTTGAGAAACAGGCTCAAGATACACTGATCACGAGGCCAGGTAAGTGCAAAGATAACGGGAGGTTTCCGACGCTTTCACGAAGGTCCTAAATTAAATAACACTTTCGCTTTTGGCGGTTTCGCCGTTAACACTTTCCTAGACACTCCGTAAATAATATACCGTTAAGCGGTGTTCTAAACACAATTAACCTCTCCTAGTGAGCGCGAAGTCCTTAAGGCTTAAAGTCTAATTTCTTTTAAAATTTGTGTGGGTTAACGTTATGCTCAAGTTCGTGATTTGTGGGCCACGGAAAAGGTGATGAAATCCTTTACCGTATGTTGTGGGGTTCGCTTGCCCTTAAATCCGTATTAATGTATGCAATGCGCAATTCAATGAAAAAATTTGTTCAAAATTTCAAGCAATCTTTTTTTTAAGCGCGGCACTGCGACAAATACGGGTTAGTCAATTTTTTTTTGGCGTTTACTAGCGAACTTGCGAAGAATCCTGCAAAGATATTATATTGGAAGCGTCGGATTTGAGAAGAAGGTGTTAGTAAAGTGTGTACCGTTAAGTTGTGGGTTAAGAAACCCCCATTGAATCGAATCCGGTAAGCTTGAAAAGTTCGCTTGCGCGGCTTAAACTACCCGGATCTTTGGCACTGCTCTTCGTAACCACCTTGATTTTGAATGTGCACTTTGCTCTCCATGCTCCCTGTTCGCAAATCAGCAAAATCTGAAATGTCGGAAAACGGATTATTATTGCGAAAAAGCGATACGATTGCCCAAATACCTGCACACTAAAAATTATAAAAAACAAACAATACAAATAGGAAAAAAATAGAACACTGGAGCACAGAGGAGAAATTGGAGGCAAAAGGTGGTGAAAGGGCCGGCGTCGCCGGTTTTGGTGATGATGTCGCTGGCCAACTTGATGAGGTAGGGCTCCAAATTTCAACAGTAGTCTTAGTATTCCACTAATGCCACACAGGTATTGTTTATCTTTTTATTTTAGTTACAGAGTGCAAGCATGTATAAATTCCAGAAAGCAAAAAAATGAGTTAAGAATGTTATTTTTCTTTTTATTTTGAAAATTTTGAGATTTTTAGTTTGTTTTGAAAAAGTGTTAGATGGATATTCACAAGATTAACCCGAAATAACAAAAACTAAAAACTTTACCGCCTCCCCGGCAACGGCGCCATTTGATCGCACGCCAAAAGCGTGTCGGATATTTAAGAGTTCTAAAGTTTAACCGCGATCAGGACGGTGTCGGTTTGCAGCTAGCCGCGATGAGTACGGGTCGATCCACAGGGAGATGGTAAGTTTTACGTTCTTGTTTTAACGAGTTAACAACGTGGCGGATTTGTTCGTTATCTAACCTATGTGTTATATTAAAGTATAAGGCTTGTTAGGAAACGATAGGATAGTGTAAGTTAATGCATTTCGTATTCAAGTACTTTGAGCCGAAATCAACCAATGAAGCTAGAGCAATCGGCAACAACGTGGATTAGGATATTTAAGCACGGTATTCATGGAATCCGGCTTATTGACCCTTGTCCGTCCGTTCTTGTCTCTTGCTTTCGCCTCCGGCCAAACCGAATGCAACCGGTCACGGTTAGGAATCACCTTTACCTTGGTAGGGTAGGGTGCCTAACGGAGCGCTTGCGTAGGGTTTGAGCGGAGTTTCAAATGGAAAAGACGGGAAAAGGAAATGAGGAACGAATTGTTAACTTACAAAATCTTTCTCTTTTCCTAACAACAATATTCACACCATTCACAAAACAAACCAAAAAGAGAAGAACAAAGAGAAGAAAAGATTACAAGCAAGTAATTAAAGTGCGTGGAATTTAAGTGCGAGAATTAAAAGAGTAAGAATAAAATGCAAGTAAGTAAAAGATTAGGAACCAAAGAACATATTGCAAGACATGGGTTCAATAACCCAAACTTAAACTTGCAAGCTCAATAAAGAGGTTGCAAGATCAAGAGAGGGAAAAGAACTCATGGTGAAGGAAGCACAAAAGAACACTTTATTAAACTTCAAGAATGATACAACCCCTTGAGATCAATAACCAACCCTTAAAATTTCAAGCTCAATGAAGAGGTTGAAGGATCAAGAGAAGGTTAAGAACTCAAGGGGGACTAAGCTATTTACAAGAAAGGAGAATAGAAAACTTAGACAAAGAATGACAATCCAAGACTAAAGAATGACAATTGAACCTTTGCCCCATGGTCTGTATTTATAGGCTCCAAAGAATGGAGGGAAATTCGAATTTTTAAATCAACACAAAATCTTTAGCTTTGAATGCACATTACTTCATGTCCATTTGTGCCTTGATTCTTGTCTTCCCCATCATGGTCCATGCTGATTTGTCTATTTGAATTTGATTTGCACTCAGTTTTGGAAGGAAATCTGAATCTTAAAATCACACACATAATCTTCACCATTAAATGCTCATTACTCCATTCCCACATGTGGCTTGATTCATGGCTGCCCCATTATGGCTCATGCTGATTTGTTTGATTCCTTTTGATTTGAACACATGCTTTTTAGTCTTGAATGCATATAAAATCATATGCATATAAAATCATCTCCTTGAATGCATATAAAATCATATCCATATGTGCTTAAAAGTCTTGTGTACACACTTGTTGTGTTGGACCATTTAGATAAAAAAAAATGTGTACACAAGTTGTTGCGTAAAGGAACTCCTGAAGTATTGGTCGGTTTGCGTTTCTGGTCGCAGTGTCTTCCCTCAAGTGATATATCCGTGCTTTTGGATGCAGTTCCAGTATTTTGTCATGGATACCTGTAATCTGTAATACTTAGTAGACACTGGTTGATAATACCGATAAATACAACAAATAGATAATGAATGGATGGTATTAGAATGCAGTTTTCTGATATGAACAGACGGTAAGTTGGAAGAGTTCCAAACAGGATACCGTTGCAGACTCTACGATGGAGGCTGAGTACATCACTGCAAATGATGCCGCCAAGGAAGCCGTCTGGATGAGAAAGTTCGTCTCGGTGCTAGGAGTAGTTGCAACCATTATTGATCCAATACCACTGTATTGTGATAATAATGGGGCTATGGCATTGGCCAAGTAGCCCAGGTCCCATCAGCGATCCAGACACATCCTGAGGTGTTTTCATTTGATCCGGGAGATTGTAGATCGCCGCGAGATCGAGATTAAGAGAGTAGACACAAAGAATAACGCCGCGGATCTACTCACCAAGGCCTTCCCTCAGCCGCAGCATGATCGACTTTTTGAGATGTTGGGTATGAGATACGCTAATAACTGGCCTTAGTGCAAGTGGGAGATTGTTGGATATATGTATGCCCTAGAGGCCATTATGTGATAGTGGATGTATTTATACATGTATATATATATATATTCAGTGTACATTCTTGCTCGACATGATAGTATGCTATCTGGTTCTTCTTTATCTGACATGTTGATTTGATCATGCTTTTACTCATTCATACATGTTGATAAAGCCCTGAAGATATTGGCTTGACTGCAGTGATTATGATAGAGATCATACTAGTGGGACATCTGTAGTTTATAAGCATATCCTGAAATGTCCCTAGTCGTAGGTGTATCGAGACGGGGCATCGATATACCAGAGTAGACTAGCGTATATGATACTAGACCCATGTGATGGGCGATGGATGTTCCCACATTCATCGATGTTTGACATCAAGATCATATACGGGTGCTCAGTGTTGACAGGGTACACTGGACGGACTCATCGAGAACTCCTATATGGAATTATATCTATCGTCGGATAGCAGTTCTTAGGTGACACTGGTACAGGTTAGTTTCTAGACCCGAGATCGTCATAGAGTCTTGTGTGCTCCTCCACTGTACTTTGATTACCACCCTACCACGGCTCTAATGAGTCGTGCAAACAGGTGGCCGTTGAGTAAAGTCCCGAGACACACGAAGGCAATGAGCGATAGGAGGGGTTTCGTCTCTCCCGCTATTGGGAGTTGATGCTATGCTGTGCTCGACTGGTTATATCAGTATGTCCCTGGCCAGGGCTGCTGAGATTTACTGATAAGTGTTATCAGTAGTTTCTCGATCTGTTATAGACCATTCACCGGCACGACTTATTGAGTTATTAGGGTCGACGTTACCATCCCTAGACTCGATATGCAACATATCTGACGAAGAGACCGGACTGTACGGTAGTGTTGCCGATTGGCTCGACAGGAGTTGTAGCAGGTTCGCTTGTTTTCTTCTGATCGCTCAATACCCGGGTGGCCGATACGTTTAGCTGACCGCTTGCGGCTTGGGGGTGCTTGATATGATCATCACCCACTGCCGGCGTATTGACGAGTCTTAGAGTCCGACAAAGGAGTTACCTAGTCCAAGCGAAACGTTGTGGTGCGCGTATGCGATATGCGCATGCACCCGGTTAAAATGCGCGTATGAGATACCGTATATTAATCGGGCGTCTTGCTTTTGGTCGGGTCATATGTGAGATGACCGGGTTGATAAATCAAGTGTTGATTTATCATTTAACCATTAGCTTCTCACTAGAAATCCTTTCTTGTCCTTTTTGGATGTATGCATGCATGTATGGATTCATTCTTGTTCATGCACATATGGATGTGCATGCACACATGCATACATACATCATTCTATCATGGTTGTTTATACATAGAAAATGGTGGCAATATAAGACTCACACCTTGGTTATTTATATGGATAATTATTTCTATTTGTGTTAAAACAAAATGAAAAAGAAAAGGATAATTCATGGTTTGTTTCTACACTCTTCTTTGACCTAACCATGCTCACCTACTTTTAACCATGGATTAAACTTTCCTTTTATGTTTTAACTCAAATTAAATAATATCTTTATCATTTAACCATGGTTTGAGATGAGAAGAGAAAAATATATATACATAAATTTTCTATTTTTCTTTCATGAGATTATCTTTTCTCTTCTTCTTATAAAGCCATCATATTCTTCAACCTTGCTCTTTTGCTCTCTAGATCTTTCAAGTGAGCAAAATACTCAACAAGATAGGATTTTGAAGTGAGAAAAAGAACCACAACACCATTCTACACAAGTCTTGCCCACTTGTTTAGAGTGTTAGCTTCATTTCTTTCTCTTGATAAAGTGAAGTTGTTAGCTTGGACAAAAAAGCTTCGGGTGGAACGTCGTGGACATTAGAAGACCTCAAGCAAACCCTTTTCCAACCCTCAAGTGGCCAAGGAGTCTAGCGTAGGGAGCTACAAAGGTTGTACTCTCAAAACCCTAGTCTTTGTTACTTGTAAAGTTATGAAACCCTAATTTTCTAGGATTGATTCTTTGTGTGTTCACTTAGCACTCTAAAAATTTGATCTTTGTGACATGTGATGCTTCCAAACCTCTCATAGGGTGCTAGGTAAACCTAACATATTTTTCATATTTTAAATTTGAAATTTTAGACCCGACCCGTTTGAAAATTTTTGTATCCCGCCTAAATTAAAATTTATTTAATATTTATTTTAAATTTTACATTTAAAATTTCGTTAACAGATAATATTTCAAAACTAACAAAAATATTTTACAAAATAAATTCCTAACAATTAACACTCTCTCTCTTTCTTTACTTCTCTGCCAGGCCCCACATCGCTCTCTCTTTCTCTCTCCCTCAACGCAGACCCCACATCTCTTTCTCTCCCTACTAAATCCAAATTTCTTTCTCCTCACTGTTCATTCTCTCTCTCTCATCTCGATCTCTTTCTTCTCTCTATCTCTCTCTCTATTTCTCTCTCTTCCCTCTCTCTCTCTCACACCTCTCGTGGATCCTTTAGCATCTTAGATGCGGTCACCTCCCTCGCACTACAATCACCTCCCTTCTATCCTCGTCTTCCTCTTCTCTTTAAAAACCACGAGAGCCCTTGAGAACCCACCAAACTTCCCTCTGCCTCCTCAAACCCTAAACCTAAAACGTCATCTCCTCATCACTCTCTACCCTTAACCATGCCTCCTCCTTCTCCTCTCTACCCTTAAAGCATGGCTTCTGCCGCGGTTCCGCCGCCCACTGTTCACATTGCGCAATATTGTTTGCACAGTAACTCTTATTTTCTGGTGCTGAGATTTATGGGAATTTTTAAAATTTTTTCAAGAGTTGAATTTTCTGGGTTGTTTTGAGGGCTCGGTGTTTCGACCGGATTATCAAATTTCGTCTTTGTGTATTTCCGGATAATTTTTAGAATATGTTAAAAAGTTCGACCGGATATAAATACCCAATTTTTCCCCTGTCGGGAAATTTCCAAGTGTTGGATTTTTCCGTAGTTTAACGACGTTCTAAGTAGTGCAAGTAACGCGATGGACCCTCTAGAAGACAACAAACCTTAACTCGATTATGTGACCGTCTTGAACTGCCCTTTGAACCTTCGGGTTTGGGGCAGTACGGCTTTCCACATGTGAGGCGTTGGCTTGACCCTTCTACGGCTGGACCGTTGGTACTGAGGCACGAACTGAATGTTGTTAGACTTATTTCATGTGTTGAGCTGTATCGGGAAAACTTGGGTATTCGACTGTTCGATCGGAAAGTTTAACATTTTCTGTTTATCTGAAATGTGATATAATAATTGGAATTCACAAACAGTTATGAGATAACTGAATGAATGTTATAAATCTAGCGGTTTAGTTTCACTTGATATTGAAAAGAGTTTTCGATAATGAGACTAAAATGCGGGGTTTATAACTGTTAGGCATGTGATGTCTAAGTATTTCATTTGATTAGGCATACGATGTCTAAAGAAGTTGCGGATTCCAATTGTTGTAGTTTTACACTTTCTTTTCTGTAACCGTAAGTGTAATATGTGATATCGCCGGTTTCGTTGCTATATGTCAACGACAATTGGGATGCGCATATTTACATACGTTGATGACATTTGATGTTATGTGTTGCTGGATATGTTATATTGGATCGTCGTGTTCGAATAGCCGGGGGTTTTTATGTGAGATGAGTGTTTTTCATTTTCATTCATGTAAAAACTTGTATGTAATATTCTTTTATTGGGGCACTTCCAGGTTGCGGAAGTCGTCACCTTTTGTATATTATTTACTTTTCCGCATTAGGATAGACCCAAGGAGGGGAGCACAAGTAAACGGGTTCTGGGGTCCAGTGGGAGACCAACTCGAGGAGTCGAGTCCGGGTCTCCTAACCCTAGAATTGGCAGGGTTGCTTGCCGCTCTCGTAGGGGTCTAGGGGTGTGGGATTGGCTATTCATCACGACCGTGGAATCCGTGTTTTATACTGGCTCGTATTGAAAACACGGACGTCCTAGTATATCTAATGTTTCATATGTTTCTTCTGCTGCGATATCTGTGATGCGATCATGTGATGTTCTATGATAGATACTTTATATAGTATATATGATATATTATATAGGCGTTACTTATGTTTTGCACCCGCACTAGCCATGCCCTGCTCTGTCATTAGTTACCTAACCTAACGGTGCACGAGGGGACATCTAGGCGAATGCGGATGGCATAAGTGTACGTCGTATTTATCTGTGATGTTTAGGTGACTTAAATGATGGGACTTCATTAATGTGATTAATGAAAGAAAAGAAACCTAAGATGTTGTAGAATCAAATTTTAAAACAAAACAGGTAGCTACAGTTCTTGCTTTGCATAGCGGTATATATGATATGCCCTGCACCTTATTCGATGAGGAAAGGACCGAGATCCCTTCACCGGGAGTGACTCCTTTAGCAATAACTGGCAGATGCTACACACTCGGTTTGTTTTTGACTGCTTCTATAGTTTCTGCTTTGCACAGTGATATATATGATATATCCCGCACCTCATTCGACGAGGAAAGGGCCGACGATCCCTTCACAGGGAGTGACCCCTTTAGCAAAACTAGAAAAGCCTCAAAATCACTCCATTTCAAAACTTTATTTGATTCTACAACGATATCAAGTTCATTACGCAATAGGTTTTCAGAAAAACCTGTCGTAGCCCTCCGTCATTTCAGATAAAAACTGTTTAGTATTCGTGCTGCGTTTGTTGGCCTTTGTCAAGGCGTAGTGTGCGGTAGCTGAATAGTGCTTATCTGTTTATGCATGTGATGCAGATTGTTTCAGGGTAGTCGTGCGACCTTGTTGGCCTTTGTCAAGGGTCGTACGGGTGGGTTTGATTCAATCAAGAAATGATGGGTTGAACTTTACTAGCATTCTGTGATTTGTTGGCCTTTGTCAAGGTCATAGGACGCTAGGGGCAAAAGATTATCCGGAATTTCAAGTGTTGAAATTTGCAATGAGATTGCATACCTTCTATGAGATAGTTGGATCCCGATACCCACTGCGTGTAAGAGTTACTCCTGGGAGAGTTTTACACATTGCAATTAGCTGATCAAGTAGGTGTCTAGAAAGGTGTCAACGGGGTTACGCCTCTGGGAAAACGAGGTTTACATTAATTAGGTTCGTGCGAAAGCACGGGGGACCTCCCTCAAAGTACCGACACTGGCCTGGCTGAAAGATTGGCGAACTTGTAGTGTGTAATTAATCCCGGCTAGTCTTTCCTTTTAGGGTTTGAAGGAAGATTTGATAAAAACCAGTGGGAGCCATCATGATTAGATAAGATAATAACCAATCTGATCTTGCACGAGCATACGCTAAAGTGTTTTCTTCTCTCTCTCTCCAGGTAGCGACCAGTTCATGCCTTAATCAAGATAATAATATGGATGTATTGACCGAACCCGCATGTTATACTGTGCTGGGGAACGTTGGTTCCGTTCTTTCTTATAAGAGTTATAGGAATGAACAGGACATAGTGGAATACCAGGATTCTCGTGCCACCCGGATGAAGAAAGTACATGTTGATGCATTTTCTTCGGGTGTGTTCGTTACAGAGAACTGTTTCTCCATTTGCTCTATGTCCTGGGTATTAGATACCGGGTCAGGATCCCATATATGTAATCAGTTACATGGGCTTAGGAAAGGTAGAGAACTTGGAGAAGGTGATAAAGACATTAGAGTTGGAAATGGTGCAATTGTTGCAGCTAAGACTGTCGGGGAATATCACCTTACATTACCAACTGGTAATACATTGGTTCTGAACGAATGCTATTACATGCCGAACCTGATATGCAACATTATATCGGTTTCTTTATTAAGAAAAGAGGGATATAATTTTGTATTACAGGACAAAGTTATGAACATTTTCCATAACCAAAAGTTGGTTGGATCAGGCACGCTGTGCAATGGCATTTATGTTCTAAACTAATCAACAATTCTGAGCATAACAAACACACACAAGAGGAAGAGTTCAGAACTGAACGAATCCTTCTTATGGCATTGTAGACTGGGTCACATCAATGCGACACGACTAGCTAAGTTGCATAAGGATGGATATTTAAATCCGTTTGAATTTTCATCTTATGACACTTGCCAGTCATGTCTCAAAGGCAAGATGACCAAAACTCCGTTCACAGGACAAGGAGAAAGAGTTACTGAACTCTTGGGACTGATACATAGTGATGTATGCGGTCCCATGTCTACACATGCCAGGGATGGTTCTTCGTACTTCATTACATTCACTGACGATCTCTCTAGATTCGGATATGTGTTCCTGATGAAACACAAATCAGAAGCTTTTGAGAAATTTAGAGAATATAAACAAGAAGTCGAGAACCAAACCGGAAAAAGTATTAAAGTCCTTCGATCAGATCGAGGAGGTGAATACTTGAGCAATGAATTCCTGGACTTCCTAAAAGAGAATGGGATTCTCTCTCAGCTGACTCCTCCATATACACCACAGCACAACGGTGTATCAGAACGGAGGAACCGCACCCTATTAGATATGGTGCGCTCTATGATGAGCACAGCTGAGTTACCTATTTCCTTCTGGGGATATGCGCTGGAAACAGCAGCATACCTATTGAATCAAGTTCCATCTAAATCTGTACCTACCACACCATATGAGATATTGAGTGGGAAGAGAACATGTCTTAAACGAGTTAAGATATGGGGTTGCCCGGCCTATGTCAAAAGGCAAAATCCGGACAAACTCAAGGCACGGTCAGTTCTATGCAAGTTTGTGGGATATCCCAAACATTCACATGGATATCTTTTCTACCATACAGAGGAACAAAAAGTGTTTGTTTCTCGACATGCCACCTTTTTGGAAAAGGAATTTCTTGCAAAAGAAACTAGTGGCGAGCAGGTAGAACTGGAAGAAATTCCGGCTACACAAACTCAAACTGAAGATTTAGTGGAACAAGAGGATTCAGTAGCTCCCAATGAACCCCAGCCTCTCCGCCGATCTAGTAGGGTTCCTCTCCAACCTGAGAGATACTACGGTTTTCTCATGGATGGTGGGAGCGAGGATTGCATCATGGAGGATGATGACCCAACTAGCTTCGAGCAGGCCATCACGAGTAGGGACTCAGTGAAATGGCTGGATGCAATGCGGTCCGAGATGGAATCCATGTACACCAACAAAGTATGGACTTTGGAAGTTGCTCCTGAAGGGGTAAAACCCATTGGGAGCAAATGGATCTTCAAGAAGAAACTTGGTGTAGATGGGAAAGTGGAGACTTTCAAAGCTAGACTTGTAGCAAAAGGTTTTCGTCAAAGCCCAGGTGTGGACTATGACGAAACCTTTTCTCCAGTGGCTATGCTTATATCCATCCGGATCATGCTTGCCATCGCTGCATATCATGACTACGAAATCTGGCAAATGGATGTTAAGACCGCCTTTCTAAATGGTGATTTAGAAGAGTGCGTGTACATGACTCAGCCAGAGGGCTTCGTAAACAGTGGGAGCAGCGGGAAGGTGTGCAAGCTGCTTAAATCCATTTATGGATTAAAGCAAGTATCGCGGAGTTGGAACATCTGTTTTGACGTCGTTATCAAAGAGTTTGATTTCGTCAAAAATCCAGATGAACCTTGTATTTACAAGAAGGTGGCAGGGAGTAAGGCTGTCTTCCTCGTATTGTACGTGGACGACATACTCTTGATAGGAAATGATATTCCTATGCTGCAATCAGTCAAGCTCTTCTTATCACAGAGATTCTTAATGAAAGATCTTGGTGATGCCTCCTGCATATTGGGAATCAGGATCTATAGAGATAGATCCAAACGGATATTGGGATTGTCCCAATCCAGGTACATTGACACCATACTAAAGAGGTTTAGTATGGAAGAATCCAAGCGTGGGAACCTACCCACGATCTCTAGAGTCACTCTCTCCAAAGAGATGTCTCCCAAGACTGATTTGGAGAGAGCTCGCATGCAAGGGATACCCTATGCTTCGGCTGTAGGCTCTATCATGTACGCAATGCTATGTACCAGACCCGATGTTGCATACTCACTAAGTGTAGTGAGCAGGTATCAAGATGATCCTGGAGAGAGTCACTGGACAGCTGTGAAGAGCATTCTCAAGTACTTGCGAAGGACTAAAGAGATGCTCTTGGTGTATGGTAATGGAGAACTCCAAGTGGAGTCCTTTACCGATTCCAGCTTCCAGAGTGATAAGGACGACTCTAAGTCGCAGTCGGGCTTTGTCTTTACCCTTTACGGAGGGGCGGTTAGCTGGAAGAGTTCCAAGCAGGAAACCGTGGCAGACTCGACGATGGAGGCTGAATACATCGCTGCCAACGATGCTGCCAAAGAGGCTGTCTGGATCAAGAAGTTCGTTACTGAACTTGGAGTGGTTCCATCCATTGAGCATCCAATACCTTTGTATTGCGATAACAATGGAGCGGTGGCTTTGGCCAAGGAACCTAGGTCCCATCAGCGATCCAGGCATATTCTGAGGCGGTATCACCTGATCCGGGAGATAGTTGATCGCCGGGAGATCGAGGTCAGGAGGGTTGACACGAAGAACAACACAGCGGATCCACTCACGAAGGCATTCCCCAGATACAGTTTGAGGGACTCTTCGGGATGCTCGGTATGCGATACTACAGCAGCTGGCCCTAGTGCAAGTGGGAGATTGTTAGTTGTATGTATGCCCTAAAGCCCAGTATTGTACAGATGATGTATATTATATTGGATGCTTGGACATATATAGAGATGACTTTCTTGCTCGATATGATAGTATGCTATCTGGTTACTCTTTATCTTAACATGTACACTTGTCTCTTTATACTGTCTTATAGTTACATGTTGGTAAAGCCCTTAGGATGTGTACTTGACTACCTGGACTATGATGCAGATCATACTAGTAGGGACATGGTAGTCCATAAGTACATCCTTCAAGGTCCCTAGTCGTGGGTGTATCGAGACGGGGCATCGATATACCAGAGTAGACTAGCGTATACGCTTCTCGACCCATGTGATGGGCGATGGATGATCCCATATCCATTGGTGTTTGACATCAAAGATGGTATACGGGTGCTCAGTGGAGACTGGGTACACTGGACGGACTCACCGAGAACTCCCAGATGGTATTATACCTCACGTCAGATGGCAGTTCTCAGGTGACACTTGTACAGGTTAGTCTGGAGAACCGAGATCGTCATAGAGTCTTGTGTGATTCCCACTGTGCTTTGATCTCCACCTTACCACGTCCATGAGGGCGTGCAAAACGGTGGTCTTTGGGTACAGTCCCGAGTCACATGGAGGCAATGAGCGATAGGAGGGGTTTCGTCTCTCCCGGTATTGGGAGTTGATGTTGCGCCGTGCTCGATTGGCCGTAGCAGGGAAGTCCCTGGCCAGGGCTGATCAGAGATTTGCTGGTAAGTGTTACCAATAGTTTCTCGACCCGTTATGAGCCTCACATCGGCACGACTTATCGGGTTATTGGGGTCTGACGTTTACCACCCCTAGACTTGATATGCGACATATTAGACGAAGAGACCGGACTGTACGGTAAGTGTTACTGGTCGGATTCGCAGGAGTGTGAGTGGGCTAGCTCGTCGATCTTCTGATCGCTCAATACCCGGGTGGCCGTTACGTTTAGCAGACCGCTTGCGGCTTGTGGGTGCTTGATATGATCATCATCTGCTACCGGCGTATTGACGAGTCTTTAGAGTCCTGCACAGAGGTTTCCTGGCTCAAGCGAAACAAAATAGGAGCGCATATGAGATATGTGCGGGACCGAGAATAATGCGTGTATGTGATACCGTATTTGATTCTCGCGATTAATGTTTCGATTGGTTGTATGCGATATAACCTATTTATCGAATCGAAGATCGATTCGATAAACCGATACATTGAATACTAGTCGGTCGTGTGCGACATGACCGGATCATTGAATCAAGTGTTGATTTAATGATTTGATGTATAATTATATATTTGATATATTACTTTGCATTAACTAGTATTGGTTCACTTTAAACGGATTTTCTCACTTGATGTGCAATTTGTATATGTGATATACTTTTGTGCACATGTTAGTATCATGTTTGATGATGCTTGCTCTTTTGGTTAAGTGTGAAGAATTAAATTTAGGTTAAGTAAATGGTTAGGGTTCCTTATTATTCTTTCTTTTATCATTAATTATTTTGGATTAAAAGAAAAGGCATAAGAAAACAAAAAGGGTTGCTTTCTTTTTTGAAGTTTAGTGAAGCTTCATGAAGCTTGACCAAAGTGACTATTTTTGTCTTCATTCCTAACCCTAAACATATATCTAACCTTAGTAAATTCTCTACACCTAACCATGGTGCAAATTATGATAAGTATTGATTTTCATTTTCACTTTTAAAACTTATCATAATATTCTAGCTCATCTTCTTCTTCATCTTCTAAAAGGAAAAGCTTGATGCCATCAATGGCAACTTGACTTCTAGAGTGAGAAATCCAATTCTAAAGTGAACCCACCTCCTATTTCTTCACCCTCTACCTCTTGCCAAGTTGTTTTGGGTGTTTTCTTCACAAGTTTCACAACTTTGTGAAGTCGGAGCTTGAACTTATGATGCCTCGACGTAGATCGTCTTTGACACGAAACCGACGACCTAGCTCGCCCGTTTCTCCGATGAAGCCGACGATTGAGTTCGGGATTCAAGACGGACAGCGAGGGGATGACCACGTGGAGCTAAGGAAGTGGATATCCGGATCTACAAAGGTTGTAGCTTTTCAATTCTAGTTAAATAGTTAACTAGATTATCTTTTCGCCTAAACATCTAGTAAACGATCCGTATTAGGGTTTTTCGGCACCCATAATTTTTGAAATTGGCATGGTTGATGCCTTGTGAGACCTCTATAGGGTGCCTAGGAACCCTACACAATATACCGTTATGCGAGGTTCTAAACACAGTTAATTTCTCCTAGTGAGCGCGAAGTCCTTACGGCTTAAAGTCTAGTTTCTTTTAAATTTTTTGCGGGTAAACGTTCTGCTCAAGTTCGTGATTTGTGGGCCACGGAAAAGGTGATGAAATCCTTTGCCGTATGTTGTGGGGTTCGCTTGCCCTTAAATCCGTATTAATGTATGCAATGCGCAATTCAATAAAAATTCTATAAAGAATCAAACAATCGTTTTTTAGTTTAAGCACGGCACTGCAACAAATACGGGTTAGTCAATTTTTAGCGTTTGCTAGCGAACTTACGAAGAATCCTGCAAAGAATAGTATATTGGATGCGTCGGATTTGAGAAGAAGGTGTTTAAGAAATACGTACCGTTAAGTTTTTGGGTTAGGAAACCCCCGTTGAATCAATTCCGGTAAGCTTGAAAAGTTCGCTTGCTCGGGTCAAACTTCACGGATCTTTGGCACTGTACTTCGTAATCACCTTAACTTTGAACGTACACTTTGCTCCCCACAATCGCAGTTTGCAAATCCGCAAAAATCTGCACTCTTGCCCACAAAAATGATCAAAAATAACAAAAAGATTTTTTTCTATTTATAAATATATACAAAAAGAATATTAACCCGAATAACAAGATAGAAAATACGCTACCGTCTCCCCGGCAACGGCGCCATTTGATCGCACGCTTTTGGCATGTCGGATGTTCAAAGTTCTAAAGTTATAACCGCGATCAGGACGGTGTCGCTTTGCAGCTAACCGGTTGAGCACGGGTCGATCGATAGGGAGATGGTTGTATGTTCGTTCGAGTCAGCTCCAGAATCAGTCCAATACCCTGGGGAAGCCTCTCAATGTGCAACCTTACTTTGATCAGCTAGTGCTACTCTTTCTTTTGGCCGGATCTCGTAAAGACGAGTCAATAAAGAATTTGTATATGTTTGTTCAGTTCTATCCTAAGTGTATATGCAAGTATAAAGTTGTTAAGTAAAAGATACGAAAGTGTAATCTAAGGAAATCCGCACTCAAAACCTTTGAGCCGAGTCTTGACCAATTGAAGCTAGAGCAATCGGCAACAACGTGGATTAGGGTACTTAACCACGGTATTCATGGAATCCGGCTTATTGACCCTTGTTCGTCCGTTCTTGTCTCTTGCTTTCGCCTCCGGCCAAACCGAACGCAACCGGTCGCGGTTAGGAATCACCGTTACCTTGGTAGGGTAAGGTGCCTAACGTAGCGTTTGCGTAACGTTTGGGCGGAGTTCAAAGGAAAATAACGGGAAAAGGAAATGAGCAAAGAAACATTAACTTACAATATCGTATTTATTCTTAACAACAATAATTACAACCATTCACAAAACAAACCAAAAAGAGCAAAAGAAAAGATAAACAAAGAAAAGAAAAGATTATAAGCAAGTAATTAAAAGTGCATAGAATTTAAGTGCATGAAAGTAAAGCAAGGTAATAAAAAGCAAGAAAGAAATAAGCAAGAAAATAAAACTAGGAACCATAGAGCCAAAAACAAGCCATGGGATCAATAACCAACCCTTAAACTTGCAAGCTCAATCAAGAGGTTGCAAGATCAAGAGAAGGGTAAAGAACTCATGTGAAATGAAGCAGAAAAGAGAGAACAAAATGATACAACCCCTTGAGATCAATGACCAAAGCTTAAACTTGCAAGCTCACTTAAGAGGTTGCAAGATCAAGTTAAGGTAGAGAGCTCTAGGGGGAAGCTAAGCAAAAAAGAATGATGCAAAAACCCTCATCTTCATTTAACATCCACTCAATGCTCTCACTAAATTTTAATGGAGGAAAGAATGAAGAAGAAGAAGAAGAAGAAGAAGAAGAAGAAGAAGAAGAAGAAGACTAAAAACTAACAAAAAAGCGGCATAAGAATGAACTTCTTTTGCCTAGCAAGTTCTGGGCAATTTATAGGCAGGAAACAGAGAACCTAGGGCAACATTCTGACACTACATGATATTACCAAACAGCCCCCTAAAAATCATCAATTGAAGTGTCTATACGGCCGCGGTTCCGCGGCCTAAGCGCGCTTATGCAGCGGTTCCGTGGCCCTTTAGAAGGATTGTGCCTTCATATTTTGTCGTATCCCCTAGTTCTCTATACTCTTCAGTGTGGTATATGTTGTTTCTCAGAATCTCTTCACAATTCTTCCAGAATTTTAGTAGAACAAAAGGTGATGTGGATCTTTTGCCATGATTTCCTCGAGCTCCGCGTAGATTTCTTGGATTTTGTGTTGCCATTGTGCTTTGTGCATGAAAATGACAACCAATTTGCCATTTTGTCCCTTAAACTGGTGTGTGGCAACATACGGATAGAGAGCGGAGACCCGTGTTTTATCTGTTGTTGGCAGTAATTCAGAATTTGTCATACTTTTCCATGATATTCACTGTTTAGAGCTGAGACCAGTATCCTGCAATTCTGTAGCAAACACTGATTTAAAAGCACCTACCTATAAACAAACGAGCGTAAGAATGGGCGGTATAAAATGCAATATTCTGGTATGAACACTCATGGACATGTATTAGATAGTTGTTTATTATTTTTTGTTGTTCTTGATATCTCTACTGCCGTAATGTTACTGTGGAGGGATATTTCCTATCCACAGGTAGCATGGCTGGCTTTATCACGTGCCTATCTTAGCGCACTCTGGGAAGCGGGGCGTGACATTCTTTATAGGAAATTATGTGTTTATTATTTCATGCATCATATTGTATATCTAAACACTTTTTATCAAGATTTTGTACAGAAAATTATTCAGGCCACAGAACCGGAATCGCAAAGTTGCCGATAAAACGCAGCAAGTCAAAGAAATAAAATTTGGCAAAGATTCAGAAAATATAATAAGATTCCAGACATCAGAAAAATACCTTAAAGCCAACACCAGAAAACACCAGAGAAATGAGCTAACAATCTCATCAAATGGCCGCGGAACCGCGGCCGATCCAGCCCGATCCGCCGCGGATCCGCGGCCGAGTTGGCTCGTCGGTGGTCAACATTTTTCCCGAGAACCCCTTGTAACCTCCTAGCTTCTTCAAGACGCTTCGAACCTCCTAGCTTTCTCCAGAAGCTTCCCTACAACAGCCAAGCTTCTCATGCAAGTTTCATAACAATCCAGCTATTAGTGGAAGATAAACCTAGCTTCTAGTGGAAGTTTGGGAGAACTATAAAAGGAGACCTAGGGTTACATTTCAAAGGTTGTTGAACATTGAACCAATTCACTAGACAAGTTGAATGACACAACTTGTGATCCAAACCCAAATCCAATCCAAATCCAATAAAAATCAAGATCCATTGAGAGCAAAATCAAGCGACAATCGAAGAGCCTTTATCACAATGCCTATCGTCATCAAGAGCAAGAGATCCGCAACCGATCCACAACTCACGACCATCGAGCCACACAAAGATCGATGACAAATTCCTTTTCAAAAGAGCGATCGAGAGCTAGTCTTGTAATCTCAAATTGAGAGGTGTAATTTGAATAAGATTTAATAAAGGTGATAAATTGTTAATTCTCACTTTTTTTACATTTATGCATGATGAAATTTCTCATTCTAGATTCTTTATTTTTCATGATGTGAGTGAAATCTCCACTTTTATAGGAATCAAGAGAATCGGTAGATCAAATGATGAAATCCTAAAACCAATCTTAAGTCTTATGAGAATTGTGAACTTTAGGAAAAAGAATCGTCAATGACCTAATTTAGAGCGAGATCATGTTCTTGATTATTTCGTTGCAAATTAGGGATCAAATGATTGACGATCCTCTTTGCTAAAGGCTAGATGTGAATGATGATCAATGAAAAGTCAAGGGATAGTGAAAGGAGAAACCCTAATTTCTTTAATAGATCCCTAATCTTCATTCACCATCATCGATCAAGCTACAATCCATCAATAGATAAGATTAGTCATTATTAGTATTCGTCATTGCTACTAATTCGATCGATTCCAACAATCTATTCTTCTTATTCAAGATAACTAAATTGACTTGGACATCTTCTTAATTCTAGAACATTTTCTTGATTCTCTTGAAATGACAACTCGATTAAGTCATAAATCTATTTCTTGAATTTTCTTTTCTATTTTCATTTCGACTCATCTAAAACTAGATCGATCAAATACACGAATCTCTATGGACGATCCGTTCTCATTAACGAAACTTCAAACGACACCGTTATTTATTGTGGTTATAAATAATTTTGATTGTGACTAAACTTTTCCTTTTCATATCACATGATCAAAAATTTAGGTTCAATCAAATGGCGTCGTTGCCGGGGATCGCGTGCTATTTTATCACAAGGTAACATAGACTATGCATTTGGATCTTTGATAAACAATAAATAACAAACTAGCTTAGAGTTTTAACTACTAGGTTGGATGATTATACCTTGGTCTTGAACTCCTTCTTCTCCTTGTTGTGAGCTCCTTGGAATTATGTAGATGTCTCCTCCTTACCGGCTTCTCTATATCGAAGAAGATCCACCCGAAGGCCTCTATCTTGAGCTCCTACCTCAACAATGAAATAACTAGAGTGCTTGGCTTGCTAGACTAAGATCTCTAGAATGAGTAGAGAAGTATTTTGGTAGTTTAGTCTCAAAAGCTTTTGATTTTCAACTCATGAAAGATTAAAGGTTTGAGAGAGGAAGAGGAGAAAGCAAACCATGAGAGAGAAAGATAATATGAGAATGAGAGGATAAAACTCTCATATGAGGAAATAGTATAATAATAATATTAATTAAGATAATTGTGATGGTGTATTGATTTGACCTTTATCATGTCACAATTAATACTAAGCATGCTCAAAGAAAATATCTCATGCTTAACAAGAATATCTAAGTCAACATGGGTCAAACCAACATTGGACATGATACAATTATCTCTAATTAAAACAATTAATTAATTTCCTCTTTCTCATAATGGTTTTGATCAAGTCAATGGTCAAAACCCTAATGAGGTGTCTCCTCCTCTGCCTCTGTCAACTGTATGTAAATATCTGTATCCGTGTTTCGAGAAACATGAATACAATGAGACTAAATCAATCCAAAATCCAATACTAGGATCCAGCTTAAACCAAAGCCCACTAGTATCTATTGCCCGAACACCGAACACGCACAAGTGCGCGTATGTGAACGGACCCTGTCGTAAAACCATACGACATCTACTCATATCGCCCAAAGGTGGACAACCCTCTGTGTGGGACTCTAAAGACTCGACACTACGCCAGCAGTGGGTTTAACCACAGGCCGCAAGTGGTACTAGCTGTACGTAACGGTCCCAAGGTAGATGTCGATAAAAAGGCCGATGAGGAAAACCCATCAGAACTCCTATTGAGCCTGAATGTGACAATCTCCGTACAGTCCGGTCTGTTCGTCTATGAGTATCGTATATCGGGCCTAGGGGCGGTAAACGTCAGTCCCCTAATAGCGGTATAAGTCATGTAGGAGTGTAGTCCAAAACACCTGAGAAACTACTGGAGTACCTACCAGTAAATCACGCTTGCCCTGGCCAGGCACTTTGTGTAATGGCTCTCCAAACACAGTGCGATATCAACCCCCAATACCGGGAGAGACGAATCCTATCTAACGGCCGCTGCTTCCAAGTGCTTCGGGACTGCACCCAACTACTACCTGTTTGCATGACTCAATAGAGCCGTGGTAGGGTAGTAATCTAAGAACAGTGGGAACACATTCGAGGCGAAGCAGCAGTGTCAAGTCAACGGACTAAGCTGTACTTATGTTACCTGGTGACTGATAACTGACGATAGGTATAGTAAGAACCAACAGTTCCCAGCGAGTCCTGTCCAGTGTACTCGTAACCTAATGAGCACCTGCATATTATCTCCAGCACGACGTACTGATGGATGTGGGATAGACCATCTCCCCTCTTAGGATGAGAAGCGTATACACTAGTCTACTCTTGAGTATCGATACCCTGTCTCGATAATCCTACGACTAGGGACCTTTATAAGGATGTGCTTATGGACTACCCAGCCCCCACTAGTGTGACTGCCATCACAATGCTGGTAGTCAAGAAAGATCCTTAGGGCTCTATCAATATGTATTAGCGATATGTTAAAAGAAACATACACACATATTAAGATAGATACAAACCAAGTAGCATACTACTATATCAAGAAAAACTGTCATAAATCTATGTATATATCCCAAGCTTCCAAAATGTAATATACAAATTAATACTATACAATAATGGCCTTTAGGGCATATCACACTAACAATCTCCCACTTGCACTAAGGCCATGTGCTGACATATCGCAGACCTATCATCTCGAATAGCCTCTCGAACTGCGTCTGAGGGATGGCCTTTGTGAATGGATCTGCAGTGTTGTCCTCTGTAGCAACCCTCCGAACTTCGATCTCCCGGTGATCCACGATCCCCCTGATCAGGTGATAACACCTCAAGATGTGTCTGGACTTCTGATGGGACCTGGGTTTCTTTGCTAAAGCTATAGCCCCGTTGTTGTCACAATACAGAGGTATTAGATCAACAATGGACGGAACCACCTGAAGTTCTGTTAAGAACTTCCTCATCCAGACTACTTCTTTTGCGGCATCAGAAGCTACGATATACTCCGCTTCCATCGTCGAGTCAGCAACGGTTTCCTGTTTGGAACTTTTCCAACAGACCGCTCCTCCATTAAGGGTAAAGACATAGCCCGACATGGATTTGGAGTCATCCTTGTCACTCTGGAAGCTGGACTCAGCAATGGCCTCTATATGGAGGTCATTTCTGCCGTAAACCAAGAACATATCCTTAGTCCTTCTCAGGTACTTAAGAATGTTCTTTACCGCTATCCAGTGCTTCTCCCCATGGTTTGACTGATGCAGGCTTACCACACTCAGTGCATAAGCTACATCTGGTCTGGTACACAACATCGCATACATTATAGAACCTACTACAGAAGCGTAGGGTATAATGGACATGTGATCCCTTTCTTAATCAGTCTTGGGAGACATCTCTTTGGAGAGGGTGATTCCGTGACAAGCTGGTAAATTACCGCACTTTGAATCTTCCATACTGAATCTTTTCAGTATGGTGTCGATGTACCTGGACTGTGAAAGTCTCAACATCCTTTTAGATCTATCACGATAGATCCGGATCCCTAGAATGTAAGAGGCATCACCCAGGTCTTTCATGGAGAACCTGTGTGACAAGAACCCTTTGATAGATTGTAGCATAGGAATGTCATTTCCTATCAAAATAATATCATCCACGTACAAGACGAGGAATACAACAGTTCGTGCTACAATCTTACTATAAATACAAGGTTCATCTGGATTTTTGATAAAGTCAAATTCTTTGACTGTCTCATCAAAACAGATGTTCCAGCTCCGTGATGCCAGATTTAGTCCATAAATGGACTTAAGCAACTTGCACACTTTTCTGTTGCTCCCACTCTGAATGAAACCCTCTGGCTGGTCCATATAGACACACTCCTCTAAATTTCCATTTAGAAAAGCGGTTTTTACGTCCATCTGCCAATTCTTATAATCGTGGAAGGCAGCAATGGCAAGAAGGATCCGAATGATTTTGAGCATAGCCACTGGAGAAAATGTTTCGTCATAGTCCAAGTCAGGTCTTTGACAAAAACCCTTTGCAACAAGTCTAGCCTTATAGGTTTCAACCTGTCCATCTACACCAATCTTCCTTTTGAAGATCCATTTGCAGCCTACGGGTTTTACCCCTTCTGGAGCAATGTCCAAAGTCCATAATTTGTTGGTGTACATGGACTCCATCTCGGTGCGCATTGCATCCAGCCATTTTACTGAGTCAGTGCTCTGAATTGCTTGCTTGAAGTTAGTCGGCTCATCATTATCAATGATGCAAACCTCTCTATCCCCGTCTATGAGAAAACCGTAGTATGTCTCAGGCGGATGAGACAGCCTACTACTCCTGCGGAGAGGTGCGGGAATGTCCTGTTCTTTTGAAACTTCTGGTTCCACTAAGCTTTCGGTAATATCTTGTGGTTCTGGAATTTCTTCCAGTTCTATTGCGCTCCCACTTGTTTCTTTTTCTAAAAACTGATGTTCCAGAAAGTGGGCATGATGAGAAATAAAAAACTTTTGTTCCACTGCGTAATAGAAAAGATACCCCGTGGAGTTCTTTGGGTTTCCTACAAACTTACACAGTACTGAGCGTGCCTCGAGTTTGTCCGCATGCTGCCTTTTAACAAAAGCTGGACATCCCCATATCTTCAGATACCGAAGATATGGTTTCTTCCCACTCCACATCTGATATGGTGTGGTAGGCACAGTCTTGGTAGGAAACTTGTTCAAAAGATATGCAGCTGATCCTAGTGTATAGCCCCAGAATGATCGCGGTGACTCATCGTTACTCATCATGGAACGTACAATATCTAATAGGGTTCGGTTCCTTCTCTCCGATACACCGTTGTGTTGTGGTGTGTATGGAGGAGTAAGCTGAGAGAGAGTTCCATTCTCTTTTAGGTAATCCAGGAACTCAGTACTTAAGTATTCTCCACCTCGATCAGATCTCAGTGTCTTGATACTTTTGCCGGTTTGTTTTTCTACTTCATCTTATATTCCTGGAATTTCCCAACGCCTCGGATTTATGCTTCATCAAGAAGACATGAGCATACTTGGAGAAATCACCCGTAAAAGTAATGAAATAGGAAAAACCACTTCTTGCATGTGTAAACATTGGACCACACACGTCGCTGTGTATGAGTCCCAAGAGCTTACTCGCTCTTACTCCGTGTCCAGTGAAAGGAGTCTTTGTCATCTTTCCTTTGAGACATGATTGACAAGTTGCATAAGATTGATATTCGAACGGATCCAAATATCCTTCTTTATATAACTTAGTTAACCTTGTCTCATTGATGTGACCTAGTCTACAATGCCATAAGAAAGCATGATTTAATTATGGAGACTTTCTTTTGAGTGTATTCTGGATATTGAAAACCTGCAGTTGGTTTAATACGTATATACCGTTGCTCAATGTACCCGACCCAACCAAACCATGATTAAGGTGGATGTTTACTACATCGCTTACAAAAGTAAAATCATAACCTTCTTTAGACATTAAAAATACAGATATGAGATTACCAGTCAAACTGGGTACAAAATAACAGTTGCGCAAAACCAAAACATGTCCATTAGTCAATCCTAAGTGATAATCCCCTACGGACACAGCATCCATGCTAGCTCCGTTTGCAACATTGAGGGTCATATCACCTGCCTTCAAAACTCTACACCTTCTCAGTGCCTGCAAAGAATTACAGATATGAGATCCTGACCCGGTATCCAATACCCAGGAAGTAGAGTTGATTGACAGACAATTTTCAATTACATACACACCTGAAGCCGAAGCCACAAACTGCTTCGGGTCCTGGTTCTTGTCCATCCAGGCCTTGCAATTTTTCTTCCAGTGTCCTTTCTTATGACAATAAAAGCATTCTTCTTTTCCCACTATCTGTCCCGCCATTTTTGCCTTTCTCTTGGCTTCCACCTTACTAACACCGCCCCTCGGTTTGGTAGGGGCCTTCTTCTTCTTTCCTTTGGCTTTCGCCTTAGATTTAGAAGAAGAAGCACCGCCAACAAATAGAGGGGGTGTTTCCATGACTTTCTGTAGGGTGCCCTCTGCACTCCTCAACATGTTGAGAAGTTCCGGAAGTTTAACTTGTTTAGCTAGAATATTAAAATTCAAGAAAAACTGGGCGTAGGTGGAAGGAAGGTATTGGAGAATCAAGTCTGTGTACAGCTCGTTCTCTAACGTGGTCCCAAGGTCCGCGAGCTCCTAAATGTAGCCAATCATCTTAAAGACGTGTTCCCCTACAGATGATCCGACGGCAAACCTCGCAGAAAACAGTTTCTTCGAGGTCTCGTATCTTGCGATACGGGATTGATCTCCATATAATTCCTTAGTATGGAAAAATATGGATTCAAGGTCCATATTCTCATGCCTCCTCTGATGTTCATTGTCCATAGAGGCAAGCATGAGGCACTTGGTCTTCACACTGTCAATCTTCCAGGTCTTACGGATTTCCTTATCCGTGACACTGGATTCTGGATTCGGGACGTGCTCATATCAGATTTTTTCATTTTTATACCGTCCAATTTTTATCATATTGCTTATCGGTAGGTACTCTTGAGCCGTGTTTGCTAGTCAATTGCAGGATACAGGTTCTCGGCTCTAAACGAAAAAATTCATGGAAAAGCACGACAAAATCCGGATTCCTGCCAACCACAGATAAAACACGGGTCTCCGCTCTCTATCCGTATGTTGCCACACACCAGTTTGAGAGACAAAATGGCAAATCGATTGTCATCTTCATGCACAAAGCACAATGGCAACACCAAGTCCAAGAAATCTACGCGGAGCTCAAGAAAATCATGACAAAAAGATCCACATCAAATCACCTTTGATTCTGGAAGAAATGTGGAAAGATTATCAGAAAAAACATATGCCAAACTACAGAGAAAAGCAGACCAGAACACCCCACAAAACCGGAGAAGCCAAGTCATCTATATAGCCGCGGTTCCGCGGCCAATAGGGGGTCTAGGCCGCGGAACCGCGGCCGTACGACCTCTTCAGGCTGTCGTATTTCAGGGGCAGTTGGGTAATTTTGTAAGGAGGCAGATTGTTGCCCTAGGTTTCCAGTTACTTGCCTATAAATAGTCCAGAACTTGCCAAATCCAAGGGTGCTTATTCTTGTATTTAGATTTAGGTTATATGTGTTGTTCTTCTTCCTCCTCTCATCTCTTCTCCATTAAAAATTTGTAGTGAGCTTTTGTGAGTGAAGAATGAATAAAGGAGTTCTTGTTCTTACCATGCTTGTCTTATTTTGTTAACTATAATTGCTCGTAATTTTTATTTGTTAATCTAGTTGTTGTTATTTGTGTTTGTTTCTTTCTTGTTCTCTTTTCCTTTATCCTTAAAACAACCATGATGCTTACTCTTGATCCTTGCCGAGGTGAGGTCGCAAATAGCTAGTTGTAATCTTCTAACCTCTTTCTTTCTATCTCCCTCATTTGTTTTATTTTCTTTTCCTTATAATGGGTGAGTAGTTTTCATACTTGTTAGGGTAGGATAAGGAAAGTTTGAGAGAAGGAAATCTCTCTCACTCTTTCCTTGCCTAACATCTTAAATCGGACTCCCATTAATTGAACCACAATCCGCTCGCTACGGCTCCCTATCCTACAAGATAGCGGTGATTTCGTAGTGAGACCGGTTGTGGTTGAATTAACCGGAGGTTAAGGCTAAGAGCCAAGAACGGACGGACAAGCACCAAAAGGAAGAACTTATGTGTTGGAAAGCCTAGCTATACTCGCAAGTTCCTTCCTAGTCGTGCTAATCCCCGTTGTTGCCGATTACCGTAACACCGATATTAAGAGTGGCAACGAAAGAAGTGAGCGACTCCTAACTCAAACTAACCTAATCCTAACCTTAACAAGCTCTCTTTACATATCATTTTAGCACATAGTTAATCACAAACAAATCTGGACATTTGGACTTAACTCGTTAAAGCACATAGAAAAAGATTCCCATCTCTCTGCGGACGACCCGTACTCAACCGGCTAGCTACAAGCGAAACCGTTTTGATTGCGGTAATTGACTAAACTTGAACACGCAAAAACTCTACCAATCAAATGGCGCCGTTGCCGGGGAGACGGTAATTTATTTCTTTGTGTAATTTCGGGTTTATTTGTGAATATAAAGCTAACCGAAAAAAATATACATTGTAAAAAAACCATCTTGTTATTTTTGATTAGTTTTTGTGCAAGTGTGCAGGATAATACGAAGTTCGAGTTCAGTGCCAAAGACGTAGGAAGTTAGACCCATATCTCGCGACTACACCGCGACGGATCAAGACAAGAGCCAACGGTCTAATGTAAAAATCTGGAGAAGACACAGTGAGCAAATCAAGATTCAGGAAATCCAGACAAACAGAGGACTCCCAGACCAGCACACACAAAAAAATTGGAAGCCCAATCTCTCTTTTCTCCCGCGGAACCGCTGCCTGAGCACGTGTTTGGCCGCGGAACCGCGGCCATTTGGAGCCTTCAGGGTGCCAAAATTCTTGTGAGTTCTTCTGACTTCTCCCCCACTCCTCTGGACTCCACTGAACTGTGTTTTCTGCAGCATTCTTTTCGCAAATTCTCTTCCCCCTTCCAATAAATTGTTTTTGTGCAGGATTCTTTGCGACGCGGTTAAAAAATAAAAATTGGTTGCAGTTGATTTGTTACTGCTTTGCATTTATTAATACGGACTTTAAGGGGCTTGAAACCAATCCAGATTGGGTGGGGATTTCATCACCCTTCCCAGGACCCCAGAAATCACAAAAAGCATATGCATTGACCATTGTTAATTAAAAAATACTAGACTCAGCACTAAGGACTTCGCGCTCAATAGGACAGAGGACTAGTTACTGGCATCGGCCGTTTATCCTATCCTGACATTGCGGTGTCTAGGCAAGTGTGTCCAAGGCAAATGGTTACTTAATTAGGACCACTACTTACGTAGTGTGGAGCCTCCCACTTACCTGGCACTTACCTGGCCGCAATTGGCGGAGAAGAGGCGGTTTGAGGTCCTATTTCTAGCCTTTTGGAACAATTAGGTGCTGTCTAGCTGACCTAGGTGACCCTAGATCTAGGTGTGATTATGCATATCTTGTTTGTGATTGCTTGAAGCCGTATGTCCGTACATATTTCTGTAAAGCTCTTTCTGAAAAAAAAGGGAAAAAATCAAAAACTTTTATAAAAACTTGCCCTTTGTCACCAAAATCCCATTTTTCACCCACCACCCATCGTACTTCTCCATTGACGTTTTCTTACCCTCACCTTCTCCGCTTTGACTATACTAAACTCGTTTAGTGTATGTCCGCTTGGACTCGGGACACTAGCGCCCGCTTAGTCCGCGTTACGTTAGTCGCTACCGACTACGCGATCGACTCAGACGTCGAAACTCCGTCCACACCTCTTTCACCCTTACCTTTGCCGGCCAACTCCGACGTTGAACGGAATTCTGTTCATACATCCTCACCTTCACCTTCACCAACCTCTTCTTTCGCGATGTCAGGATTTAATACAAACATCTCTTTGACTCCCCCGGGATTGATTCCGCCACCTATGGATGCGAATAACCCACCACCACCGCCTGTTGTAGCACCACAGCGAATCGCGCTCCAGGATCGTTTCTATCCCACCCGTTCTGCACTTCCCACCTGTCTTTCGCTTCCACCGGCTAATGGGGATAATTTTGAATCTGAAGATGCCTATAACTTCATCAACAAATTTCAAAATGTTTGTGCCAGGATGAAAACCACCCACCTGTCAGACGATGCTATACGGCTACGGGTCATTCCGTTCACTTTGTGCGATCTTGCTGAAAAATGGCTGTATAGCACTGCTTCCCACTCCAAAACCAGTTGGGACGAGTTTGTGAAAGCGTTTCTCAAGAAATTCTATCCGAATCATAAAACCGCGAGGATCCATAACGAAATCAACCAATTCTCCCAGCTTCCTACCGAACCCTTCTGGAAGTGCTTTGACCGGTTTAAAGACCTTCTTGTTCAGTGCCCTCACCATGGTATCGAGAAGTGGCAACTTTGCCAAACTTTATACGAGGGCCTGAACCCAGAAACGAAGCAGTTGTTGAAAACCATTTGTCAGGGCCACTTCCTATCGAAATCTGACGAGGAAGCATGGCAATTCTTCGACGGCCTTGCGGAACAAACGCTTCAATGGGAGAGCACCAGACCAACTTCTTCTTCTTCTTCCACTTCTACTGGTCAGTCTAGGGTAGGAATTCACCAACTTGATGTCTCTATTGCGATGAAAGATGAAATGGCTGCAATAACGAGAAAACTTGAAGCGATAGAGAGCAAATTTTCATCTCTTGCTCCTGCCCCTGTTCTTCCCCTTCGTACCATTTGTGTTTGTTGTTCCGATCCTTCTCACTTGACCGAAGAGTGTCCTTATAATCCACCATCCCAAGGACAGGATCAGGTTAATGCTGCATTTCAGGAAAGACCGAGAAATGATCCATACTCTTCCACCTACAATCTCGGTTGGAGGAACCATCCCAATTTCGCCTGGAATCAGAATCAGCATCAATTCCAAGGCAACAATTTCCAAAGGCCCCCTTCGCCGCAACAACAAGCGCAACAACAAACTCAACATCAGTTTCAGCAGTCCTTCCAACCCCAACATTTTCAAAATCAGACGAACTACTTTGCACCTAACAATTCTTTTCCTCAAAACAACTTTGTTCCGTCAAACAGCGATAAGGTTTCCTCGCTAGAACAAATTCTGGAAGCGTTCATTAAACAATCGACACAATCCACCGCCAACATCCAGTCTTCTATTCAGTCCTTGGTGCAACACACTGCCGCTCACAGGCAAAGCATCAAAACCATCAAAGCCCAGATTGCACAGCTGAATGCGGCCTTAAGCGAGCGAGAAAAGAGGAAGCTTCCATCTCAACCACTCCCAAATCCTGGTCACCCATATAATGCACATGTTGCTCTTGAACAACAGAACCATAATGTGAGTGTCGTGACTGCATTGAGATCGGGAAGGATGCTGCAAAACACCATTGGCACACGGATCGACAATGACACCCCGGCCGCTTCTTCTTCTTCTTCTTCTTCTTCTTCTTCTTCTTCGTCTTCTAAGCCTATTCTTCATTCGTCAAAAGGCTCTTCTTCTTCTTCTTCTTCTTCTGCTCTGAATGGACCCACTTCTCACTCTATGAAAACACCAACTCTGGGATCCGTTCCAGCTCCACAATCTCCTCCACATGCATTGGACTCAACCAATTTTAAAAACGTTCCATTTCCAAACCGGTTGAGGTCCAATAAACAAAATCCATAAATGGAGAAGATTTTGGAGTTATTTAAATAGGTTAACATCAATATTCCCCTTTTAGATGTTGTCCAACAAGTCCCGTCTTATGCGAAAATCTTAAAAGACTAGTGCACGAAAAAGAGGAAGTGACAGGTACCCAAGAATGTTTTCTTGGCTAGTGCTGTGAGTGATGCTCTTACCCAATCTTTACCGCAAAAACGGAAGGACCCTGGCTGTCCTACGATTTCTATTACTATTGGGGATAAGAACATCAACCGCGCACTATTAGATCTTGGTGCCAGTGTTAACCTGCTTCCGTACTCAGTATATGAGCAATTAGGTGTAGGAGAGCTGAAACCCACACACTGTACTCTCCAAATGGCCGATCGATCGATCACCCATCCTAGGGGTGAGCTAGAGGATGTGTTAATCAAGGTTGGGGACTTCATATTCCCCGTTGACTTCATTGTTTTAGACACACAGCCTGTAGCTAACCCGCGGAATCAAATTCCGGTGATACTCGGTCGCCCATTTCTTGCAACCTCAAATGCTGTGATCAATTGTCGAAATGGTTCGATGAACCTATCTTTTGGAAACATGACAATTGAACTCAACATTTTTAGGTTGGGGAATCAGCCCTCCGAACCTAATGCTCATATATTAGACGTTTGCTCAATCCAGGAGATCACCCCTGAAGAGTGCGAATTCGAGGAGTTTCTGTTTGATCACGATAACTTTAATGCCACTAGTGCGTTCCTCTTCGAACCTGCTGCTGCTTCTGCGTCCGACAATGACTACGAGTGTTTCACTTTCTCGAACGATCCTAACCACTCACCACCCGAGTTTGAATCCTTCGAATTTCCGGATGAGTTACCTGAACCATCCAACTCGGTTGCTTACCCTCGTTTTGAACTGTTGCTGGAATCTTTTGAGTTCGAGACCTTTTCACCAATCTTGCCTTCAATCGTTTCACCTCCAACGCTCGAACTCAAGCCTTTGCCGTCTCACCTTAAGTACGCTTACTTGGGTGAGAACGAGACCCTACCTGTTATCATCTCGGCTTCTCTAGCTCCAGAGCAAGAGAAAGCCCTTCTTGCTGTCTTGCACAGTATTAGGCAAGCTTTTGGCTGGTCCATGGCGGACATCAAGCGAATTAGTCCCCTGATCGTTGAACATTACATTCATCTGATGGATGATGCCAAACCAGCTAGAGATCCACAAAGGCGACTCAACCCAGTCATGAAGGCGGCTGTGAAGAAGGAGATCGTAAAATGTCTGGATAGTGGTATCATTTACCCTATCTCTGATAGCCAGTGGGTTAGCCCCATTCACGTTCTCCCTAAGAAATCTGGTGTAACGGTCATCACTAACGAGGCGAACGAGTTAATCCCTACTCGCACCCAAACTGGGTGGCGAGTATGCATCGATTACAGAAAACTCAACGCCGCAACGCGGAAGGACCACTTTCCGCTACCTTTCATTGACCAAATGCTTGAACGATTAGCCGGACACGAGTACTACTGCTTTCTTGATGGCTACTCCGGCTATAATCAAATTCCCATCACCGAAAAAGACCAGGACAAGACAACATTCACTTGTCCTTTCGGCATGTTTGCATATCATCGCATGCCCTTTGGGTTATGCAATGCGCCCGCTACCTTCCAGCGGTGTATGATGGGAATCTTCTCAGACATGGTGCAGAAATTCCTGGAGATCTTCATGGATGATTTCTCCATCTTCGGCGATTCCTTCAACGAGTGTTTGCTGCATCTTGACGCTGTCCTTACCCGATGTAAGGACAAGAACCTCACTTTGAATTAGGAGAAGTGCCACTTCATGCTGCGCGAAGGTATTGTCTTAGGACATATCATGTCGCAAAATGGCATAGAGGTTGACAAAGTGAAGATTGAGGTCATTTCCAATCTCCCTCCTCCCAGATGCGTCAGAGACATCCGAGCCTTCCTTGGCCATGCCGGTTTCTATAGACGGTTCATCAAGGTCTTTAGCAAGATTGCTAGGCCCTTGACTCTTTTGCTGGCCAAGGACACGCCATTCGACTTCAACTCGAGCTGTGTGACTGCATTCGAGTCATTAAAAAGCTCACTCACTTCTGCTCCCGTTCTCTCTTCTCCTGACTGGACGCACCCATTTGAGATTATGTGCGATGCATCCGACTTTGCCATTGGTGCTGTCCTTGGACAACACATCGACAAGATGCCGCACGTGATCTATTATGCTAGCCGAACCATGAACGACGCCCAACTTAATTATACAACAACCGAGAAGGAATTCATAGCTGTTGTATTTTCTTTAGAAAAGTTCAGGCCCTACCTCATCGGCTTTCCAGTCATTTTCTACACAGACCATTCTGCTCTGCGCCATCTTTTTGCGAAGAAAGATGCAAAATCTCGGCTGATACGTTGGATCATCTTGTATCAAGAGTTTGACCTTGTCATTAAGGACAAAAGAGGATGTGAAAACGTAGTCGCCGACCATCTCTCACGACTTATTCGCTGTCGCTTCAGATTCCGATCAACGACGTTTTCCCGGATGAACAGCTCTTGACAGTATCTTGCGAACCCTGGTTCGCAGATATTGTGAACTATTTGGCCACAAGATTACTACCGACTGAATGGTCAAGTCAGGACAGACTTCGCTTCTTATCCTAAGTAAAACACTTTTACTGGGACGAACCGTATATGTTCAAGTACTGTCCCGACCAGATTATTCGTCGGTGTGTCCCTGACGATGAATTCAAGAGTGTGCTGTCATTTTGCCACGATCAAGCATGTGGCGGGCATTTTGGCCCCAGAAAGACAGCTGAGAAGATCTTGCAATGTGGTTTCTGCTGGCCACAACTCTTCAAAGACGCTCATGACTATTACAAGACTTGCTCCCGGTGCCAACACTTGGGCCGGATATTCCGAAGGAACGAGATGCCGCTCCAACCAATCTTGGTTGTGGAGATTTTTGACGTTTGGGGGATAGATTTCATGGGGCCGTTTCCCAGCTCTTTCGGGAACTTGTACATCCTTCTCGCTGTTGATTACATCTCTAAGTGGGTCGAGGCTGTGTGCCCAGCCGGACTAACGACAACAAGGTTGTCGTTAGGTTTCTTAAAGAAAACATTTTCTCCCGTTTTGGGCACCCCCGAGCGATCATTAGCGACAATGGAACTCATTTCTGCATTAAGACTTTCGAGGCCTTGATGCGAAAATATTCCATTAATCATAAGCTATCTACGCCCTACAATCCCCAAACCTGTGGGCAAACCGAAATTTCAAATCAGCAAATCAAGCATATACTGGAGAAGACGGTTTCCAAGAACCGTAAGGATTGGTCGTTGAAACTCACTGATGCCCTTTGGGCATTTCGAACCGCTTATAAGACCGATCATAGCATGTATCCCTATCGGCTTGTGTACGGAAAGGCTTGCCACCTCCCTGTCGAAATAGAGCATCGCGCATTTTGGGCGATAAAGGAGCCGAATCTGTCTCTCGAAGATGCGGGCAGCCATCGAAAGCTGCAGTTGAACGAATTGAGCGAGCTTAGGGATGAGGCTTACGATAACGCGGTTGTCATTAAAAACCGAACGAAGGTGTTTCACGATAAACACCTTTTGCGCAAAACTTTCGTACCTGGTCAACAGGTACTGCTTTACGACACCCGACTACACTTCCATCCAGGAAAGCTCAGATCTCGCTGGAAAAGGCCGTATTTTCTGCGGAATGTGTATCCGCATGGCGCTGTGGATTTGGAGAATCCAAAGGATGGTTCATCTTTCAAAGTAAATGGACACCGACTTAAACCGTACCTTAGCGCCGAACCAACAGAGGAGCTCATGTTCATACAGGAGCCGGTTTACCCTGCATAATCTTCCTCTGCCTACCACCAAATTTCGGTTATCCAGCCAAGAACAATGGACACTATTCCAAATATGTTTGGGGGTATGTATATACCATTTTGTATTTATTTGTGGATATTGTTTTCCATTTTTCTTCTTTTCTTTTAAAACACAAAAAAAAAAGTGTGTATATCTAACCGACAATTTTGACCCTTCAAATGATATCTTCATGCAATGACAGTGAGGACATTGTCCAGTTTAAGTTTTGGGGTACGCTCAGTACGCATTTCTAACATTCGCATTCATATGTATATTTTGCATCTGCATATTAATCCATAAAATCCATAAAAATCAGAAAATTTTCTAAAAATATAAAAAACTTTTCTGTCGAGTTAGCTAGTAGGAGAACTCTGAGTCAACATTTCGACGGTTTTGTTTGATAAAATAAGAATAACTAAATCTTACTTTTAGATTTTGAAAACCTGAAAGATAACTCTCCTTTGAAGTTAACTATAGCTGATATACGTCTTTACATCACACTACACGTGTCGTGAGTTTTGGAAATTAGATGACAAGTCTTTTATGTCTAAAAACTTTTAAATGGATAAATGATTTTCTGAGGGTCAAATAGGTTTGTTCTGAAATAAGTAATATCAAGAATAGTTTATGAAGTGAAGTGAATATGAAGGAATGATATTGATGCCTTAATTGGAACTAAGTCTGAAAAATATCCCATCTGGAACTTGATTGGAATGATTACAGACTGAACCCACTAAACACGTCTTTTATCCAAAAAAATAATTGAACTGCCAGTTATATCTTCGTTCGTATTGAATTATCATGATTTTCACGCCAAATTGTCTTTTGTTTTTGGACCTAGGTAACTTGAGTAATTAAGTCCGCTGGGGTGTTTCTACACCTAATGCCCTAAAGCCAACTGGTTTGGGTGCATTGGCCCAAAGCTCGTTAAGAAGCCTAGAAAGTCCCGATTAAAACAAAGTCAAGCAAGTGTACTCTCCGAGTTAAAATTCCTAACGGTTCTTTGTGTGAGAATAATTTTGATAAAAGACAGGCTTTTACAAAAAGAATTTTAGCGGAGATATGAAGGTTTTATTCCATGATAAAGACTATTGCACGTTCACAGAGGTGTGTATGAAATGAAAACAACAAAAAGGTGGAGTGAAAAATAAGACCTAGTTTCCTGTTAATGAAGATAGAAATTCTGAAGTTGAAACCTTACTGGAAAACGAAACTTGAAAAATGCTTAACTCTTTATAAAACTTTTGTGATCCTTTTAAAAATTTTATCAGGGCTTTATTGTGTGACATGATGACTTTAATCGATCCTTCTGGAACTTAACGACACTATTTGCACTGCACGTAAAGACATATAAAATCTTAAGTTAAATAAGAAGCGAGGTGTGAAAAATAAGGGTTCGATAGTCTAGACTTAGGATAATAGAATTGTTATTTTCTGAAACAAAACTTTAGGGTTTGAATCTTAGTTATTTTGCAAAACTAGCTTGACCGGATATTGTGGGTAGTATCCGCTGAAAACCCTCAGGAGACAACACTCCTCCTACTAGGGACACCTAGAGATTTAACGGCTTGTTGCTCATGCTCAGTGCAATCGCGTTCCCTGCGAAAGTGAGGTTAGGAAATTTTTTGTGAATAAATTGGCTTTGCTCGGGACTAGCAAATGATAAGTTTGGGGGTATTTGTTCATATCAGATTTTTGCATTTTTATACCGCCCAATTTTTATCATATTGCTTATCGGTAGGTACTCTTGAGCAGTGTTTGCTAGTCAATTGCAGGATATAGGTTCTCGGCTCTAAACGATAAAATTCATGGAAAAGCACTACAAAATCCGGATTCCTGCCAACCACAGATAAAACACGGGTCTCCGCTCTCTATCCGTATGTTGCCATACACCAGTTTGCGAGACAAAATGGCAAATCGATTGTCATCTTCATGCACAAAGCACAATGGCAACACCAAGTCCAAGAAATCTACGCGGAGCTCAAGAAAATCATGACAAAAAGATCCACATCCAATCACCTTTGATTCTGGAAGAAATGTCGAAAGATTATCAGAAAAAACATATGCCAAACTACAGAGAAAAGCAGACCAGGACACCCCACAAAACCGGAGAAGCCAAGTCATCTATATGGTCGCGGTTCCGCGACCAATAGGGGGTCTAGGCCGCGGAACCGCGGCCGTACGGCCTCTTCAGGCTGTCGTATTTCAGGGGCAGTTGGGTAATTTTGTAAGGAGGCAGATTGTTGCCTTAGGTTTCCAGTTACTTGCCTATAAATAGTCCAGAACTTGCCAAAGTCAATTGTGCTAATTCTTGTATTTAGATTTAGGTTATATGTGTTGTTCTTCTTCCTCCCCTCATCTCTTCTCCATTAAAAACTTGCAGTGAGCTTTTGTGAGTGAAGAATGAATAAAGGAGTTCTTGTTCTTACCATGCTTGTCTTATTTTGTTAACTATAATTGCTTGTAATTTTTATTTGTTAATCTAGTTGTTGTTATTTGTGTTTTTTTCTTTCTTGTTCTCTTTTCCTTTATCCTTAAAACAACCATGATGCTTACACTTGATCCTTGCCGAGGTGAGGTCGCAAATAGCTAGTTGTAATCTTCTAACCTCTTTCTTTCTATCTCCCTCCTTTGTTTTATTTTCTTTTCCTTATAATGGGTGAGTAGTTTTCATACTTGTTATGGTAGGATAAGGAAAGTTTGAGAGAAGGAAATCTCTCTCACTCTTTCCTTGCCCAACATCTTAAATCGGACTCCCGTTAATTGAACCACAATTCGCTTCCTACGGCACCCGATCCTACATGATAGCGGTGATTCCGTAGTGAGACCGGTTGTGGTTGAATTAACTGGAGGTTAAGGCTAAGAGCCAAGAATGGACGGACAAGCACCAAACGGAAGAACTTATCCGTTGGAAAGCCTAGCGTATACTCGCAAGTTCCTTCCTAGTCGTGCTAATCCCCGTTGTTGCCGATTACCGTAACACCGATATTAAGAGTGGCAACGAAAGAAGTGAGCGACTCCTAACTTAAACTAACCTAATCCTAACCCTAACAAGCTCTCTTTACATATCATTTTAGCACATAGTTAATCACAAACAAATCTGGTCATTTGGACTTAACTCGTTAAAGCACATAGAAAAAGATTCCCATCTCCCTGCGGACGACCCGTACTCAACCGGCTAGCTACAAGCGAAACCGTCTTGATTGCGGTAATTGACTAAACTTGAACACGCAAAAACTCTACCAATCAGGACGGCTGGGGCCTTAGTGGTAAGGAGATACCCCAACTTGTCATAAGTGATTGCCATTTTGACCTTCCTAAACCAATCTTTATAGTTTGACCCTGTCAGTATGTTTTTATCTAGTAATAACTTAAGGCCTGTCATGTTGTTTAGTTGCTGCAATTAGGAGAGAGAGAAGAAACACTTTAGCATGATGCTCTTGCAAGTTTAGAGTGGTTTTAGTTTGTCTAAACAGGATGGCTCTCACTGTTCCTCAAATCCTTTATCAAACCATAAAAGAAGAATTAGTCAGGATTAATCTCACCGTACAATACTTGCTTAACCATTCAGCCAGGCCGGTGTCGGTACTTCGAGGGAGGTTTTACGATGATTTCGCGAAGTTCCTTAATTAAATAACCTCTTTTCCCTGTGGGCGTAGCCCCGCTAACACCTTTCTAGTACCTACTTGGTTTATAGCACTGATTGTTAAGTGAAAAAAAAATCTCCCGAGGATTTGCATATACTCACAGTAGGATCAGGATCCAAATATCATCGTGTGATAAAGTTGAAGGAATCCTACCAAAATTATCACACTCCAAATGGTATGCAACACTAGCAAGTTTCAGTTTCTTTAGAAACCCCCGATGTGGATTTTTGCCCTACGCTCTTATGACCTTGACGAAGGCCAACATATCATAAGTCACAAGTCAAGTTCTACCCGTCATTACCCTGGTTAATTTGAACCCACCCGCACATACCCTTGACGAAGGCCAAAATGGAAGTACGACTGTCCTAAACTAACGCATCTATCTATGCTACAGATAAATGTTCAGCAGCTACCAATCACTGTGCCTTGGCGAAGGTCAAAATATACAGCTTGAATACTACTGATCATTTAACTGAAATGACGTCGGGCTACGAATGGTTTTTGGCGAAACCGTGAACGTAGTGAACTTGATATAATCGAAAGAACATGATAGCTTTTAAAAGGGGTGGTTTAAGCTCCGCATTTTAAAAAGTTTTGCTGTTTTGAAAAACCGAGTGGTTTTGAAATTGTTCCAACGATTCAACTTTGGTTTGTTTTCTTTGCATTTATTTAATGTTGTCCCATCAATTAATCCTACCATTGCAGAAAACAACGAAAATATAACATACGCTTATGCCATCTACATTCGCCACTGGGCCCCGTCATCACCCGTTAGGTTGCTTAACTAACGACAGAGCGGGGGCTGGACTAGCGTGGATGTAAAACATAAGCAGCGTTTACTAGATATCATATATAGATATATACATTCGTTAGGTGCAATGATAGTCATTCCTGAACACAATGGATATGCTAGGAATTCGCGTTTCGTTCAAGCCTGCAATGAAAGAAGGATTGCACAGTCGTGATGAATAGCCAAAACCCCACCGTAGACCCTTACGGGTGCGGCAGACTACCCGCCAAATACCCGAAGTGAAGCAACCTCCCTCAACAAAGTGAGTAGGCCACTCGGCACTTCAAAGTACCTGGTAGTTTGTGCACCCCACCTTGGGTCTATCCTAGGAGCAGAAAGCAATAAAAGAAATAATATACAATGGCGGCTACATCCTCAACCTGGATGTGCGACCTAAATATAATATTACATCAATTTACAATTTACATCGAATGGAAAAATGAAAAAAAAAACACTCATCTCACATCCCTGGCTTTTCAACCACGACAATCCAACAAGTTCATATACACAAACCAATAACACAGATCACGTATATAATCTAATTAGCTAAAGTTTATAGAATTTCGATCGATATTCAAATTTGAAACTACCCCAAATACAAAACTGTACTCAAAGGAATCTGGGCAGAAACAAAGTATCTGAAAAATCACAAAACATCAAGCCAGACAATCTGCAGGAAAAACGAGTTGACTCCGAGTCGACCCGGCGGCGGATCCGGGGCGAAACGCATGGTTTCGTCACACTTCCGCGGCAGTCTGACCTAGTCACGAGCTCGTTTTTCTTGGGTGTCCCTAAAAAGGCCTGCACGTATTTTTCAGGTCACTGAAATTATTTTTAGACCTGTTTTGAAAATCGGCTGGAAACATAAAGTTTTGATGTATTTTGCGATTTGTCCACGATCGAAATTCTAAAGACTTTGCTAACATGTTAGTTGTTGTTTAGCTAGGCTCTGTTACCACTGTAAGTCTGATACCCACCCCGGTACTTACGGGGAGGCGGAAAAAGTAAAAAACGAATTTTTATCACAAGGTAACATAGACTATGCATTAGGATCTTTGATAAACAATAACTAACAAACTAACTTAGAGTTTTAACTACTAGGTTGGATGATTATACCTTGGTCTTGAACTCCTTCATCTCCTTGTTGTGAGCACCTTGGAATGATGTAGATGTCTCCTCCTTACCGGCTTCTCTATATCGAAGAAGATCCACCCGAAGGCCTCTACCTTAAGCTCCTACCTCAACAATGAAGTAACTAGAGTGCTTGGCTTGCTATACTAAGAACACTAGAATGAGTAGAGAAGTATTTTGGTGGTTTATTCTCAAAAACTTTTGATTTTCAATTCATGAAAGATTAAAACTTTGAGAGAGGAAGAGGGGAGAGCAAACCATGAGAGAGAAAGATAATATGAGAATGAGAGGATAAAGCTCTCATATGAGGAAATATGATAATAATAATATTAATTAAGATAATTGTGATGGTGTATTGATTTGACCTTTATCATGTCACAATTAATGCTAAGCATGCTCAAAGAAAATGTCTCATGCTTAATAAAAATATCTAAGTCAACATGGGTCAAACCAACATTAGCCATGATACAATTATCTCTAATTAAAACTTTTAATTAATTTCCTCTTTCTCATTATGGTTTTGATCAAATCAATGGTCAAAAACCTAATGAGGTGTCTCCTCCCCTACCTCTTTGAACTGTATGTAAATATCCATATCCGTGTTCCGAGAAACACGAATACAATGAGACTAAATCAATCCAAAATCGAATACTAGGATCTGGCTTAAACCAAAGCCTACTAGTATCTACTGCCCGATCACCGAACACGCACAAGTGCGCGTATGTGAACGAACCCTGTCGTAAAACCATACGACATCTACTCATATCGCCCAAAGGTGAACAACCCTCTGTGCGGGACTCTAAAGACTCGACCCTACGCTGGCAGTTGGTTTAACCACAGGGCGCAAGTGGTAGTAGCTGTATGTAACGGTCCCCAAGTAGATGTCGATAAGAAGGCCGATGAAGAAAACCCATCTAAACTCCTACTGAGCCTGAATTTGACAATCTCCGTACAGTCCGGTCTGTTCGTCTAAGAGTATTGCATATCGGGCCTAGGGGGCGGTAAACGTCAGTCCTTTAATAGCGGTATTGTAACACCTTAGGATGTGATTAGTGGCTAATTATACTTTAATATATGTTTTTTTTAATAAAAAGTTTACCAAATCGATTTTCAAATATTTTATACTATTTAAGGAATATTTTATTAGATTTTTCCTAGGCTTGCACACACTTGTGCATATCAACTAGGGTTAAATTAAGGGTTAGACCATGATTAGCAACCATGGTGGATTAACCCAACTGCCTTAAGCTAATTCAAAATTGATTTAATTGTTTTGGGTTTGTTTTTTTATGTGGAAAATGTTTTAAATTAAGTGGGCAAGAGAGAGGGGGGTATGAGCTTCATGGCTTGTGCCATACTTGCAATAAATGAAGAAAGAGAAAGAGGGGGGTTGACTAGCCTTGACTTCCTTTCCTTTGTTGCTTTGCCTCTCATTTTCTCACAACACTCTCCCTCTCACTCACTACCAGTACCAGCAGCAGCTCCTGAAGCATTAGTAGCAGCAGAACAAGCAGCACTAGCAACATCAGCAACAACACAAGCAGTGTCATCAGCAGGAACACTAGCAGCATCAACAGCAGCAACACCAGCAGCAATAGCAGGCAGCAGCATCTTCTTCTCTTCTTCTCCTCCTCCTTCCCCTGCTTCCTAGGGTCGTTTAGGGTATATTTCTTAAACCCAACTCCTTTTTTCTAAGCTTGTGTTGTTTAGTGGTTATTGTGGTTATTAGTGCTAGATTTGTGTATTGATGTATGATTTAGTTAAGTTAGAGTTTTTATAGCCTAGTGAACCTTATTAGGTGATAATATTGCTGATTGAACCCATTAGTTTCACTAGATTTAGCTAGATCGCCTTAAGTCGCAAAACATGAAGTTTAGAATACGGTTTTGATATAATGTGTAAGATATTGAGATCTGCTTTATCTTTGCTCATTTCCTAGCTTAGCAAATAACATCAGAATAGTGTCCAGGCAGTATAGGCTGGTGTGTTAAAATACAGGACCCCCCACTTCCCAAAATCGCGGAGACCTCCCCTTGCATTTCCGGTGTCGCTGGCCTCCCTTATGCTTTGGGTGGTGGTGCTTTGGCTAGTGGTGTAGGTGGGTATTTTTCTGGGTTTGGTATTATTTATTTTCACTAATTGTTTGCAGGTAGAAATCTGGGAGAGTTTGGGGTAGTTTTAGTGTATCGGGGACTTTGACGCTATTGTGAGGGTTTGGTTAGGAAATAGGGTGATTTAGGAAGGTTTAAGGTTAGACTAGCTCTAGTATATGCTGTTGGTATCACTAGATTCCTGTTAACTCACATAGTTCCACAAAATACCCTTTTATGGCGAATTTAGTGTTTTGAAACGTTTTTAGGCAACCCCTATGATACATGAAACCTGCAGTTAGTAGGGTAGTAATTTTAGTAAGCAAACATATAAACTAGGCTGTGAATTGTGTTAGGACCATAGTGTCGAGACCTGGACCCCACCCACCGGTTTTGGGCCGGTTAATCCCCCATTGCCGTCGGCCCAATGGTTGGGTTTTGTGTTGGGTTTTGGCAGGTAGATGTCTGTAGGTATTTTGAAGGGTTTGGTCTTGTTTGATTTTCCAGTTTTTGCTCCAGATTAAATCTGGGACCGTTTACCTGTTTTTTTAGCGTAGCGGGACTTGCGTGACACGTACGATGCATGTTGAGTTAGTTTGCTGTGTGTCACAGCGTATCGCTGTGTGCCACAGCGTGTCGTGTTGGGTTTTGGCGTATGCACATACGTTACGTATACACGCGTGTTTAGTTCGTAACGCGAGTTTCTCGTTTGAGTTCGATATCGTTTTTTTGCTAGATATTTGCTTAAATTGATTCCTTATGTAAATTCCAGGTTCGCAGACGGGTACGTCGGAAGACGCAAAGAAGGGAAAGCAGGTGGTCGGCTTCACTTAGCATGCGTCCAGGTGAGTAGATTTAACATCTACGTGGAAATCACCCGTATGGCGTTAAGCGTCAGGGCGTTATAGGATATTTTAGTTGTATGTGTTCATATATTTATATACTGTAGTAGCATACCATCTCATGTTGCATATAGAATGGTAATTATAGAACACTGCCCTGTCACTAACGGTTTAAGCTGCACGAGCACTAAATGTATGTTACACTCACGCCGTTGTGATTGAAATGACACTCGCACTATAGGATCACTGCATCATTGATGATTGTCATGACTTGTCGCATATTCAAATATATAGATATTGTCATACCTGCGCATATGCACACTGTATATTCATACCAGTGAACACATATATTGATATCTTCATACCTGCGCATATGCACACTGTATATTCATACCAGTGCACACATATATTGATATCTTCATACCTGCGTACATGCACACTGTATATTCATACCAGTGCTCACATATATTGATAACTTCATGCCTGCGCAGATGCACACTGTATATTCATACCAGTGCACACATATATTGATTTCTTCATACCTGCGCATATGCACACTGTATATTCATACCAGTGCACACATATATTGATATCTTCATACCTGCGCACATGCAGATTGTATATTCATACCAGTGCACACATATATTGATATCTTCATACTTGCGCATCGGCACACTGCAGTTCCATAGTAGTGCTACCCTCATATTCGCGTATATATCCATTCGCAAATCCATACCTACATACATACATATGTTGCCTACATGGATGATATTGATTTGATTTCATGAAAAATAGGGACCGCATGAGATATTTTCAAAATTGGATTCTTTTTAAAAGAGAGGTTTTTCATTTTTCACTCTTTGTGTCATACGACACCTTGCATGGATTTACGCATTGAGTTTGGATTTATTGGATTTCTGGATTTGAGAACCCTGGTATTATTTTAATAAAATACGCACTGTTTTAAAAACCCGGTTTCTCTTGATATGATATTTCAGTGCGTCCACCATGAGTTTTCTCGGTTCCAGAGAGCTTGTGTGAGTATACCCGATTCGAGGAGTGGTAGGCACCGATTGCGGGTACATGGTGGACCCGGTATGGTACCCCGGGGCAAGAAGACTCGTATTGTTAGACAGTGAGCCCGGCGGAGGGACTACTTCCTACCGGTGATTAGTTAGACCTGGCGATTATCCGGAGGATACCGACCAGAGTCGATAGATGGATATGGGACGACGCGTACTGCTGGGGCCGATGGCCGATTCTGCAGACGGAGCCCGTGGGCCGATCCTACTGACGGAGCCCGATAATTGAGGATTTGCGTGTCGATGCTAGACACGGCAATTTTATGATATTTCGAGTGCCGATATTGGGTACTCATGATTCTATGAGATTTACAGGATTCGAGGGCCGATGAGGATGACGGCGCCTGAGTTAGTTTTACAGGGATTTCGGTGTATTGATGGACACCGATTATTTTCCACGTTGGCATTCCGTGTAGAATTTATTTATTCCCATGCTCAGCATTCAGTATTATACATCTCATCCTGTATCTGTAGTACCTGATAGAGTACATATGCTATGCACGATTATTGCATACCTGCTCACCCTATATAGACGTTGTTAGATTTCATTTGCTATGCACGACTATTGCATACCCTGCTTATTATATAAAGATGCTATTAGATCGCACTTGTGGCATGATTATCGCGTATCTAGCTCATCAAATAGATGTTATCTGTTGGTATAGATTAGAGTATCGCAGCACATGCATACTCGCGATTACCTTTATATGTTTTCTACTATTCGCGAGTTGGCAACTCACCCCCGTTGTGGCACAGTATTTGCAGGTTGCCCCTCGGAGTAGTCGCGGCAGGCCGTTTTCTAGCATCTTTTGATACATATACCACTGCAGTTGACGTGCTAGCCCTTTTGTTGATCGGTGAGTTTTTGTGCGGTAACTGTTTATTTTCCAGTTGTATACATTGTTGTATCTAGTACTCTCCATCTAGTACTTATATATTGACTTAGAGACCAGTTGTGAGGACGATGTATATTATTTTCTACTATGGTGTCGAACTCGTTGTGAGCCGACTTTATTTTTGCAGCTTATCTTTCATGATATTCGTTTTCATTTATACATGCTCATTTCTTCGCTACGGCGTCGTATATTATATTTGTGGTGATTGTTCCGCCGTTGGGCGTGATTGCTCCCATTGGGGATGCCTTATTCTTATTCTATATCATTTTACTCATATATTGCTTTGTACCCGATTTCGGGGCTAGTTTTTACAAAGGAAATGCTGCCAAAATTTTTAAGAAAATAACTTAAACTTTAAATAATTTTACTAAGTTAAGCTTTTCTAAACGTTTAAAAAATGTTTCTATTAAATGTTTTAACACTCAATATTTTTAATGGTTTTGATTTCTGGGTTTCGGCTACTTAGTCGCGTTACGCCTGCAGACGTTACGTGGTTAAGTGCCGGTCATGGGCCGAACTTTGGGTCGTGACAAAGTTTGTATCGGAGCCTAGGTTTTACCTTCGGAGTGTAGGATGACCCTGGTATGATGGAGTAGGTAGCTGAAGCAGAGAGGCGTAGCGTGCGTATGTTCCGCGGCATACTCACGACACGGTACTCCGCCTAAGCGACCTTAGGACTTATTGATTAGAAATTCTTCATGATTGTATACATTCCTGCGATTCGATTTCCGTATCCTTATCGAATCCTACTTTCTTTTCAGCCATTATGCTGCCAAAGACTACGAGGGCGCAAAGAGCTGCCGCGAGAGCCGAGATTCGAGTTGAATCGTCCGAGACGAGGACTGATCCGGGCAGTACACCAGTTGTACCATGTAGGGTTCCTAGGCACACTAATGAAGTCTCACAAGTGATCAAACATGGCCAATTAAAAAATTTCATGTGCCTGCAAATCCTAATACGGATCGTTAACTAGATAATGAGGCGATGCAATGCGAGTAAACGAATTTAATGCTAAAGTAAAGGGGCTACAACCTTTGTAGATCCGGTCCTCCACCTCCATAGCTCCATGATGAAGTCTCCTCGCTGCGATCAACGGATCCCGGGCTCTAGCGTCGATTTCATCGGAGAAATGGGCGGGCTTAGTCATCGGCTTCAATGCCGAAGATGATCTACGTCGAGGCAACTCAAACTCGAGCTCCGCCTTCGCCATGTCAAGAAACTTGTGAAGACAACACACTCTACTACATGGCAAGTAGTAGAGGATTAAGAAATAGGAAGTGGGTTGACTTTAGATTTGGATTTCTCACTCATTTGATCATTTCACCATTGGAGGTAGCAAGGTTTCTTCTTCTCGATCAAGATGAAGAAGAAGAAGAATATCATGAGATAGATCAAATGAATAATAAAATCAATTGATCTTATCATAATGTAACTTTGGGTTAGATTTAACTCTTGTAGAGAGCAAACCCTAGTTTAGCAAATGGTTAGGTTTAAATATAAAACAAAATGGTTACTAATTCAAAGCATCATGAAGCTTCCACAAAAGACAAAATTAGCAACCATTTCATTTTAGCCAAAAGAAATAAAGAAAATAAATAAAATGAATAAGTGAATAATTTAAAACCATAACCATTAACCTAAACATGGTTCAAATCAAACATACACCCAAGTTTGCATGTATCATCAAACATGATACAAACTAGTGCACAAAACTATATCATATATACAATGTGCACATCAAATGAGAAAATCCATCTTAAGTGAACCAATACTAGTTAATGTAAAGTAATATATCAAATATATAATTATAAATTAAATCATTAAATCGACACTTGATTTAATGATCCGGACATATCGCATATAACCGACTAATATCAATAGTAACAAATGATCGAATCAACACTTGATCCGATAATCCGGCTATATCGTATATAACCGTTCAATGTTACAAATCGCAAGAATCGAATCCAGTATCTTATACTGGTATTATTCTCGGTCCCGCACATATCTCATATGCGCTCCTATTTCGTTTTGCTTGAGCCAGGAAACCTCTGTGTAGGACTCTAAAGACTCGTCCATACGCCGGCAGCAGGTGATGATCATATCAAACACCCACAAGCCGCAAGCGGTCTGGTAAACGTAACGGCCACCCGGGTATTGAGCGATCAGAAGATCGACGAGCAAGCCCGCTCACACTCCTGTGAATCCAACCAGTAACACTTACCGTACAGTCCGGTCTGTTCGTCTGATATGTCGCATATCTCGCCTAGGGGTGGTAAACGTCAGACCCCAGTAGCTCGATAAGTCATGCCGATATAAGGTCCATAACAATCGTGAAACTACTGATAACTCTTACCAGTATATCACTGCAACCCTGGCCAGGGATTTCCTGTTATGTCCAGTCGTGCATAGCGCAACATCAACCCCCAATACCGGGAGAGACGAATCCCCTCCTATCGCTTATTGCCTCCATATGAATCGGGACTGTACCCAAAAACCACCTATTTGCACGACTCAGTAGAGCCGTGGTAGGGTGAAAATCAAAGCACAGTGGGAGACACACAAGACTCTATGACGTTCTCGGGTCAACAGACTAAGTTGTACCAGTGTCACCAGAGAACTGCCATCTAACGTGAGGTATAATACCATCTGGGAGTTCTCGGTGAGTCCGTTCAGTGTACCCAGTCTCCACTGAGCACCCGCATACCATCTCTGATGTCAAACACCAATGGATGTGGGATCATCAATCGCCCATCACATGGGTCGAGAAGATATACGCTAGTCTACTCTGGAATATAGATGCCCCGTCTCGATATTCCCACGACTATGAACATTGAAGGATGTACTCATGGAGTACCCAGGCCCCACTAGTATGATCTGCATCATAGTCTTGGAAGTCGAGTACCCATCCTAAGGGCTTTATCAACATGTAATCAGAGAGACAGAGAGTATACATGTTAAGATAAAGAGCAACCAGATAGCGTACTATCATGTCGAGCAAGAAATTCCTACCTATATATGTCCCAGCATCCACTACAATATACATCCAATGTACAGTAATGGCCTCTAGGACATACATATAACTAACAATCTCCCACTTGCACTAGGGCCATCTGTGGCAGTGGTTGCAGTATCACATACTCAACCATCCCCTAAAAGTCTCTCTTTAGGAAAAGGCCTTCGTGAGTGGATCCGCCGTGTTGTCCTTTGAGTCTACTCTCCTAACCTCGATCACCCTGGAGATCAACTATCTCCATGATCAGGTGATGCTGCCTCAGAATATGTCTGGGTCACTGATAGGACCGGGGTTCCTTGGCCAAAGCCACACTTCCATTGTCATACAATGGTAGGAACCTAGTTCATCTTATGAACCAATATACACCCAAACTGCCTCTTTGGTAGCATCTTTCATAGCGATGTTACCAGCCTTTATCGTCTAGTTTGCCACGGTATCTAGCTTGGAACTCTTCCAACATACTGTCCCTTTACTGAGGGTAAAGACAATGCCTGCGACTGACATTCAGTCGTCTTTATCACCCTGGAACCCTTCCAGTGATTCTCCCCAGGATCGATTGATACTGTCTCACTACATCTAGTGAGAATCCTAACATCCATTTAGATCTATCTCATAGATCCAAAACCCAGGATTTAGTAGGTATCACTTTGATCCTATTGGAGAATCCTTGTGATAAGCGGAGATTGATCGAGCGTAGAATAGGAAACTCCTTCCCTATCAAGAGTATGTCATCCATGTACTCTACGAGGATCATCACCATACTCCCTACTACCTTTTTGTTTATACAAGGTTCATCTACCATTTTGATGATGTCAAACTCTTTGACTATCATATCAAAACAGACGTTCCAACTCCGCGATGCCTGCTTTATTATGTAAAGCAACTTGCACATATTTCCGCTGCTCCCACTGTTTACGAAGCCCTCTGGCTATGTACTTATTGACGTTCTCTTCTAAATCAGTATTTAGAAAAGTAGTCATGACACCCAACCACCAGATATCGTAGTCATGGTATGTAGCAATGGAAAGTAGGATCTGGATGGACTTAAGCATAGTCCCTGGAAGAGGTTTCATCATTATCCAGGCCTGGTCGATAACGAAAACCTTGAACAAGTCTAGCTTTGAAAGTCTCAACTTTTCCATCTACAACAAGTAATTTTCTCAAGATATACTTGCTCCTGATGGGGATTTAACCCTTTAGATATCGCAACCAAAGTCGATACTTTGTTGGTGTATGTGGATTCCATCTCAGATCGCTAAGCATCCAGCCATCCTTACAGAGTCCCTTCTCTTGATGACCTGCTCGAATCCAGTTGGGTCATCATCTCATGATGCATTTCTCACTCCCACTGTCATCGAGAAACCAAAGTATCTCTCAGGTAGGTGAGGAACCCTACCAGATTGGCGGAGAGGCTGAGGTTCGTCGAGGACTATTGAATCCTTTGGTTCTGTCAAATCATCAGCTGCAGTTTTGTATAGCTGGAACCTTTCCAGTTCTACAGAACTAACCATGCCTCGATTTTGTCCGGATTTTGCTTTTGACATAGGCCGGACAATCCCAAATCTTAAATTACTTAAGAGATGGGCTCTTCCTATACCATATCTCACATGGAGTGGTAGGCACTGATTTGAATCGAACCCTATTCTATAGGTATGCAACTTCTCAAGTGCACAACCCCCAAAAAGAAATAGGTAACTCAGTAGTACTCATCATAGAGCATACCATATCTTATATGGTGCGGTTGCTCCGCCCCGATACATCGTTGTGCTATGGTGTATGCGGAGAAGTAATGCTGAGAGAGAATCTCATTCTCCTATAGAATGGTCCAGGAATTCTATGCACAAGTATTCTCCTCCCTGATCGTATCATAGAACATAATACTTATACCCGTATTTTGGTTCTCTACTTCTAACTTATATTTTGTGAATATCTCAAAAGGTTCGGACTTGTGTTTCAACAGGAACATATGCCTGAATCTTGAGAGATTATCAGAGAACGTAATGAAATATAAAGAACCAGTCCTGGCATGTGTAGACAGGAGACCTTACATACATCATCATGTATCAGTCCCAAGAGTTCACTAACTCTTTCTCTGTTTCCAATAAACAGAGCTATGGTCATCTTATCTTTGTGACATGACTGGTAAGTTTCCATAAGATGTAAATTCAAACTGATTTAAATGTGCATCTAAAATGTAACTTCAGCCAGTCGGGTCGCATTGATATGACCTAGTCTACAATGCCTCAAGAAGGATTCGTTCATTTCTGAACACTTCTTCTTGTGTGTGTTCTGTATACAAGGAACTGTAGTTTGATTTAGAACGTCAATGCTTTTAGATAACGTGCCTGAACCGATCAACTTTTGATATAGGAAATGTTCAAAACATTATCCATCAATACAAAATTTTATCATTTCTTTACTAATAAAGAGACTGATATGATTTTGTATATCAGGTTCGGTATCTAATAGCGTTTGTTCAGAATCAATGTATTGGTAATACAGGGTGACAGTGACCAACAGACTTGGCTGCAACACTTGCCCCGTTTTCTGTCTCATGAAACTTATCACCCGTTCTCAGTTTTCTACCTTTTCTGTAGCCCTATGTAACAGATTACATATCTGGGATCCCGATCCGGTATCAAATACCCAGGATGCAGAGGATACTGAGAAACAGTTCTGTATAATGAACACACCCGATGGAGATGCATCATATGCACTTTCTTCGTTTGGGCGGCATAGGAATTCTGGTTTTCCCCTATTTCCTGCTCTGTCTTATAACAATTATAAGTTGGAGCGGGACCAACGTTCCCCAGCTCAGTATAACAAGCGGGTTCGGTCAATACATCCGTATTATTATCTTGATTAAGGCGTGATATGGTCGCTACCTGGAGAGAGAGAGAAGAAAACACTCTGCGTGCGCTCTTGCAAGATCAGATTGGTTATATATTTTAGCCAATCAGGATGGCTCCCACTATTTTTATGAAATCATCCTTCAAACCTTAAAAGGAAAGACTAGCCGGGATTAATTACACACTATAAGTTCGCCAATCTTTCAGCCAGGCCAGTGTCGGTACTTTGAGGGAGATTCCCCGTGCTTTCGCACGGACCTAATTACAGTAAACCTCGTTTTCCCAGAGGCGTAACCCCGTTGACACCTTTCTAGACACCTACTTGATCGGCTAATTGTAAAGTGCAAAACTCTCCCAGGAGTAACAATTACTCGCAGTGGGTATCGGGATCCAACTATCATATAGAAGGTATGCAATCTCATTGCAAATTTCAACACTTGAAACTCCTGATAATGGTTTTTACCCCTAGCACCTATGATCTTGGCTAAGGTCAACAAATCATAGGTACTAGTCAAGTTCTACCCGTCATATCGTGATTAATTAGACCCACCCACATGACCCTTGGCTAAGGTCAACAAAGCCACATGACTGTCCTAACTAATCGCATCATATGCGGTGTAGGAAGACATCACTTAGTTACCGCACACTACGCCTCGGCTATGGTCGACAAACGTAGCACGAATACTAAGTACTCTACTTCCTAAAATGACGGAGGGTTGCGAATGGTTTTTATGAAAACCTTTAACGCTTTGAACTTGATCTCGTTGCGGAATCAAATGGTTTTTAAATGGAGTGTTTTTGAGCCTTTTCTAGTTTTGCTAAAGGGGTCACTCCCGGCAAAGGGATCGTCGGCCCTTTCCTCGTCGAATGAGGTGCGGGATATATCATATATATCACTGTGCAAAGCAGAAACTATAGAAGCAATTAAAAGACAAACCGAGTGTTGTAGCATCTGCCGGTTATTGCTAAAGGAGTCACTCCCGGTGAAGGGATCTCGGTCCTTTCCTCATCGAATAAGGTGCAGGATGTTCTACAAGGAACACCGCGATGCAAAGCAAGAACTGTAGCTACCTGTTTTATTTTGAAATTCGATTCTACAACATCAATTAGGTTTATTTTTCTTTCATTAATCTCATTAATGAAAATCCCATCATTGAAGTCCACCTAAACATCACAGATAAATATAACGTATGCTTATGCCATCCGCATTCGCCTCGATGTCCCGTCTGCACCGTTAGGTTAGGTAACTAACGCCAGAGCGAGGCAGGGCTAGCGCGGGTGTAAAACATAAGTATCGTCTATATAATATATCATATATACTATATACTATATCTATCTGAACAAATCACATGATCACATCACAAATAACACAGCAGAAGAATCATATGAAACATTGGATATACTAGGACGTCCGTGTCTTTAATACGAGCCAGTATAAAACACGTATTCCACGGTCGTGATGAATAGCCAATCCCACACCCCTAGACCCCTACGAGAGCGGCAAGCAACCCTACCAATTTTAGGGTTAGGAGACCCGGACTCGACTCCTCGAGATGGTCTCCCACTGGACCCTAGAACCCGGTTACTTGTGCTCCCCTCCTTGGGTCTATCCTAATGCAGAAAAGTAAATAATATACAAAAGGTGACATCTTCCGCAACCTGGAAGTGCCCCAATAAAAGAATATTACATACAAGTTTTTACATGAATGAAAATGAAAAACACTCATCTCACATAAATCCCCCGGCTATTCGAACACGACGATCCAATATAACATATCCAGCAAGACATAACATCACATGTCATCAACGTAAGAAAATATGCGCATCCCAATTGTCGTTGACATATAGCAACGAAACCGGCGATATCACATATTACACTTACGGTCACAGAAAAGAAAGTGTAAAACTACAACAGTTGGAATCCGCATCCTCTTTAGACATCGCATGCCTAGACCAGTGAATTCCTTAGACATCACATGCCTAACAATTATAAACCCCGCATTTTAGTCTCATTATCGAAAACACTTTTCAATATCAAGTCGGGCAATTCAACAGGATTCCCGACATTCTGATCGAATGCTCGTCGCAAACTTTAGTAGGCAGCTACACCCCCGATGGCGTCGACGAAGTGCACCAAGGCGGAACACCGCTGCCGCGAGCACCCAAACGGATGCTTTCGGCGACGGGGTTCTCCTACAGTCACTTGGTCGGGGCTATGGAGTGAGGCTGTCTATTAAGTTTACCCGGCGAGTATCTGCGTACACTACGTGACTGCGACGGACTTTTGATCGCATCAAAATTCCGGGCAACCGATCTGTAAGTCCATATTGCGACCCCCGGTACTTACGGGGAGGCGGAAACGGTATAAAAAACGAATTTTTATCGCAAGAGGCAACATGGACTAAACTTTGTCGGGATCGTTGTCTAAACTAAAACTAGTTAACAAGCTAAAGAGAGTTAGCTACTATGGAAGATGGTTATACCTAAACTTGAACTCCTTCTTCTTCAAACCTTGTAGAGGTTGATGGTTCTCTTTTCGTCGCCTTCTCCCGTCGAAGATGGATCCACCTCGAAGGTTCGACTTTGGGCTCTTCCTCGATCTTTGAGTGAACTAGGGTTTCCGGCTTGCTAAACCTTCATCCTAGAATGAGTAGAGAGTGATTAGGGTTTGCTTTTCTATCTAAAGAGAATGATTCTCAACACATGAGAAGGTTTCTCTTTTCAAGAGGAAGAAGAAGATGAAATGAGGAGAGAGAGTGAGAATGATAGAATGAGCAATATTTTCTCTTTCTTGCAACCATATTGCAAAAAGAAAAGAATTATCTAAATGATAATAATTGAAATAAGAATAGTTGATGGTTATTTTAGGAATGACCACTATCATGCTTCTTTAAATGAAGTGTAAGCATGAATCAAGGAGGATCTTCAAAGCATGATGGTGGTCAAAGGTCAACAAGTCAACCAAGGTCAACAAGTCAACAAAAAATCAACCATAACATAATTCTCATTTAATTACTATTATTAATAGATAATATACAAATCCATTAGGGTTTGGAAAAAGATAACTGTCAACTGTGCATACGCACCCGATCCGAAACCCTAATGAAAAACCTCATTCTCCGCCTCAAGCAACTGTGCATACACACCTGCATTCTCGTTCCGAGGAACAAGAATACCAAGAATAAAAAGCAACCCCCAAAACATATACCAGTATCTGGCTCAAACCAGAGCCTGCCAGTATAATCCGTCCGGACTCCAAACGTGCACAAGTGCGCGGATGAGAACGAACCCTGTCGCAAAACCATGCGACCTCCACTCTGTTTTGCCCAGAGACGAATACCCTCTGTGTGGGACTCTAAAGACTCGACACTACGCTGGCAGTGGGTTTAACCACAGACCGCAAGCGGCACTAGCTGTGCATAACGGTCCCCAGGTAGATGCCGACAAGAAGGCTGACGAGGTGAAACCCCATCTGAACTCCTACTGAGTCTGAATGTGACATTCTCCGTACAGTCCGGTCTGTTCGTCTGATACATCGCATGGCGGGCCTAGGGGGCGGTAAAACGTCAGTCCCCCAATAGCGGTACAAGTCGTGTCGGAGTGAAGCCCAAAACACCCTGAGATAACACTGGAAACCTACCAGTATATCTCGCTTGCCCTGGCCAGGGACTACTCGTGTAATGGCTCTCCTAGACACAGCGCGATGTCAACCCCCAATACCGGGAGAGACGAATCCTGTCTAACCGTCACTGCCTCCAAGTGCTTCGGGACTGCACCCAACCACCACCTGTTTGCACGACTCCTTTGAGCCGTGGTAGGGTAGTGATCAAAGTGCAGTGGGAACACACTCGAGGCGAAGTGTCAGTGTCAAGTCAGCGGACTAAGCTGTACTCATGTCACCTGGGAACTGATAACTGACGATAGGTATAATACCAACCTGTCAGTTCCCGACGAGTCCTGTCCATTGTACTCGTAACCCAACGAGCACCCGTATACTATCTCCAGTACGACGTACTGATGGCTGTGGGACAGACCATCTCCCACACTGGGATGAGAAGCGCATACGCTAGTCTACTCCGGAGTATCGATGCCCTGTCTCGATAGTCCTACGACTAGGGACCTGTAAAAGGATGTGCCTATAGATTACCCAGCCCCCACTAGTGTGACTGCCATCACAACGCTGGTAATCAAGCAAAGATCCTAAGGGCTCCACTAATGTGTATAAGTGATATACTGAAATAAACACAAGTACACATTGAAGTAGAAACAAACCAAGTAGCATACTACTATATTGAGCAAGATTGTTTATACAAGGTGAATATCCCAAGCTTCCATTAAGTAATATACAAACTAGTATGATACAGTAATGGCCTCTAGGGCATATACACTAACAATCTCCCACTTGCACTAAGGCCATGTACTGGCGTATCGAAGACCTATCATCTCGATCAGCCGCTCGAACTGAGTCTGGGGTAGGGCCTTGGTGAATGGATCTGCAGTGTTCTCTTCTGAAGCAACCCTCCGAACCTCGATCTCCTTGCGATCCACGATCTCCCTGATCAGGTGATACCGCCTCAAGATGTGCCTGGATCTCTGATGGGACCTGGGTTCCTTTGCTAAAGCTATAGCCCCGTTGTTGTCGCAATACAGAGGTACTGGGTCAACAATGGACGGAACCACCTGAAGTTCTTTTAAGAACTTCCTTATCCAGACAGCTTCTTTTGCGGCATCAGATGCAGCGATGTATTCCGCTTCCATAGTCGAGTCTGCAACGGTTTCCTGTTTGGAACTCTTCCAACACACCGCCCCTCCATTGAGGGTAAAGACAAAACCCGACATGGACTTGGAATCATCCTTGTCACTCTGGAAGCTGGAGTCAGCAAAGGCCTCAATCTGGAGGTCTTTTCCGCCATACACCAAGAACATCTCCTTAGTCCTCCTCAGGTACTTGAGAATGTTCTTTACCGCTATCCAATGTTTCTCCCCAGGGTTTGACTGATACCGGCTTACTACACTCAGTGCATAAGCTACATCCGGTCTGGTACACAACATCGCATACATTATAGAGCCTACCGCAGAAGCGTAGGGTATAATAGACATGCGATCCCTCTCCAAATCAGTCTTGGGAGACATCTCTTTAGAGAGGGTGATCCCGTGACAAGCCGGTAAGTTACCGCGCTTGGAATCTTCCATACTGAATCTTTTCAGTACGGTGTCGATGTACCTGGACTGTGAAAGTCCTAATATCCTCTTGGATCTATCACGATGGATCCGGATCCCCAGGATGTAAGAGGCATCACCCAGGTCTTTCATGGAGAACCTGTGTGACAAGAAACCCTTGACAGATTGTAGCATAGGAATGTCATTTCCTATTAAGAGAATGTCATCCACGTATAAAACAAGGAATACCACAGTTCTCGCTACAAATCTACTATAGATGCACGGTTCATCTGGATTTTTGATAAAGTCAAATTTCTTGACCGTCTCATCAAAACAGATGTTCCAACTCCGCGATGCCTGCTTTAGTCCATAGATGGACTTAAGCAACTTGCACACCTTTCCGCTGCTCCCACTCTGAATGAAACCCTCTGGCTGATCCATATAGACACACTCCTCTAAATTTCCATTTAGAAAAGCGGTCTTTACGTCCATCTGCCAAATCTCATAATCGTGGAAGGCAGCAATGGCAAGAAGGATCCGAATGGATTTCAGCATAGCCACTGGAGAAAAGGTTTCGTCATAGTCCAAGCCAGGTCTTTGACGGAAACCCTTTGCTACAAGTCTAGCTTTATAGGTCTCAACCTGTCCATCTACACCAATCTTCCTTTTGAAGATCCACTTGCATCCTACGGGTTTTACCCCGTCTGGAGCAATATCCAACGTCCATACTTTGTTGGTGTACATGGACTCCATTTCGGTCCGCATTGCATCCAGCCATTTTACCGAGTCAACGCTCTGAACGGCCTGCTGGAAGCTAGTAGGCTCATCATAATCTATGATGCAATCCTCTCTATCCCCGTCTATGAGAAAACCGTAGTATCTCTCGGGCGGATGAGACTGCCTACTACTCCTGCGGAGCGGCGTAGGAATGTCCTGTTCATTTGAACCCTCTGGTTCCACTAAGCTTTCAGTAATAGTCTGTGGTTCTGGAATTTCTTCCAGTTCTACTGCGCTCCCACTTAATTCTTTTTCTAAGAACTGATGTTCTAGAAAGTGGGCATGACGAGAAACAAGAACTTTTTGTTCCTCTTCGTAGTAGAAGAGATATCCCTTGGAATTCTTTGGATATCCCACAAACTTACACAGTACTGAGCGCGCCTCGAGCTTGTCCGCATGCTGCTTTTTAACAAAAGCTGGACTTCCCCAAGTCTTAATGTGACTGAGATGGGGTCTCTTCCCACACCACATCTCATATGGTGTAGTAGGCACAGTCTTAGTAGGAACTCGGTTCAAAAGGTACGCAGCTGATTCTAGTGCATACCCCCAGAATGATCGCGGTAACTCAGCGTTACTCATCATGGACCGTACCATATCCAATAGGGTCCGGTTCCGTCTCTCCGATACACCGTTATGTTGCGGGGTGTATGGAGGAGTAAGCTGAGAGAGAATCCCATTCTCTTTTAAATAATTCAGGAACTCGGCACTTAAGTATTCTCCACCTCGATCCGATCTTAGAATCTTGATACTTTTGCCGGTCTGTTTTTCTACTTCATTCTTAAATTCCTGGAATTTTTCAAAAGCTTCGGACTTATGTTTCATTAAGAAGACATAACCGTATCTTGAAAAATCATCCGTAAAAGTAATGAAGTAAGAATAACCGCTTCGTGCATGTGTAGACATTGGACCGCACACGTCGCTGTGTACGAGTCCCAAGAGCTCGCTCGCTCTTACTCCGTGTCCAGTGAACGGAGTCTTTGTCATCTTTCCTTTGAGACAGGATTGACAAGTGGCATACGATTGATATTCGAACGGATCCAAATATCCTTCTGTATGTAACTTAGTCAACCTTCTCTCATTGATGTGACCCAGTCTACAATGCCATAAGAAAGTCTGATTGATATCTGGAGACTTTCTTTTGTGTGTATTCTGGATATTGAAAATCTGTGGTTGGTTTAATACGTATATACCATTGCTCAATGTACCTGACCCAATCAGAACTTGATTAAGGTGAATGTTAACAACATTACTTACAAACGCAAATTCATAACCTTCTTTAGAAACCAAAGATACAGAAATGATATTACAAGTTGCGTTGGGTACAAAAAAGCAATTACGCAAAACCAAAACATGTCCATCTGACATTCCTAGGTGATAGTCCCCCACGGCTTTAGCATCCATGCTAGCTCCGTTCGCAACTCTGAGGGTCATGTCACCTGCTTTCAAAACCCTACGGTTTCTCAACGCCTGCAAAGAATTACAGATATGAGATCCTGATCCGGTATCCAATACCCAGGAAGTAGAGTTTATAGATAGACAGTTTTCAATAACATACACACCTGAAGCTGAAGCCGCAACCTGCTTCAGTTCCTGTGTCCTGGCTTTCCAAGCCCTGCAATCTTTCTTCCAGTGTCCACTCTTGTGACAATAGAAGCATTCCTCTTTACCAACAAGCTTCCCCGCTATCTTTGTTGCCTTTTCCTTTCCCTTCGCACCCACTTTACTAACACCGCCCCTTGGTTTGGCGGGGGCTTTCCTCTTCTTTCCCTTGGCTTTCGCCTTGGACCTAGAAGAAGAAGATCCTCCTACAAACAAAGTGGATGTATCCCTACCCTTCTGTAGGGTGCCCTCTGCGCTCCTCAGCAGGTTGAGGAGTTCTGAAAGTTCAACTTCCTTTTCTTGCAAGTTGAAATTCAGTATGAACTGGGCGTAAGTGGATGGAAGGGACTGGAGAATTATATCTGTGTAGAGTTCACTATCCAACGTGGTCCCAAGTTCCGCGAGCTCCTCAGTGTAGCCAATCATCTTAAGCACGTGGTCCGCTACCGATGATCCGACGGCCAACTTAGTCGAAAATAACTTCTTCGACACTTCGTATCTTGCGATACGAGACTGCTCTCCATACAGTTCTTTTGTATGAAGAAATATGGATTCCAAATCCATATTCTCGTGCCTCCTCTGATGGTCGTTGTCCATCGAGGCAAGTACGAGGCATCTGGCCTTCGCGCTGTCAATCTCCCAAGTCTTACGGATTTCCTTATCCGCGACGCTGGAGGTGGGACCTGGGACGGGGGGAGCTTTGCTGGTAAGAAGATACCCCAGCTTGTCGTAAGAGATTGCCAATTTGACATTCCTGAGCCAATCTTTGTAGTTTGGCCCTGTCAATATGTTTTTATCTAGAAGTAACTTAAGTCCAGTCATTTCGATTTGGTCGCTGCAGGGGGAGAGAAGAAACACTTAGCACGATGCTCTTGCAAGTTTAGAATGGTTTTTAATTTGTCTAAACAGGATGGCTCCCACTGTCTCTCGAATCCCTCCTCAAACCACAAAGGAAGAATTAGCCGGGATCAATCCCACCGTACAATACTTGCTTAACCGTTCAGCCAGGCCAGTGTCGGTACTTCGAGGGAGGTTTTCCAACGCTTTCGCGAAGTTCCTTAATTTAAGAACCTCTTTTCCCTGGGGGCGTAGCCCCGCTAACACCTTTCTAGGCACCTACTAGGTTTATAGCATTGATCGTTTAGTGAGAAATTTCCCGAGGAGTAGCATATACTCACAGTAGGATCGGGATCCAAATATCATCGCGTGACGAAAATGAAGGAATCCTACCATAATCATCACACTCCAAATGGTATGCAAATCTAGCAAGTTTCAGTACTTATGAAACTCCCGATATGGATTTTTGCCCCATGCTCTTATGACCTTGACTTTGGCCAAAATATCATAAGTCACATGTCAAGTTCTTCCCGTCACTTTCCAGGTTAATTTGGATCCATCCGTACATACCCTTGACTTTGGCCAAAATGGCAGCACGACTGTCCCAAACCAACGCACCTATCTATGCTACACATGAACACCCAATAGCTACCAATCACTGTGCCTTGACTTTGGCCAAAATACACAGCTTGAATACTATTGCCTATTCATGCGAAACGACGGAGGGCTACGAATGGTTTTGGTAAAACCGTGAACGTAGTGAACTTGATATAATCGATGGAACGAGATAGCTTTTAGAAGGAGTGGCTCAGGCTCCGCATTTAAATGTTAGTTTTGAAAAGAACCGAGTGGTTTTTCGAAAGTGTTCCATCGACTTAAACTTGGTTTATTATCTTGCATTAGTTCTTTTAATGCGTGATATTCTTGCATTAGTTCTTTTAATGCGTCCCATCATTTAATTCCTACCATTGCAGAAAACAACCAAAATATGACGTACGCTTATGCCATTCGCATTCGCCACGGGGTCCCGTCATCACTCGTTAGGTTACTTAACTAACGACAGAGCGGGGGCTGGGCTAGCGCGGCTGTAAAACATAAGCAACGCCTAAATAGAAAGCAATGATAGACATTACAGATCTCAGATGAATACATTGGATATACTAGCAATCCGCATTCCTTTCGAGCCTGAAACGAAAAGCGGATAACACGGTCGCGGTGAATAGCAAATACCCCACCCAAGACCCCTACGGGTGCGGCAAACTACCCTCCATGTTCCCGGTAGTTTGTGCACCCCACCATGGGTCTATCCTAGGAGCAAAAACAGTAAAAAGAATTATACAATGACGGCTACAACCCCGACCCGGTTGTGCGGCCAAACAAATAATATAATTACATCAATTTACATTTACAATGAATGAAAGAAAAACAAAAGCTCATCTCACATCCACCCCGGCTATTCACCCGCGACAGTCCAACACATTCATATACACATTCCAGAACATTACAGATCATGTATAACCCCGACTAATCGACTTATAGCGATTAGCCGACGTTCAATACATGCAAACATCACAGATATAACCAACATAGCCAAAGTGCAGTGAAGTTCGGAAAAAAATACGGAATTATAGGACCCCAAAAGTGAATTTCAGTTCTGGAAAATCTGGGTACATATAATATATCTTAAAAATCCCAAAACCAACACAGAAGAACACTGCACGAAAAACGATGCAAAGAAGACACCAACTTGCGGCGGTTCCGCGGCCAGATGAGTAGGTGAGGCCGCGGAAGCGCGGCGGTTTGGAGGAAACATGATATCGTTTTTCTTGTGTGTTCTTAGAAAACCCTGAGACGATTTTACAAGTATAAAGTTTTTCATTTTGAGCAGAAAAAATTTCAACAGAAAGTTAGGTTTTCGTTTTTCCGGTTTTGCGATTTTTCGGTTCCGAACTTCGTTACACTTCACTACCAAGCTAGTTTAAGTTTAGTTAGGCTCTGATACCACTGTAAGTCCATATTGCGACCCCCGGTACTTACGGGGAGGCGGAAACGGTATAAAAAACGAATTTTTATCGCAAGAGGCAACATGGACTAAACTTTGTCGGGATCGTTGTCTAAACTAAAACTAGTTAACAAGCTAAAGAGAGTTAGCTACTATGGAAGATGGTTATACCTAAACTTGAACTCCTTCTTCTTCAAACCTTGTAGAGGTTGATGGTTCTCTTTTCGTCGCCTTCTCCCGTCGAAGATGGATCCACCTCGAAGGTTCGACTTTGGGCTCTTCCTCGATCTTTGAGTGAACTAGGGTTTCCGGCTTGCTAAACCTTCATCCTAGAATGAGTAGAGAGTGATTAGGGTTTGCTTTTCTATCTAAAGAGAATGATTCTCAACACATGAGAAGGTTTCTCTTTTCAAGAGGAAGAAGAAGATGAAATGAGGAGAGAGAGTGAGAATGATAGAATGAGCAATATTTTCTCTTTCTTGCAACCATATTGCAAAAAGAAAAGAATTATCTAAATGATAATAATTGAAATAAGAATAGTTGATGGTTATTTTAGGAATGACCACTATCATGCTTCTTTAAATGAAGTGTAAGCATGAATCAAGGAGGATCTTCAAAGCATGATGGTGGTCAAAGGTCAACAAGTCAACCAAGGTCAACAAGTCAACAAAAAATCAACCATAACATAATTCTCATTTAATTACTATTATTAATAGATAATATACAAATCCATTAGGGTTTGGAAAAAGATAACTGTCAACTGTGCATACGCACCCGATCCGAAACCCTAATGAAAAACCTCATTCTCCGCCTCAAGCAACTGTGCATACACACCTGCATTCTCGTTCCGAGGAACAAGAATACCAAGAATAAAAAGCAACCCCCAAAACATATACCAGTATCTGGCTCAAACCAGAGCCTGCCAGTATAATCCGTCCGGACTCCAAACGTGCACAAGTGCGCGGATGAGAACGAACCCTGTCGCAAAACCATGCGACCTCCACTCTGTTTTGCCCAGAGACGAATACCCTCTGTGTGGGACTCTAAAGACTCGACACTACGCTGGCAGTGGGTTTAACCACAGACCGCAAGCGGCACTAGCTGTGCATAACGGTCCCCAGGTAGATGCCGACAAGAAGGCTGACGAGGTGAAACCCCATCTGAACTCCTACTGAGTCTGAATGTGACATTCTCCGTATAGTCCGGTCTGTTCGTCTGATACATCGCATGGCGGGCCTAGGGGGCGGTAAAACGTCAGTCCCCCAATAGCGGTACAAGTCGTGTCGGAGTGAAGCCCAAAACACCCTGAGATAACACTGGAAACCTACCAGTATATCTCGCTTGCCCTGGCCAGGGACTACTCGTGTAATGGCTCTCCTAGACACAGCGCGATGTCAACCCCCAATACCGGGAGAGACGAATCCTGTCTAACCGTCACTGCCTCCAAGTGCTTCGGGACTGCACCCAACCACCACCTGTTTGCACGACTCCTTTGAGCCGTGGTAGGGTAGTGATCAAAGTGCAGTGGGAACACACTCGAGGCGAAGTGTCAGTGTCAAGTCAGCGGACTAAGCTGTACTCATGTCACCTGGGAACTGATAACTGACGATAGGTATAATACCAACCTGTCAGTTCCCGACGAGTCCTGTCCAGTGTACTCGTAACCCAACGAGCACCCGTATACTATCTCCAGTACGACGTACTGATGGCTGTGGGACAGACCATCTCCCACACTGGGATGAGAAGCGCATACGCTAGTCTACTCCGGAGTATCGATGCCCTGTCTCGATAGTCCTACGACTAGGGACCTGTAAAAGGATGTGCCTATAGATTACCCAGCCCCCACTAGTGTGACTGCCATCACAACGCTGGTAATCAAGCAAAGATCCTAAGGGCTCCACTAATGTTTATAAGTGATATACTGAAATAAACACAAGTACACATTGAAGTAGAAACAAACCAAGTAGCATACTACTATATTGAGCAAGATTGTTTATACAAGGTGAATATCCCAAGCTTCCATTAAGTAATATACAAACTAGTATGATACAGTAATGGCCTCTAGGGCATATACACTAACACGATCAAGTAAGACTAAACTGCTATGTTTATAACATTCATTCAGTTATCTCATAACTACTTGTGAATTCCAAATGTTGTATCACATTCCGGATAAATAGAAAATGTTAAATTTTCCGATCGAACAATCGAACACCCAAGTTTTCCTGAAACATCTCAACACATGAAATAAGTTTAAAAACATTCAGTTCATGCCTTAGTACCAACGGTCCAGCCGTAGAAAGGTCAAGCCAACGCCTCACATGTGGCACGCCGTACTGCCCCAAACCCTAAGGTTCAAAGGGAAGTTCAAGACGGTCACATAATCGAGTTAAGGTTTGTTGTCTTCTAGAGGGACCATCATGTTACTTGCACTACTTGGAACATCACTAAACTACGGAAAAGTCCAACAATTGGAAATTTCCCGGTAGGGAAAAAAATGGGTATTTATATCCGGTCGAACTTTTTAACATATTCTAAAATTATCCAGAAAAGCACACAGACAAAATTAGACAATCCGATCGAAACACCGAGTCCCCAATACAACCCAGAAAACTCAACTCTTGAGTTCATATTAAAAATTCCCAGGAAAACCAGCACTGCAAATTAAGAATTACTGTGTAAAATTCAAAGCAAGAGGAGACTAAAGGGCCGCGGAACCACCGCATTAGCATGCTAATGCCGCGGTTCCGCCGCGCTTTGATGGACTCAGGAGTACGGGCTTCTCAGTAATTCTTCGAATCTCCTGCTGGGTTTTCTGCATATTTTTAATTCTCAAAAATCTACGATTTCAGAAAATGTACAGAGAGCAAGTTTGAATTAGGGTTTCGGTTCGATCGGATTTCTAACTCCGTCTACGCATCGCCTAAGGCTCTAGCTAGGCTCTGATACCACTGTAGGGTTCCTAGGCACACTAATGAAGTCTCACAAGTGATCAAACATTCCCAATTAAAAAATTTCATGTGCCTACAAACCCTAAAACGGATCATTAACTAGATAATGAGGCGATGCAATGCGAGTAAACGAATTTAATGCTAAAGTAAAGGGGCTACAACCTTTGTAGATCCGGTCCTCCACCTCCATAGCTCCATGATGAAGTCTCCTCGCTGCGATCATCGGATCCCGGGCTCTAGCGTCGATTTCATCGGAGAAATGGGCGGTCTTAGTCGTCGGCTTCGATGCCGAAGATGATCTACGTCGAGGCAACTCAAACTCGAGCTCCGCCTTCGCCAAGTCAAGAAACTTGTGAAGACAACACACTCTACTACATAGCAAGTTGTAGTGGATGAAGAAATAGAAAGTGGGTTGACTTTAGATTTGGATTTCTCACTCATTTGATCATTTCACCATTGGAGGTAGCAAGGTTTCTTTTACTTGATGAAGATGAAGAAGAAGAAGAAGAAGAATATCATGAGAATGATCAAATGAATAATAAAATCAATTGATCTTATCATAATGTAACCTTGGGTTAGATTTAACTCTTTTAGAGAGCAAACCCTAGTTTAGCTAATGGTTAGGTTTAAATATAAAACAAAATGGTTACTAATTCAAAGCATCATGAAGCTTCCACAAAAGACAAAATTAGCAACCATTTCATTTTAGCCAAAAGAAATAAAGAAAATAAATAAAATGAATAAGCGAATAATTTAAAACCATAACCATTAACCTAAACATGGTTCAAATCAAACATACACACAAGTTTGCATGTATCATCAAAAATGATACAAACTAGTGCACAAAACTATATCATATATACAATGTGCACATCAAATGAGAAAATCCATCTTAAATGAGCCAATACTAGTTAATGTAAAGTAATATATCAAATATATAATTATACATTAAATCATTAAATCGACACTTGATTTAATGATCCGGTCATATCGCATATAACCGACTAATATCAATAGTAACAAATTATCGAATCTACACTTGATCCGATAATCCGGCTATATCGCATATAACCGTTCAATGTTACAAATCGCAAGAATCGAATCCAGTATCTTATACTGGTATTATTCTCGGTCCCGCACATATCTCATATGCGCTCCTATTTCGTTTTGCTTGAGCCAGGAAACCTCTTTGTAGGACTCTAAAGACTCGTCAATACGCCGGCAGCAGGTGATGATCATATCAAACACCCACAAGCCGCAAGCGGTCTGGTAAACGTAACGGCCACCCGGGTATTGAGCGATCACAAGATCGACGAGCAAGCCCGCTCACACTCCTGTGAATCTAACCAGTAACACTTACCGTACAGTCCGGTCTGTTCGTCTGATATGTCGCATATCTCGCCTAGGGATAGTAAACGTCAGACCCCAGTAGCTCGATAAGTCATGCTGATATAAGGTCCATAACAATCGTGAAACTACTGATAACTCTTACCAGTATATCACTGCAACCCTGGCCAGGGATTTCCTGTTATGTCCAGTCGTGTATAGCACAACATCAACCCCCAATACCGGGAGAGACGAATCCCTTCCTATCGCTTATTGCCTCCATGTGAATCGGGACTGTACCCAAAAACCACCTGTTTGCACGACTCAGTAGAGCCGTGGTAGGGTGGAAATCAAAGCACAGTGGGAGACACACAAGACTCTATGACGATCTCGGGTCAACAGACTAAGCTGTACCAGTGTCACCAGAGAACTGACATCTGACGTGAGGTATAATACCATCTGGGAGTTCTCGGCAAGTCCGTTCAGTGTACCCAGTCTCTACTGAGCACCCGCATACCATCTCTGATGTCAAACACCAATGGATGTGGGATCATCCATCTCCCATCACATGGGTCGAGAAGATATACGCTAGTCTACTTTGGAATATCGATGCCCCGTCTCGATTTTCCCACGACTATGAATATTGAAGGATGTACTCATGGACTACCCAGGCCCCACTAGTATAATCTGCATCATAGTCTTGGAAGTCGAGTACCCATCCTAAGGGCTTTATCAACATGTAATCAGAGAGACAGAGAGTATACATGTTAAGATAAAGAGCAACCAGATAGCGTACTATCATGTCGAGCAAGAAAGTCCTACCTATATATGTCCCAGCATCCACTACAATATACCTCCAATGTACAGTAATGGCCTCTAGGGCATACATATAACTAACATACCAGAGCAGACTGTTCCTCCTTCGACAGACCAGATCGCTATGCTAGGGGCCGGTATGCAGGAGATGCGCCAGATGATGGGATCCGGTATGCAGGAGATGCACCAGACGATAGGGTCGCTAGTTGAGACGCTTCGTGCGCAGCGACCAGAGGTAGCTCCACCCGTTACGAGGACCGCGATGGTACCTACAGTACAGGCAGTTGCCCCTGTAGCCACGGAGGTGATTACAGTATCGCTCTCAGAGTTCAGGAGGCTGAAGCCTCCGATCTTCATAGGCACCGATGCAGCCGAGGACCCACAGTCTTTTATCGATAGGATGGCCCGGATATGTCGTTCACTTAGATGCTCAGATGCGAGATGGGTAGAGTTCGCGAGCTTTCACCAGGAAGGCCTTGCACAGAAATGGTGCGAATCGGTCGAGAAGGGCAGAGCAGCAGGTCTTCCTCCTATGACCTGGACCGAGTTTATGACGGTATTTCTAGCCCGTTTCCATCCCAGAGTGTCAGGGATGCCCGAGCATGCAGATTCGAGTCCTTACGCCAGACGCCAGAGATGACAGTAGCAGAGTACGACATACTGTTTACCGAGCTATCAGTTTATGCCCCATACCTAGTGGCTACTGAGGAGGTGCGAGTCAAGAGATTTGTTTGAGGCTTGCTTACACCACTGTTCCTTGCTATCAGCGCACAGCATTGCGAGACTTATGCAGCAGCTGTAGATGCAGCCCTATTAGTCAAGGAGCGCCTTGCAGAGACTTCGGTAGTTCCAGGGCCGAAGAGGGTTCGTACTGATACAGCAACACAGAGACTTCCATTCGGACGCAGAGATAGACGTCGTACCGGTGGCAGAGACTCAGGGCGAGGTCAGATGTTTAGCTCTTATCCCCAGGAAGGTCAGCAGTCATCGCGTGGGTGCTTTGGATGTGGTAGTCCCCATCACCGCATCAGGGATTGTACCGAGATACGCCGGAGGGAGGCAGCAGTACTGCATGTCACACTTCCACCTTCTCCACCCCAGAGGGCGTTGCCTATTGTACCTATTGTTGCTCCGTGCGAGACACATGCACAGAGCAGCCATGGTCGCAGAAGGTTTGCCCATAGAGGACGAGGTGGCCGTGGAAAAGGACAGCCAGCTGCCGGCAGAGTACAGCCAGTTGCTAGTAGGGGACCGCCAGTTGTAAGATGAGGACAGGCATGGGTTTTCGCATTGACGCATTTAGACGCGCAGGCGTCCAATGTTGTGGTCTCAGGTACCCTATCAGTATGTTCTGTTGACGCACACGTGTTGTTCGATCCCGGATATACGCACTCGTACGTTTCTACACACTTTGTGCCGAGTTTGGGTAGAGAGTCCGGTTTGCTTGATCAGTAGCTTGTTGTGACCACTCCTATGGGTGAGTCATTTGTGGCTAGGCACGTGTTCCGATCCTGTATTGTCCGTGTTGGCGAGAGAGAGTTGCCTATCGACTTAATCCTTCTTAAGATGTTGGACTTCGACTTTCTTTTGGTCATGGATTGGTTAGCTATGTGCTATGCGTCTGTGGACTGCCGCGAGAAGACAGTTAGATTTTTTTTTGCAGACGAGTCGGCTTTTGTTGTGCAGGGGGACCGTGGTGCGCCCCCCTCACAGTTTGATTTCTTCTCTTTGCGCTGGACAGCTGTTGATAAAGGGATGTCAGGGATTCCTAGCCTATGTTTGTGATACTAGAGCTACAGATGTTCCGTTGGACCAGGTTCCGATTGTTTGTGAGTTCCTTGATGTTTTCCCTGATGAGCTTCCTGGGCTACCGCCTGAGCGCGATATTGCTTTCTGTATTGATTTGATTCCCGGCACGGGGCCTATTTCTATACCGCCTTATCGGATGGCCCCGGCGGAACTTAGTGAGTTGAAGGGTCAGCTGCAAGATTTGCCGGATAAGGGACTTATTCGACCCAGTGTTTCTCCTTGGGGTGCTCCGGTCCTGTTTGTCAAGAAGAAGGACGGCAGTTTGCGTTTTTGTATCGACTACTGCCATGCGGAACAGATATCCTTTTGTTAGTTATATGTATGCCCTAGAGGCCATTACTATACATAGGATGTATATTGTAGTAGATGCTTGGACATATATAGGGAGGACTTTCTTGCTCGACATGATAGTATGCTATCTGGTTGCTCTTTACCTAAACGTGTACACTGATTGTCTCTCTGTTACATGTTGGTAAAGCCCTTAGGATGTGTACTTGACTACCTGGACTATGATGCGGATCATACTAGTGGGGACAGGGTAGTCCATAAGTACATCCTTCAAGGTCCCTTGTCGTGGGTGTATCGAGACAGGGCATCGATATACCAGAGTAGATTAGCGTATACCTTCTCGACCCATACAGATGGGCGATGGATGATCCCGTATCCATTGGTGTTTGACATCAGAGATGATATACGGGTGCTCAGTGGAGACTGGGTACACTGGACGGACTCGCCGAGAACTCCCAGATGGTATTATACCTTACGTCAGATGGCAGTTTTCTGGTGACACTGGTACAGAGTAGTCTGTTGACCCGAGATCGTCATAGAGTCTTGTGTGGTTTCCACTGTGCTTTGATTTCCACCTTACCACGTCCAAGAGGGCGTGCAAAACGGTGTCTTTTGGGTACAGTCCCGAATCACATGGAGGCAATGAGCGATAGGAGGGGATTCGTCTCTCCCGGTATAGGGAGTTGATGTTGCGCTGTGTTCGATTGGCTATAACCGGAAATCCCTGGCCAGGGTTGCTGAGATTTACTGGTAAGTGTTGCCAGTAGTTTCTCAAACTGTTATAGACCTAATATCGACACGACTTATCAAGCTATTGGGGTCTGACGTTTACCACCCCTAGGCGAGATATGCGACATATCAGACGATCAGACCGGACTGTACGGTAAGTGTTACTGGTTGGATTCACAGGAGTATGAGCGGGCTTGCTCGTCGATCTTCTGATCGCTCAATACCCGGGTGGCCGTTACGTTTAGCATACCGCTTGCGGCTTGTGGGTGTTTGATATGATCATCACCTACTGCCGGCGTATTGACGAGTCTTTAGAGTCCTACACAGAGGTTTTCTGGCTCAAGCGAAATGAAATAGGAGCGCATATGAGATATGTGCGGGACCGAGAATACTGCGTGTCTGTGATACCGTATTTCATTCTCGCGATGAATGTATCGAATGGTTGTATGCGATATAACCTAGTTATCGAATCAAAGATTGATTCGATAAGCCGATACATTGGATACTAGTCGGTTATGTGCGACATGACCGGGTCATTGAATCAAGTGTTGATTTGATGATTTAATGCATAATTATATATTTGATATATTAATTTGCATTAACTAGTATTGGTTCACTTTAAATGGATTTTCTCACTCAAAGTTCACAAGTTGTATATGTGATATACTTTTGTGCACTTGATTGTATCATGTTTGATGATACATGCTTACTTGAGTTTGTGTAAAGATTAAACCATGGTTATTTAAATGGTTAGGGTTTTTTTTTCATATCTATTTATTCATTTATTTATTTTTGAAAAAGATATGAAATGAATGGTGGCTATGTTTGTTTTTAGTTGAAGATTCATGAAGCATTGACTAAGTCACCATTCTTGTCTCATGCTTAACCCTAACCATTTAAACTAACCCTAGTTCATTCTCTACACTTAACCAAGGTTTAGTATATAATAAGTATGATTTTCTTTTCTATTATTATTAACTTATCATATTCTATCATCTTCTTCCTCTTCTTCTTCTTCATGAAGAAACCTTGCTCCATCAATGGCAACTTGAGCAAATGAGTGAGAAATCCAATTCTAAAGTGAACCCACCTCCTATTTCTGTTAGTGTATATGCCCTAGAGGCCATTACTGTATCATACTAGTATGTATATTACTTGATGGAAGCTTGGGATATTCACAGTTGTACAGACAATCTTGCTCAATATAGTAGTATGCTACTTGGTTTGTCTCTGCTTTAATGTGTACATATGTGTTTATTTATTATATCACCTATACGCATTAGTAGAGCCCTTAGGATCTTTGCTTGATTACCGGCGTTGTGATGGCGATCACACTCGTGGGGGCTGGGTAATCTACATGCACATCCTTATACACGTCCCTAGTCGTGGGAGTACCGAGATAGGGCATCGATACTCCGGAGTAGACTAGCGTATGCGCTTCTCATCCCAGCACGGGAGACGGTCTGTCCCACAGCCGTCGGTACGTCGTACTTGAGATAGTATGCGGGTGCTCGTTGGGTTACGAGTACACTGGACAGGACTCGTCGGGGACTGATGGTTGGTATTATACCTATCGTCAGTTATCAGTTCCCAGGTGACATGAGTACAGCTTAGTCCGCTGACTTGACACTGTCACTTCGCCTCGAGTGTGTTCCCACTGTTCTTTGATTACTACCCTACCACGGCTCTACTGAGTCGTGCAAACAGGTAGTAGTTGGGAGCAATCCCGAAGCACTTGGAGGCAGTGACGGTTAGACAGGATTCGTCTCTCCCGGTATTGGGGGTTGACATCGCGCTGTGTCTAGGAGAGCCATTACACAAGTAGTCCCTGGCCAGGGCAAGCGAGATATACTGGTAGGTTCCAGTGTTATCTCAGGGTGTTCTGGGCTTCACTCCGACACGACTTGTACCGCTATTAGGGGTCTGACGCTTGCCGCCCCCCCTAGGCCCGACATGCGATGTATCAGACGAACAGACCGGACTGTACGGAGATTGTCACATACAGACTCAGTAGGAGTTCGGATGGGTTTACCTCATCGGCCTTCTTATTGACATCTACCTGGGGACCGTTACGTACAGCTAGTGCCACTTGCGGTCTTTGGTTAAACCCACTGCCAGCGTAGTGTCGAGTCTTTAGAGTCCCACACAGAGAGTTTCCCTGCACTGAGCGAAACGTGTAGAGGCCGTATGGTTTTACGGCAGGGCTGCGATCACTTACGTACACTTGTGTGCGTGTGATGTTCGGGCAGGCAGTACTGGTGGGCTTTGGTTTAAGCCAGATCCTAGTATTGCACGGATGGATTTGTTTTGTCTTCTGCGCATCCGCATTCTACGGAATACGGATGCAGGTGTGTATGCACAGTTTTCTGGAGCGTTGAAGGAGGAGGTGCCTCATTAGGGTTTTGGCAGTTGGTTCGGCCAAAACCACTATGTGGCAGGCTCATTAGGGTTTTGACAGTTGATTCGGTCAAAACCATTTTGAGGCGGACTCATTAGGGTTTCGACAGTTCGTTTGGTCAAAACCATAATGAGCCGGGGACATTATTTACTAATCCTTTCATTGATAATTTTGTTATGGCTAATTACATTGACCGTTTGACCATCTTGACTTTGTTGACCATTTGACCAAAGTTGACTTGGATCTTCTTAGAAGATCTAAAGTATTCTTTGGTTTTCTTTTTATTTAGTTATGATAATGGTCATTTCATTTGTAGCCATCACCTTTATCTTGATTGGATTTGTAATGATAATGTTTGTGCATTATTGCAACCATGGTTAGCTTTTCTCTTGGTTAAGCTTTTCATTTGCTTATTCTCATTCTTTCTCTTGAAAATGAGAAGCTCCATGGTTGCTAGAAAATCTCCTTCTTCTTCCTCCTCTTGATTTCTCCTTTGATCTCATATGTTGAGAGAAAAATGATTCTACTTGACAAACACATCCATACATATTCTCTACACAACCTAGGGCTTTTAGATTAGCAATCTCCTTGCCCTAGTTACCTCGGCTTGAGGTGGAGCTCGGTGTACATCTCTCGGGTGGATCGTCTTCGACTCAAGGAGGCCGCGGAGGTGACCGAAGTCCGGATCAACCATTGAGCAAGCAATGAAAAGAACAACAAGAAGAGAAGAACATCAAAGAAGAACAACAACAAGAAGTGAAGGAGTTCAAGTTGAGGTATAACCACTTTGCCGAATAGTTAATTCTTCTTTGCAAGTATGCTAGTTTAGTTTAGCAAAGATCCGGCTTTTACGGTCCATGTTACAAAGTTTAGAAAAATTTTGATTTACCGTTTCCGCAACCCCGAAAGTACCGGGAGAGGTAACGTGGACCTAACAGTGGTATCAGAGCCTAACTAAACTTAAACTAGCTAGGTAGTGAAGTGTAACGAAGTTTCGAAACCGAAAAATCCAAAAACCAAACTTTGCAAAACCCAAGTTTCTGTTAATTTGTTTTCTGGTCAAAATGAGATTTGTTATACACCAAAAATTATCTCAGGCTTTTGTATAGAAAACCACCAAATACGAACCAGAGAGGAGATTAGAGGAGCGCGGATCCGCGGCAAGAGGGAGCTCTTGCCGCGGAAGCGCGGCCGTCTGGTCCCCTCTCTGCTTCGAATTTGGTGCAGAGTGTTTCTGTGTTGGTTTTTGGATTTTTAGGATATGTTAAATGTGCCCAGATTTTCCAGAACTAAAATTTACTTTTGGGGGCCTATAAATCCGTATTTTTTCGGAACTTCACTACACTTTAACTACATCGGTTATATCTGTGATGTTTGTATGTATTGAACGTCGGCTAATCGCTATAAGTCGATTAGTCGGGGTTATACATCTCTGTGATCTGTGTTTGATATTGGAATGTGTATATGAATGTGTTGGACTGTCGCGGGTGAATAGCCGGGGTGGATGTGAGATGAGCTTTTGTTTTTCTTTCATTCATTGTAAATGTAAATTGATGTAATATTATTATTTGTTTGGCCGCACAACCGGGTTGGGGTTGTAGCCGTCATTGTATAATTCTTTTTACTGTTTTTGCTCCTAGGATAGACCCATGGAGGGGTGCACAAACTGCCGAGTACATGGTGGGTAGTTTGACGCACCCGTAGGGGTCTTGGGTGGGGTATTTGGCTATTCACCGCGACCGTGTAATCCGCTTTTCGTTGCAGGCTCGAAAGGATTGCGGATTGCTAGTATATCCAATGTATTCATCTGTGATCTGTAATGTCTATCATTGCTTTACTATTTAGGCGTTGCTTATGTTTTACAGCCGTGCTAGCCCAGCCCCCGCTCTGTCGTTAGTTAAGTAACCTAACGAGTGATGACGGGACCCCGTGGCGAATGCGAATGGCATAAGCGTACGTCATATTTTGGTTGTTTTCTGCAATGGTAGGATTAAATGATGGGACGCATTAAAAGAACTAATGCAAGAATATCACGCATTAAAAGAACTAATGCAAGAAAATAAACCTAAAAGATGTTGTTGGAATAAGTTTTTCAAAAAGCTGTTATTACAAGGACGTTCATCTTTTTGTTTTGCATCGAGGTATTCGGTTATGAATGCCCAGCACCTCAATCGACGAGGCAAGGGCCGAGATCCCTTCATCGGGAGTGACCCCTTGGACAAAAATTTGCGTCAGGATAATAACTTCACTATAGTCGATCATTCTTGCTTTGCATCGAGGTATTCAGTTTGGAATATCCTGCACCTCATTCGACGAGGAAAGAGCCGAGATCCCTTCACCGGGAGTGACCTCTTTAGCAAAAGTTTTCGCCACTATATTTTCAAAAAGGTGTATCACGTTCCTTCAACGAAATCAAGTTCATTACGTTAACGGGTTTTCGCCAAAACCCAGTCGTAGCCCTCCGTCGTTTCGGATTAATATTGCTTAGTATTCGTGCTACGTATTTCGTGCTCAGCCGAGGCGTAGTGAACGGTAGCTATGTAATATTTTTCCGCAGGATACAAAGTGATTGGTTAGGACAGTCGTGCGGTCATTTTGGCTCAGTCAAGGACTCGTACGGGTGGGTCTAATGCAGTCAAGATAATGACGGGTTGAACTTGACTAGGATCTTTTGACATTTTGGCTCAGTCAAGGTCACTTGGATCCTAGGGGCAAAAACCACATCGGGAGTTTCAAAAGAACTGAAACTTGCAGATTTAGCATACCTTCTGGAGTGTGGTGACTAGAGTGGATTCCATCTAGGTTATCACACAATGACAGTTGGATCCCGATCCCACTGATGAGTTGGTTTACTCTCGGGAGATTATTTCACTTAACGATCAATGCTATAAACCTAGTAGGTGTCTAGAAAGGTGTTAGCGGGGCTACGCCCCCAGGGAAAAGAGGTTCTTTAATTAAGGAACTTCGCGAAAGCGTTGGAAAACCTCCCTCGAAGTACCGACACTAGCCTGGCTGAAAGGTTAAGCAAGTATTGTGACATGAATTAAAACCCGGCTAGTTCTTCTTTTAAAAGGGTTTTAAGAAGAATTTGAGGAAACAGTGGGAGACATCCTGGTTAGATAAATTAATAAACCAATCTAATCTTGCAAGAGCATACGCTGAGTGTTTCTTTTCTCTCTCTCCAGGCAGCAACCTTTTCACGCCCTAATCAAGATAATAAAATGTATCGCTTGACCGATCCGAATTCTTATTCGGGACTGGGGAAAGTTGGTTCAGCTCTAACTTGTGACAACAGTCATGAGTATGAGAATGGGAAAGAGGAAAGTATGGATTTCCAGGATACCCAGTTGAAGAAGAAGCATGGTTTTGCATCTACTTCAGGTGTTCTTGTAATTGAGAACTGTTTTACGGTCAGCCCTACCTCTTGGGTACTCGATACCGGATCAGGATCTCATATCTGTAATTTATTACAAGGACTGAGAAAAAGTAGGAAAGTTGCACCGGGTGATATGTCGCTCAGAGTAGCGAACGGAGCACAAGTTAATGCGGCAGCCGTCGGTGAATATCACCTAGTATTGCCTAAAGGCAGGACTATGATTTTGAACGATTGCTACTATGTACCCTCCATGGTTTGCAACATCATATCAGTTTCTTTACTCGATAAAGATAGATATAACTTTGTTCTTGAAAAGAATATCATGAACATTTACCTTCATAAGGTACTGGTTGCAGAGGGTACACTGTGTAATGGTATCTACGTTCTAAATCAGAATACAGTTCTCAATATACAAAACACACGCAAGAGGAAGAATTCAGATACGAATGAATCCTACTTGTGGCATTGTAGACTTGGTCATATCGGAGAGAAAAGACTGAGTAAGTTGCATAAAGATGGACTCTTGAATGCGTTCGAGTTTTCATCTTATGAAACTTGTCAGTCTTGTCTAAAAGGAAAGATGACCAAATCTCCGTTCACCGGACATGGAGAAAGAGCAAGAGAGCTCTTGGGACTCATACACAGTGATGTGTGTGGTCCGATGTCTATACATGCAAGGGGTGGGTTCTCATACTTCATCACATTCACTGACGATCTCTCTAGGTTCGGATATGTGTATCTGATGAAACACAAATCTGAAGCTTTTGAGAAATTCAAGGAATTCAGAAAGGAAGTAGAGAACCAGATTGGCAAAAGTATCAAGATCCTCCGGTCTGACAGGGGAGGGGAGTACTTAAGCACGGAATTCCTAGATTACTTAAAAGAGAATGGTATTCTCTCTCAGCTTACTCCTCCTTATACGCCACAGCACAACGGTGTTTCGGAGCGGAGGAATCGAACCCTATTGGATATGGTTCGCTCCATGATGAGTAGTGCTGAGTTGGCTCTTTCATTTTGGGGACATGCGCTTCAGACAGCGGCGTACCTATTAAACGATGTTCTGTCTAAATCTGTGCCTAAGACACCGTTCGAGATATGGAATGGTAAGAAGTCGTATCTTAAAGGCATTAAGATATGGGGTTGTCCGGCCTATGTAAAAGTACAAAATCCGGACAAACTTCAGGCACGTTCAGTTCTATGTAAATTTGTGGGATATCCTAAGAACTCCGCAGGATATCTGTTCTACCACACCGAGGAACAGAAGGTGTTTGTATCTCGCCACGCCACCTTTTTAGAGTGGCAATTTCTTGCAAAAGAAACAAGTGGGAGTTCGGTAGAACTGGAAGAAATTCAGCGACCACAAAATGAAACTGAAAATTTGACAGAACCTCAGAATTCAATAACCCCAGAAGAACCTCCGCCACTCCGCAGATCTGGTAGGATTTCTCATCCGCCCGAGAGATACTACGGTTTTCTCATTGACGGGGATCGAGAGGATTGCATCTTGGAAGAAGATGACCCTACCAGTTTCAGGCAGGCCATTATCAGTAGGGACTCTGATAAGTGGCAGGAAGCAATGCAATCCGAAATGGAGTCCATATACGCCAATAAAGTGTGGACCTTGGATATTGCTCCACCTGGGGTAAAACCCGTTGGATGCAAATGGATCTACAAAAGGAAACTTGGTGTAGATGGGCAGGTGGAAACCTATAAAGCTAGACTCGTTGCAAAAGGTTTTCGTCAAAGACCTGGTTTGGACTATGACGAGACTTTTTCTCCGGTGGCTATGCTCAAATCCATTCGGATCCTACTTGCCATTGCTGCCTTCCATGACTATGAAATCTGGCAGATGGATGTTAAGACGGCTTTCCTAAACGGTTGTTTGGAAGAGTGCGTTTACATGGATCAACCAGAAGGTTTCGTAGACAGTGGGAGCAGCGGAAGGGTGTGCAAGTTGCTTAAATCCATTTATGGATTAAAGCAGGCATCGCGGAGCTGGAACATCTGTTTTGATGAGGCAATCAAGGAATTTGATTTCATCAAGAACGAAGATGAACCCTGTGTATATAAGAAGATTGTAGGACGAACTGTCGTATTCCTAGTCTTGTACGTGGACGACATTCTTTTGATAGGAAATGACATTCCTATGCTACAATCGGTCAAGCTGTTTTTGTCACAAAGGTTCTCCATGAAGGACCTGGGAGATGCCTCGTACATTCTGGGGATCAAGATCTATAGAGATAGATCCAAGAGACTATTGGGACTTTCGCAGTCCAGGTACATAGAGACCGTACTAAAGAGATTTAGTATGGAGGGTTCCAAGCGCGGTAACATACCCGCATTGCACGGAATTACCCTCTCCAAGAAGATGTCTCCTAAGACTGACGAGGAGAGGGTTCGCATGAGCACTATACCCTACGCTTCGGCGGTAGGATCTATAATGTATGCGATGCTATGTACAAGACCAGATATAGCTTACGCGTTGAGCACGGTAAGCCGGTATCAGTCAGACCCAGGGGAAGACCACTGGACAGCAGTGAAGAACATTCTCAAGTACCTGAGAAGGACTAAGGAGATGTTCCTGGTTTACGGTAATGGAGACCTCAGGGTCGAGTCCTTTACCGATTCAAGCTTCCAGAGTGACAAAGATGACAGCAAGTCTGTCTCGGGTTTTGTGTTTACCCTCAACGGAGGGGCGGTATGTTGGAGGAGTTCCAAGCAGGATACCGTCGCAGACTCGACGATGGAGGATGAATACATTGCTGCAAGCGATGCCGCAAAAGAGGCGGTCTGGATTAAGAAGTTCATTAGTGAACTTCAGGTGGTTCCGTCCATTGTTGACCCAATACCTTTGTATTGCGATAACAATGGGGCTATAGCTTTAGCGAAGGAACCAAGGTCGCATCAGAAATCCAAGCACATCTTAAGGCGGTATCACCTGATCAGGGAGATCATTGATCGACAGGAGATCGAGGTGCGGAGAGTGGACACAAAGGACAACACTGCGGACCCATTCACGAAGGCCTTACCCCAGACTCAGTTCGAGCGGCTGATCGAGATGATAGATCTTCGATACGCCAGTACATGGCCTTAGTGCAAGTGGGAGATTGTTAGTGTATATGCCCTAGAGGCCATTACTGTATCATACTAGTATGCATATTACTTGATGGAAGCTTGGGATATTCACAGTTGTACAGACAATCTTGCTCAATATAGTAGTATGCTACTTGGTTTGTCTCTGCTTTAATGTGTACATATGTGTTTATTTATTATATCACCTATACGCATTAGTAGAGCCCTTAGGATCTTTGCTTGATTACCGGCGTTGTGATGGCGATCACACTCGTGGGGGCTGGGTAATCTACATGCACATCCTTATACACGTCCTTAGTCGTGGGAGTACCGAGATAGGGCATCGATACTCCGGAGTAGACTAGCGTATGCGCTTCTCATCCCAGCACGGGAGACGGTCTGTCCCACAGCCGTCGGTACGTCGTACTTGAGATAGTATGCGGGTGCTCGTTGGGTTACGAGTACACTGGACAGGACTCGTCGGGGACTGATGGTTGGTATTATACCTATCGTCAGTTATCAGTTCCCAGGTGACATGAGTACAGCTTAGTCCGCTGACTTGACACTGTCACTTCGCCTCGAGTGTGTTCCCACTGTTCTTTGATTACTACCCTACCACGGCTCTACTGAGTCGTGCAAACAGGTAGTAGTTGGGAGCAGTCCCGAAGCACTTGGAGACAGTGACGGTTAGACAGGATTCGTCTCTCCCGGTATTGGGGTTGACATCGCGCTGTGTCTAGGAGAGCCATTACACAAGTAGTCCCTGGCCAGGGCAAGCGAGATATACTGGTAGGTTCCAGTGTTATCTCAGGGTGTTCTGGGCTTCACTCCGACACGACTTGTACCGCTATTAGGGGTCTGACGCTTGCCGCCCCCCTAGGCCCGACATGCGATGTATCAGACGAACAGACCGGACTGTACGGAGATTGTCACATACAGACTCAGTAGGAGTTCGGATGGGTTTACCTCATCGGCCTTCTTATCGACATCTACCTGGGGACCGTTACGTACAGCTAGTGCCGCTTGCGGTCTGTGGTTAAACCCACTGCCAGCGTAGTGTCGAGTCTTTAGAGTCCCACACAGAGAGTTTCCCTGCACTGAGCGAAACGTGTAGAGGCCGTATGGTTTTACGGCAGGGCTGCGATCACTTACGTACACTTGTGTGCGTGTGATGTTCGGGCAGGCAGTACTAGTGGGCTTTGGTTTAAGCCAGATCCTAGTATTGCACGGATGGATTTGTTTTGTCTTCTGCGCATCCGCATTCTACGGAATACGGATGCAGGTGTGTATGCACAGTTTTCTGGAGCGTTGAAGGAGGAGGTGCCTCATTATGGTTTTGGCAGTTGGTTCGGCCAAAACCACTATGTGGCAGGCTCATTAGGGTTTTGACAGTTGATTCGGTCAAAACCATTTTGAGGCGGACTCATTAGGGTTTCGACAGTTCGTTTGGTCAAAACCATAATGAGCCGGGGACATTATTTACTAATCCTTTCATTCATAATTTTGTTATGGCTAATTACATTGACCGTTTGACCATCTTGACTTTGTTGACCACTTGACCAAAGTTGACTTGGATCTTCTTAGAAGATCTAAAGTATTCTTTGGTTTTCTTTTTATTTAGTTATGATAATGGTCATGTCATTTGTAGCCATCACCTTTATCTTGATTGGATTTGTAATGATAATGTTTGTGCATTATTGCAACCATGGTTAGCTTTTCTCTTGGTTAAGCTTTTCATTTGCTTATTCTCATTCTCTCTCTTGAAAATGAGAAGCTCCATGGTTGCTAGAAAATCTCCTTCTTCTTCCTCCTCTTGATTTCTCCTTTGATCTCATGTGTTGAGAGAAAAAGGATTCTACTTGACAAACACATCCATACATATTCTCTACACAACCTAGGGCTTCTAGATTAGCAATCTCCTTGCCCTAGTTACCTCGGCTTGAGGTGGAGCTCGGTGTACATCTCTCGGGTGGATCGTCTTCGACTCAAGGAGGCCGCGGAGGTGACCGAAGTCCGGATCAACCATTGAGCAAGCAATGAAAAGAACAACAAGAAGAGAAGAACATCAAAGAAGAACAACAACAAGAAGTGAAGGAGTTCAAGTTGAGGTATAACCACTTTGCCGAGTAGTTAATTCTTCTTTGCAAGTATGCTAGTTTAGTTTAGCAAAGATCCGGCTTTACGGTCCATGTTACAAAGTTTAGAAAAATTTTGATTTACCGTTTCCGCAACCCCGAAAGTACCGGGAGAGGTAACGTGGACCTAACAATTTCTTCATCCTCTACCTCTTGCCAAGTAGTATAGGGTGTTATCTTCACAAGTTTCATGACTTGGTGAAGTGGGAGCTTGATCTTGTTTTCCCTCGACGTAGATCATCTTCGGCATCGTAGTCGATGACCTAGCCCGCCCATTTCTCCGATGAAGCCGACGCTAGAGCCCGGGATTCGATTTGGACTGCGAGGAGACTTCATTGCGGAGCTATGGAGGTGGAGGACCGGATCTACAAAGGTTGTATTTCCGTTATTGTAGTTAAGTTGTTAACTAGTTTATATTTTCGCCTAAAATTCTACTTAACGATCCGTATTTGGGTTTCTCGGCACTTGTAAAATTTGAAATTGGCATGGTTGATGCCTTGTGAGACCTCATTAGTGTGCCTAGGAACCCTACAGTGGTATCAGAGCAAGGCTAGAGCCTTAGGCGAAGTCTAGACGACGTTTGAAATCCGAACGAACCCGAAACCCTAACTATCAAATGCTCTCTGAAAATTTTCTGAAAATTTGGATTTTTGTGAATTAAAAATTGCTAAAAAATTGAGCAGGGTGTTATTTGAATTACTGTGAAATTCGAGGGGCTGATTCAACTAACGCGCGGCGGAACCGCGGCACAAGCATGGATAGTGCGGCGGTTACGCGGCCATTTTGTCGCATTAATTTATGAATTTTGCACAGTAATTCATGTTTTTAAGTGCTGGGTTTTCTGGGAATTTTTAATTTGAACTCAAGAGTTGAGTTTTCTGGGGTGTTTTGGAGCTTAGATGATTCGATCGGATTATCAGACTTTGTCTATGTGGCTTTCCGAATAATTTTTTGAATATGTTAAAAAGTTCGACCGGATATAAATACCCAACTTTTCCCCTGCCGGAAAATTTCCAAATGTTGGATTTTTCTGAGGTTTAAAGACGTTCTAAGTAGTGCAAGTAACGCGATGGTCCCTTTAGAAGACAACAAACCTTAACTCGATTATGTGACCGTCTTGAACTGCCCTTTGAACCTTCGGGTTTGGGGCAGTACGGCGTGCCACATGTGAGGCGTTGGCTTGACCCTTCTACGGCTGGACCGTTGGTACTGAGGCACGAACTGAATGTTTTTAGACTTATTTCATGTGTTGATCTGTTTCGGGAAAACTTGGGTGTTTGATTGTTCGATCGGAGAGTTAAACATTTTCTATTTATCTGGAATGGGATACAATAATTGGAATTCACAAGTAGTTATGAGATAACTGAATGAATGTTATAAACATAGCAGTTTAGTCTCACTTGATAAGTTGCCATGGAATTTTGATTCGATCAAAAGTCCGTCCCAATCACGTAGCGTACGCGGATACTCGCCGGGTAAACTTAATAGACAGCTACACCCCTTAGCCCCGACCAAGTGACTATAGGAGAACCCCGTCGCCGAAAGCATCCGTACGGGTGCTCGCAGTAGCGGTGTTCCGCCTTGGTGCACTTCGTCGACGGCGTCAGGGGTGCGGCCGTCTACTGAAGTTTGCGACGAGCATTCGATCAGGATGTCGGGAATCTTGTTGAATTGCCCGACTTGATATTGAAAAGAGTTTTCGGTAATGAGACTAAAATGCGGGGTTTATAATTGTTAGGCATGCGATGTCTAAGGAATTCATTTAGTCAGGCATGCGATGTCTGAGGATGTTGCGGATTCAAACTGTTGTAGTTTTACACTTTCTTTTCTGTGACCGTAAGTGTAATATGTGATATCGCCGGTTTCGTTGCTATATGTCAACGACAATTGGGATGCGCATATTTACTTACGTTGATGACATGTGATGTTATGTGTTGCTGGATATGTTATATTGGATCGTCGTGTTTGAATAGCCGGGGTTTTTTATGTGAGATGAGTGTTTTTCATTTTCATTCATGTAAAAACTTGTATGTAATATTCTTTTATTGGGGCACTTCCAGGTTGTGGAAGATGTCACCGTTTGTATATTATTTACTTTTCCGCACTAGGATAGACCCAAGGAGGGGAGCACAAGTAACCGGGTTCTGGAGTCCAGTGGGAGACCAACTCGAGGAGTCGAGTCCGGGTCTCCTAACTCTAGAATTGGTAGGGTTGCTTGCCGCTCTCGTAGGGGTCTAGGGGTGTGGGTTTGGCTATTCATCACGACCGTGGAATGCGTGTTTTATACTGGCTCGTATTGAAAACACGGACGTCCTAGTATATCCAATGTTTCATGTGTTTCTTCTGCTGCGATATCTGTGATGTGATCATGTGATGTTCTGTGATAGATACTTTATATAGTATATATGATATATTATATAGACGTTACTTATGTTTTGCACTCGCACTAGCCCTGCCCCGCTCTGCCGTTAGTTACCTAACCTAACGGTGCACGAGGGGACATCGAGGCGAATGCGGATGGCATAAGTGTACGTCGTATTTATCTGTGATGTTTAGGTACTTAAATGATGGGACTTCATTAATATGATTAATGAAAGAAAAAGAAACCTAAGATGTTGTAGAATCGAATTTCAAAAATAAAACAGGTAGCTACAGTTCTTGCTTTGCACAGAGGTATATGTGATATATCCTGCACCTTATTCGATGAAGAAAGGACCGAGATCCCTTCACCGGGAGTGACTCCTTTAGCAATAACTGGCAGATGCTATACACTCGGTTTGTCTTTTAAGAGTTTTTGCTTTGCACAGTGATATATATGATATATCCCGCACCTCATTCGACGAGGAAAGGACCGACGATCCCTTCACCGGGAGTGACTCCTTTAGCAAAACTAGAAAAGCCTCAAAAACACTCCATTTTTTAAATCATTTGATTCTGCAACGATATCAAGTTCATTACGCAATAGGTTTTCAGAAAAACCTGTTGTAGCCTTCCGTCATTTCAGATAAGTCCTACTTAGTATTCGTGCTACGTTTGTTGACCTCCGTCAAGGCGTAGTGTGCGGTAGCTAACTAGTATTTATCTGCTTATGCATATGATGCAGATTGGATTAGGGTAGTCGTGCGGCCTTGTTGACCTCCGTCAAGGGTCGTGCGGGTGGGTTTAATTCGATCAAGAAATGACGGGTTGAACTTGACTAGTAGCCTATGGTTTGTTGACCTCCATCAAAGTCATAGGACGCTATGGGCAAAATTATCGGGAATTTCAAGTGTTGAAATTTGCAATGAGATTGCATACCTTCTATGAGATAGTTGGATCCCGATACCCGCTGCGAGTAATTGTTACTCCTGGGAGAGTTTTACACATTACAATTAGCCGATCAAGTAGGTGTCTAGAAAGGTGTCAACGGGGTTACGCCTCTGGGAAAACGAGGTTTACATTAATTAGGTTCGTGCGAAAGCACGGGGGACCATCCTCAAAGTACCGACACTGGCCTGGCTGAAAGATTGGCGAACTTGTAGTGTGTAATTAATCCCGGCTAGTCTTTCCTTTTAGGGTTTGAAGGAAGATTTGATAAAAAGCACTGGGAGCCATCCTGATTAGATAAAATAAATAACCAATCTATTCTTGCAAGAGCGCACGCTGAGTGTTTTCTTCTCTCTCTCTCCAGGTAGCCACCATATCACGTCTTAATCAAGATAATAATATGGATATTTGACCGAACCCGCTTGTTATACTGAGCTGGGGAACGTTGGTCCCGCTCCAACTTATAATTGTTATAAGACAGAGCAGGAAATTGGAGATTACCAGAATTCCCGTGCTGCCCAAACGAAGAGAGTGCATGCTGATGCATCATCTTCGGGTGTGTTCATTACGGAGAACTGTTTCTCAGTATCCTTTACGTCCTGGGTATGTGATACCAGATCAGGATCCCAGATATGTAATATGTTACATAGGGCTACAGGAAGGTAGAGAACTGAGAACGGGTGATAAGTTTCATGAGGCAGAAAACGGGGCAAGTGTTGCAGCCAAGTCTGTTGGTCACTGTCACCCAGTATTCCAAATACATTGATTCTGAACGAATGTTATTAGATACCGAACCTGATATACAAAATCATATCAGTCTCTTTATTAGTAAAGAAAGGATATAATTTTGTATTGTTGGATAATGTTTTGAACATTTCCTATATCAAAAGTTGATCGGTTCAGGCACGTTATCTAAAAGCATTGATGTTCTAAATCAAACTACAGTTCTTTAGTATACTGAACACACAAAAGAGGAAGAGTTCAGAAATGAACGGATCCTTCTTGAGGCATTGTAGACTAGGTCATATCAATTCGACCCGACTGGCTGAAGTTACATTTAGATGCATATTTAAATTAGTTTGAATTTACATCTTATGAAACTTGCGAGTCATGTCACAAAGATAAAATGACCCCAGCTCTGTTTATTGGAAACAGAGAAAGAGTTAGTAAACTCTTGGGATGATACATGTTGATGTATGTAAGGTCCCCTGTCTACATATGCCAGGACCGGTTCTTTGTACTTCGTTACATTCTCTGATAGTCTCTCAAGATTCAGACATATGTTCCTGTTGAAACACAAGTCCGAACCTTTTGAGATATTCACAGAATATAAGCTAGAAGTAGAGAACCAATACGGGTATAAGTATTATGTCCTTTGATGAGATCAAGGAGGAGAATACTTGAGTATGGAATTCCTGGACTATTCTAAAGGAGAATGAGATTCTCTCTCAGCATTACTCCTCCGTATACACCATAGCACGATGGTATATCGGGGCGGAGCAATCACACCCTATATGATATGGTGTGTACTAATGAGTTACCTATTTCCTTTTGGGAGTTATGCGCTTGAGAAGCTGCGTACCTATTGAATAGGGTTCAAATCAAATCAGTTGCCTACCACTTCATATGTGATATGGAAGGGGAAGAGCCCACATCTTAAGTTAGTTAAAATTTGGGGTTGTCCGGGCTATGTCTAAAAGCATAATCCGGACAAGCTCGAGGCAAGATCTGTTATGTAGAACTGGAAATGTTCCAGCTATACAAACTGCAGTTGATGATTTGAAAGAACCAAAGGATTCAGTAGATACCAACGAACCTTAGCCTCTCCGCCGATCTAGTAGGGTTCCTCACCCACCTGAGAGATACTTCGGTTTCTCTATGACAGTGGGAGCGAGGATTGCATCATGAGATGATGACCCGACTAGTTTCGAGCTGGCCATCAGGAGTGTGACTCTGTAAGAATGGCTGGATGCTTAGCGATCTGAGATGGAATCCTTATACACCAACAAAGTATGGACTTTGGTTGCTATATCTGAAGGGTTAAATCCCCATCAGGAGCAAGTATATCTTGAGAAGATTACTTGGTGTAGATGGAAAAGTTGAGATTTTCAAAGCTAGACTTATTAAACCTTTTCGTCATCGACCAGGCGTGGATAATGATGAAACCTTTTCAAGTGGCTATGCTTAAGTCCATCCAGATCCTACTTGCCATGGCTACATACCATGACTACGATATCTGGTGGTTGGGTGTCATGACTTCTTTTCTAAATGATGTTTTAGAAGAGAGCGTCTATAAGTACACAGCCAGAGGGCTTCGTAGACAGTGGGAGCAGCGGAAACGTGTGCAAGATGCTTTATAGGATAAAGCAGACATCGCGGAGTTGGAACATCTGTTTTGATGAGTTAGTCAAAGAGTTTGACATCATCAAAATGGTAGATGAACCTTGTATAAACAATAAAGGTAGTAGGGAGTATAGTGACGATCCTCGTAGAGTACGTGGATGACATGCTCTTGATAGGGAAGGAGTTTCCTATGCTACGCTCGGTCAATCTCCGCTTATCAGAATGATTCTCCACATAGGATCAAAGTGATACCTGCTAAATCTTGGGTTTTGGATCTATGAGATAGATCTAATTGGATGTTAGGATTCTCACTAGTTGTAGTGAGATGGTATCAACCGATCCTGGGGAGAATCACTGGAAGGGTTCCAGGGTGATAAGGACGACTGAAAATCAGTCGCAGGCATTGTCTTTACGCTCAGTAAAGGGACGTTATGTTGGAAGAGTTCCAAGCTAGATACCGTGGCATACTAGACGATAAAGGTAGGATTCATCGCTACTTAAGATGCTACCAAAGAGGATGTTTGGGTGTATATTGGTTCATGAGATGAACTACGTTCCAACCATTGTGAGACAATGGAGTTGTGGCTTATGCCAAGGAACGCCGGTCCCATCAGTGATCCAGACATATTCTAAGGCAGTGTCACCTGATCATGGAGATGGTTGATCTCCAGGGTGATCGAGATTTGAAGAGTAGACTCAGAGGACAACACAGCGGATCCACTCACAAAGGCCTGTTCCCAGAGAGAGATTTTTATGGGATGGTTGAGTATGAGATACTACAACCACTGCTATCAGATGGCCCTAGTGCAAGTGGGAGATTGTTAGTTATATGTAAGCCCTAGAGGCCATTACTATACATAGGATGTATATTGTAGTGGATGCTTGGACATATATAGGGAGGACTTTCTTGCTCGACATGATAGTATGCTATCTGGTTGCTCTTTACCTTAACGTGTACACTGATTGTCTCTCTGTTACATGTTAGTAAAGCCTTTAGGATGTGTACTTGACTACCTGGACTATGATGCGGATCATACTAGTAGGGACAGGGTAGTCCATAAGTACATCCTTCAAGGTCCATAGTCGTGGGTGTATCGAGACAGGGCATCGATATACCAGAGTAGACTACCGTATACCTTCTCGACCCATACAGATGGGCGATGGATGATCCCATATCCATTGGTGTTTGACATCAGAGATGATATACGGGTGCTCAGTGGAGACTGGGTACACTGGACGGACTCGCCGAGAACTCCCAGATGGTATTATACCTTACGTCAGATGGCAGTTCTCTGGTGACACTGGTACAGAGTAGTCTGTTGACCCGAGATCGTCATAGAGTCTTGTGTGGTTCCCACTGTGCTTTGATTTCCACCTTACCACGTCCAAGAGGGCGTCCAAAACGGTGGCTTTTGGGTACAGTCCCGAATCACATGGAGGCAACGAGCGATAGGAGGGGATTCGTCTCTCCCGGTATAGGGAGTTGATGTTGCGCTGTGTTCGATTGGCTATAACCGGAAATCCCTGGCCAGGGTTGCTGAGATTTACTGGTAAGTGTTGCCAGTAGTTTCTCAAACTGTTATAGACCTAATATCGACACGACTTATCAAGCTATTGGGGTCTTATGTTTACCACCCCTAGGCGAGATATGCGACATATCAGACGATCAGACCAGACTGTACGGTAAGTGTTACTGGTTGGATTCACAGGAGTATGAGCGGGCTTGCTCGTCGATCTTCTGATCGCTCAATACCTGGGTGGCCGTTACGTTTAGCAGACCGCTTGCGGCTTGTGGGTGTTTGATATGATCATCACCTGCTGCCGGCGTATTGACGAGTCTTTAGAGTCCTACACAGAGGTTTCCTGGCTTAAACGAAACGAAATAGGAGCGCATATGAGATATGTGCGGGACCGAGAATAATGCGTGTATGTGATACCGTATTTAATTCTCGCGATGAATGTATCGAATGGTTGTATGCGATATAACCTAGTTATCGAATCAAGTTTTGATTCGATAAGCCGATACATTGGATACTAGTCGGTTATGTGCGACATGACCGGATCATTGAATCAAGTGTTGATTTGATGATTTAATGCATAATTATATATTTGATATATTACTTTGCATTAACTAGTATTGGTTCACTTTAAATGGATTTTCTCACTCAAAGTTCACAAGTTGTATATGTGATATACTTTTGTGCACTTGATTGTATCATGTTTGATGATACATGCTTACTTGAGTTTGTGTAAAGATTAAACCATGGTTATTTAAATGGTTAGGGTTTTGTTTTTCATATCTATTTATTCATTTATTTATTTTTGGAAAAGATATGAAATGAATGGTGGCTATGTTTCTTTTTAGTTGAAGATTCATGTAGCATTGACTAAGTCACCATTCTTGTCTCATGCTTAACCCTAACCATTTAAACGAACCCTAGTTCATTCTCTACAATTAACCAAGGGTTAGTATATGATAAGTATGATTTTCATTTCTATTATTATTAACTTATCATATTCTATCATCTTCTTCCTCTTCTTCTTCTTCATGAAGAAACCTTGCTCCATCAATGGCAACTTGAGCAAATGAGTGAGAAATCCAATTCTAAAGTAAACCCACCTCCTATTTCTTCATCCTATACCTTTTTCCAAGTAGTATAGGGTGTTATCTTCACAAGTTTCATGACTTGGTGAAGTGGGAGCTTGATCTTGTGTTGCCTCGACGTAGATCATCTTCGGCATCGTAGTCGATGACCTAGCCCGCCCATTTCTCCGATGAAGCCGACGCTAGAGCCCGGGATTCGATTTGGACAGCGAGGAGACTTCATTGCGGAGCTATGGAAGTGGAGGACCGGATCTACAAAGGTTGTATTTCCGTTATTGTAGTTAAGTTGTTAACTAGTTTATATTTTCGCCTAAAATTCTAGTTAACGATCCGTATTAGGGTTTCTCGGCACTTGTAAAATTTGAAATTGGCATGGTTGATGCCTTGTGAGACCTCATTAGTGTGCCTAGGAACCCTACACCTTTGCCACGCATCGACGACTTGTTTGACCAGCTTCAGGGGGCAGCATATTTTTCGAGGATCGACTTGCGATCAGGATACCATCAGCTCAGGTTCGACAGGAGGATATACCGAGGAAAGCTTTCCGCGTGCGCTACGACCATTATGAGTTTTTAGTGATGTCGTTCAGACTCACCAATGCCCCACCAGCATTCATGGACTTGATGAACCGTATTTTCCGGCCGTATCTTGATTTGTTCATCATCGTACTCATTGACGATATCTTGGTGTATTCCTGGAGCAGACAGGAGCACGAGCAGCACCTGCGAATCATACTGCAGACTTTGAAGGAGCACCAGCTTTTCGCAAAATTCTCTAAGTGTGCATTCTGGCTAGACAGCATAGACTTCTTGGGTCACATGATTACACGAGAGGGTATATGTGTGGACTCGAGGAAGATCGAAGCCGTTCAGAGTTGGCCCAAACCCGCATCAGTTACGGAGATCCACAGCTTTCTTGGATTGGCCGGTTACTACAGGTGATTTGTACAGGATTTCTCCCGTATTGGTGCACCTTTGACCGGGTTGACCTGGAAGGGAGTTCCTTTCGTTTGGACGGAGGAGTGCGAGCATAGCTTTCAGCAGCTACGTACTTGTTTGACTACGGCGCCGATGTTATCGTTGCCTTCAGGATCAGGCGGATTTGTGGTCTATTGCGACGCTTCACGAGTTGGGCTAGGGTGCGTATTGATGCAGCATGACAGGTGATCCCGTATGCTTCACAGCAGTTGAAGAAACATGAACAGAACTACCCCACTCATGATTTGGAGATGGCTGCAGTGGTCTTTGCACTCAAGATCTGGTGGCATTACCTATACGGTGAGTCGTGCCAGATATTCACTGATCACAAGAGCTTAAAATATATATTTCAGCAGCGGGACCTGAATCTCAGACAGCGCCTTTGGTTGGAATTAGTAAAGGACTACGATTGCGAGATCTTGTATCACCCGGGCAAGGCAAATGTAGTAGCGGATGCTTTGAGCAGGAGGCCCGGGGTAGTCTATCTTGTTTGAGCACAGTGCAGAGGAAGTCATCGGCAGATTGGCAGATTTTATGCGACGGCCGAGTGCAGTTCGAGTTCACGCCGATCGGGGGGCAGCTTGCACATGTTCGTGCACGCCCACAGTTGCTTGACCGTATACATGAGGCATAGTACAGTGATGACCGTTGTTCAGAGATCATGGCACAGATTGGACAGGGCAGGTTTTCTGAGTTCGTGATCGACGATCAGGGGATACTGCGATTTGGGACTAGACTATGCATACCAGATGCTGAGGGACTGCGGCGTGAGATTCTTGAGGAGGCACATCGATCGGTGTATAATGTTCATCCGGGTTCCACCAAGATGTATCATGATATGAGAGATGTTTACTGGTGGGACGGAATGAAGAGGGACATCGCGGACTTTGTGTCGAGATGCCTAACTTGTCAGCAAGTCAAAGCCGAGTACCAGAGGCCAGCAGGAGAGCTACAGCCATTACCCATTCCGGAGTGGAAATGGGAGCAGATTTCGATGGACTTCATTGTGGGTCTACCCAGGACTAGGCGAGGGTATGACTCCATTTAGGTGATCGTGGTTCGATTGAAGAAAGCGGCTCACTTCCTGTCGGTGAAGATGACTTTCGGATTTGCTCAGTATGCCCAGATATACATCAACGAGATTGTACGACTGCATGGAGTCCCGACATGTATTGTGTGTAAGTCGATGTACTACACCCCAGAACTTGTGGGGAGGCGGAAATTTCAAAAACGATCTTGTTTAGTGAACGAACATCGACTAACAGCTTGAATCGAAGCTAAACGATAACTAACCAAATATATAGTTGTTCTAAACTATTATGCTTAGGGATTATACCTATCGAACCAAGTCCTTCGTCTTTACGATCTCCTCGTCCTCCTCGGCCTTCTCTTTGTAGTAGACGATCCACCCGAGAGCAAAACTCCAAGCTTAGCCTCTAAACTTGAGGCAACTAACCTTCTTGGATTGCTAATCAAAGAAGATAGAATGAAATAGAGTGATGGTTATGGATTGTTTAGTCTAACTAATCCTAGATCTCAACACATGAGGGTGAGGATTAGTCTTTTGAAGAGAGAGAGCTTGAGGAGAGAGAATGTGAATAATATTATGTTGAATAAGTTATGAGTATCATAATATATATGAAGCATTATCTAATAATAAGAAAAGAATAAAGAGTGATGAATAATCATGCTTCATAAAATATCTAGTGGTGATTCATTAGCATGAGTCATTAAGCAATAAATGTGCATTAATGAGATGAATGAATCACCACCATGACTCATATAACTCATTCAATGAATATGACACATAACCCTCCTTAGTCACCATCTTCTAAAAGCTTCTCGTACAATTACGAGAACGCCCCTCCGATCCGCAAAAATACGGAAAAACTTTAGACTGTAAAAATCCAATAACCGGATACCAGTAACTGGCTTAAACCAAAGCCGACTGGTAAAAACTGTCCGAAAGTCGTACGCGCGTAAACGCACGTATGTGTCCGAACCCTTTGTCGCAAAACCATGCAACCTCTATATCGTTTCGCCTGGAATAGGAAACTCTCTGTATGGGACTCTAGAGACTCGACTACTACGCTGGCAGTGGGTTTAACCACAGACCACAAGCGGCACTAGCTGTACGTAACGGTCCCCAGGTAGTTGTCGATAAGAAGGCCGATGAGGAAACCCATCCGAACTCCTACTGAGTCTGATGTGACAATCTCCATACAGTCCGGTCCGTTCGTCCAAGACTATCGCATATCGGGCCTAGGGGGCGGCAAGCGTCAGTCCCCTAATAGCGGTATAAGTCGTGTCGGAGCGAAGCCCATTACACCCTGAGAAACTACTGGAACCTACCAGCAAATCTCGCTTGCCCTGGCCAGGGACTTTGCGTAATGGCTCTCTGACACAGCACGATATCTACTCCCAATACCGGGAGGGACGAATCCTGTCTAACCGCCACTGCCTCCAAGTGCTCGGGACTGCACCCAACTGCTACCTGTTTGCATGACTCCTTTGAGCCGTGGTAGGGTAGCAATCTAAGAACAGTGGGACACACTCGAGGCGAAGTAGCAGTGTCAAGTCTGCGGACTATGCTGTACTCATGTCACCTGGGAACTGCTCACTGACGACTGGTATCAAACCAACCAACAGTTCCCTGTGAGTCATGTCCGGTGTACCCGTAACCTAACAAGCACCTGCATACTATCTCCAGTACGACGTACTGACGGCTGTGGGACAGACCATCTCCCCAACTGGGATGAGAAGCGTACACACCAGTCTACTCCGGAGTATCGATGCTCTGTCTCGATAATCCAACGACCAGGGACCTGAATAAGGATGTGCTTGTAGACTACCCAGCCCCCACTAGTGTGACTGCCATCACAACGCTGGTAGACAAGCAAGATCCTAAGAGCTCTATCAATACGTACATTCACATATTAAGATAGAAAAACCAAGTAGCATACTACCATGTTTAGCAAGACTGTTATATACATGTGAATATTCCAAGCTTCCATTAAGTAATATACAAGCTAGTATGATACAGTAATGGCCTTCTAGGGCATAAACACTAACAATCTCCCACTTGCACTAGGGCCATGTACTGGCATATCGTAGACCGATGATCTCGAGTAGCCTCTCGAACTGAATCTGAGGTAGGGCCTTTGTGAATGGATCGGCAATGTTATCTTCAGAAGCAACTCTCCGAACCTCGATCTCCTGACGATCAATGATCTCCCTGATCAGGTGATACCGCCTTAAGATGTGTCTGGACTTCTGATGGGACCTTGGTTCCTTCGCTAAAGCTATAGCTCCGTTGTTGTCACAATACAGAGGTATTGGATCAACTATGGTAGGAACCACCTGAAGTTCTGTTAGGAACTTCTTCATCCAGACTGCTTCTTTTGCGGCATCGCAAGCAGCTATATACTCCGCTTCCATCGTCGAGTCAGCAACGGTGTCCTGCTTGGAGCTCTTCCAGCACACCGCCCCTCCATTGAGGGTAAAGACATAACCTGACATGGACTTGGAATCGTCCTTATCACTCTGGAAGCCGGAATCAGCAAAGGCCTCCAACCTGAGGTCTTTTGCGCCGTAAACCAAGAACATCTCCTTAGTCCTCCTCAGGTACTTGAGAATGTTCTTTACTGCTATCCAGTGTTTCTCCCCTGGGTCTGACTGATACCGGCTTACCACGCTCAGTGCGTAAGCTACATCTGGTCTGGTACACAACATCGCATACATTATAGAGCCTACCGCAGAAGCGTAGGGTATAATAGACATGCGTTCCATTTCCAAATCAGTCTTGGGAGACATCTCTTTGGAGAGGGTGATTCCGTGACAAGCCGGTAGATTACCGCGCTTAGAATCTTCCATACTGAATCTTTTCAGTACAGTGTCGATATACCTGGACTGCGAAAGTCCCAACATCCTCTTGGATCTATCACGATAGATCCGGATCCCCAGAATGTAAGAGGCATCACCCAGGTCTTTCATGGAGAACCTGTGTGACAAGAATCCTTTGACAGATTGTAGCATAGGAATGTCATTTCCTATCAATAGAATGTCATCCACGTACAAGACGAGGAATACGACACTTCTGGCCACAACTTTACTATATATGCACGGTTCATCTGGATTTTTGATAAAGTCATATTCTTTGACTGTCTCATCAAAACAGATGTTCCAACTCCGCGATGCCTGCTTTAGTCCATAAATAGACTTAAGCAGCTTGCATACTTTCCCGCTGCTCCCACTCTGATTGAAACCTTCTGGCTGATCCATATAGACGCTCTCTTCTAAATTTCCATTCAGAAAAGCTGTCTTTACGTCCATCTGCCAGATTTCATAATCATGGAAGGCAGCAATAGCAAGAAGGACCCGAATGGATTTGAGCATAGCCACTGGAGAAAAAGTTTCGTCATAGTCCAAACCAGGTCTTTGACGAAAACCCTTTGCAACAAGTCTAGCCTTATAGGTTTCCACCTGTCCATCTACACCAATCTTTTTCTTGAAGATCCATTTGCATCCTATGGGTTTTACCCCATCTGGAGCAAAGTCCAAAGTCCATACTTTGTTGGTGTACATGGACTCCATTTCGGTCCGCATTGCATCTAGCCATCGTACCGAGTCGCCGCTCTGGATGGCCTGCCGGAAGTCAGTAGGTTCATCATCATCTATGATGCAATCCTCTCTATCCCCATCTATGAGAAAACCGTAGTATCTCTCAGGCGGATGAGACGGCCTACTACTCCTGCGGAGGGGTGCGGGAATGTCCTGTTCTTCTTGAACTCCTGGTTCTACCAAACTTTCAGTAGCAGTTTGTGGTTCTGGAATTTCTTCCAGTTCTACTACGCTCCCACTCTTCTGATTTTCTAAAAATTCAGTTTCTAAGAAGCGGGCATGACGAGAAACAAAAACCTTTTGTTCCTCTGCGTAATAGAAACAATATCCTGTAGAGTTCTTTGGATATCCCACAAACTTACACTCTACTGAGCGTGCCTCGAGCTTGTCCGGATGCTGCTTTTTTACAAAAGCTGGACATCCCCATGTCTTCAGGTACTGAAGATAGGGTTTCTTCCCACTCCACATCTGATATGGTGTGGTAGGCACAGTTTTGGTTAGAACTCTGTTCAAAAGATGTATCGCTGATTCTAGCGCATATCCCCAGAAAGATCGTGGTAACTCAGCATTACTCATCATGGATCGTACCATATCCAATAGGGTTCGATTCCGTCTCTCCGATACACCGTTGTGCTGTGGAGTGTATGGAGGAGTAAGCTGAGAGAGAATTCCTTTCTCTTTTAGGTAACCTAGGAACTCGGCACTTAAGTATTCTCCACCTCGATCAGATCTCAGTGTCTTAATACTTTTGCCTGTTTGGTTTTCCGCTTCACTCTTGTATTCCTTGAATTTCTCAAAGGCCTCGGATTTATGCTTCATCAAGAAGACATGTCCAAACCTAGAGAAATCATCTGTAAAAGTAATGAAGTAGGAATAACCACCTCTCGCATGTGTAGACATTGGACCGCATACATCACTGTGTATGAGTCCTAAGAGCTCGCTCGCTCTTACTCCTTGTCCAGTAAATGGAGTCTTTGTCATCTTTCCTTTGAGACAAGATTGACAAGTGTCATAAGATTGATATTCGAACGTGTCCAAATATCCTTCTCTATGCAACTTAGTCAACCTTCTCTCATTGATGTGACCTAGTCTACAATGCCATTAGAAAGCTTTATTTAAATCTGGAGACTTTCTTTTTAGTGTGTTCTGGACATTGAAAATTTGGAGTTGGTTTAAAACATATATGCCGTTATTTAGAGTACCGGACCCAATCAAACCATGATTAAGGTGGATGTTAACAACATCTCTTTCAAACGTGAAATCATAACCTTTATTTGATAACAAGGAAACTGATATGATATTACACGTTAAGTTTGGTACAAAATAACAGTTATGCAAAACCAAAATATGTCCACTCGTCAATCCTAGGTGATAATCCCCGACGGACGCAGCTCCCACGCTAGCTCCGTTAGCAACCCTGAGGATCATATCACCTTCCTTCAGCACTCTACGGTTTCTCAGTGCCTGCAATGAATTGCAAATATGAGATCCTGATCCGGTATCCAATACCCAGGAAGTAGAGTTGATCGACAAACAATTCTCAATTACAAACACACCTGAAGTCGAAGCCACAGCTTGCTTCGGTTCCTGGTTCTTGGCGATCCACGCCTTGCAATCCTTCTTCCAGTGCCCTTTCCTGTGACAATGGAAGCACTCATCCGGGCCAACTATCGATACTGCTATCTTTTTCTTTCCCTTCTTTCCCACCTTACTAACACCTCATCTAGGTTTGGGTGCGGCCTTCTTCTTCCTTCCTTTGGCCCTAGCCTTGGACCCGGAAGAAGATGCACCGCCAACAAACATAGCGGGTGTTTCCCTTGCCTTCTGCAAGGTGCCCTCTGCACTCCTTAACATGTTCAGGAGTTCCGCAAGTTCAACTTCTTTTCCTTGAAGATTGAAGTTGAGGATAAACTGGGCGTAGGTGGGAGGAAGGGACTGGAGAATAAGGTCTGTATAGAGCTCATTATCCAAAGTCGTCCCAAGGTCTGCGAGCTCTTCAATATAGCCGATCATCTTTAGGACATGTTCACCTACTGATGACCCGACAGCCAACCTCGCTCGAAACAAGTTCTTAGAGGTCTCGTATCTTGCTATACGAGATTGCTCTCCATAAAGTTCCTTTGTATGGAGAAATATGCCATCTAGGGACATATCCTCGTGCCTCCTCTGATGTTCATTGTTCATTGAGGCAAGCACGATGCACTTGGCTCTCGCGCAATCTAAATCCCAGGTTTTGCGGATTTCCTTATCCGCATTGCTGGATTTGGGACCAGGGACAGCAGGTGCCGTAGTGGTGATGACGTACCCCAGTTTGTCATAGGTCAAAGCCATTTTGACATTCCGCAGCCAATCTTTATAGTTTGGCCCCGTCAGTATAATTTATTTCTAAAAGTAACTTAAGTCCAGTCATTTTCAGGGTCGCTGCAATTAGGAGAGAGAGAAGAAAACTCTTTAGCATGATGCTCTTGCAAGTTTAGAGTGGTTTTTAGTTTATCTAAACTGGATGGCTCCCACTGTTTCTCGAATCCTTCCTCAAACCATAAAAGAAGAATTAGCCAGGACTATTCTCACCGTACAATACTTGCTTAACCGTTCAGCCAGGCCAGTGTCGATACTTCGAGGGAGGTTTTCCAACGCTTTCGCGAAGTTCCTTAATTAAATAACCTCTTTTCTCTGAGGGCGTAACCACGCTGACACCTTTCTGGACACCTACTAGGTTTATAGCATTGATCGTTAAGTGACGAATATCCTGATAAGTAGCATATACTCACAGTAGGATCGGGATCCAAATATCATCGTATGATAATGTTGAAGGAATCCTACCAACATTCATCAAACTCCAAATGGTATGCATCTCTTTGCAAATTTCAGTTTCTTTAGAAATTCCCGATATAAGTTTTTGCCTCATGCTCTTATGACCTTGACGTATGCCAACAAATCATAAGTCACATGTCAAGTTCTGCCCATCATTATCTTGTTAATTTGAACCCACCCGTATATACCCTTGACGTATGCCAACAAGGTAATGCGACTGTCCCAAACCAACACATCTATCTATGCAACAAATGAATATCCCAGCAGCTACCAAACACTATGCCTTGACGTATGCCAACAAGCATAGCTTGAATACTACTGACCATCCATAAGAAATGACGGAGGGCTACGACTGGTTTTGGCGAAACCGTGAACGTAGTGAACTTGATATAACCGAAGGAACCTGATAGCTTTTTAAAAGGAGTGGTTAAAGCTCCGCATTTAAAAATATCTGTTTTAAAAATAACCGAGTGGTTTCTTTTAAATTGTTCCAACGATTTAAACTTGGTTTATTTTCTTTGCATTATAGATAATGCGTCCCATCTTTAACCTATCATTGCAGAAAACAACGAAAATACAACGTCCTCTTATGCCATCCGCATTCGCCACGGGGTCCCGTCATCACCCGTTAGGTTACTTAACTAACGACAGAGCGGGGGCTGGGCTAGCGCGGGTGCAAAACATAAGTGACGTCAAAATAGCTACAATATATATAGATATTTTACATTCGTCTGACGCAATGATATTCATTCCAGAACACAGATAAACAATATTGGATTTGCAAGCAATCTGTATTTCTTTTGAGCCTGCAAGAAAAGACAGATTACACAGTTGTGATGAATAGCCGTTACCCCACCCACGACCCCTACGGGTACGGCAAACTACCCTGCCCGGCAGTTTGTGTACCCCACCTTGGGTCAGTCCTAGGAGCAAAAACAGTAAAATGAAATAATACAACGGTGGCTACAACCGCAACCTGGATGTGCCCCGCAAAAATAATATTACAACAAATTACATTTACAACAAATGAATTAAACAATAACCCATTGCTAAACCCCGGCTATACACCACAACAGTCCAATACAGTTTATATGCACAAACAGATATAACCATTACAGAAATGTGCAACCCCCTGCCAACCGACATACTAGCAGTTAGGGGAGGTTTACGAACACATTAATCAATCACAGATATAATTCAACATGCAAATACTGTACAATTTCGATCAATTAAACAACATTAATATTGCTCCAAAAACTGCTCTGTTAAACTGAAACCTGAGCAAATATTAAATATCCCAGAAAATCCAAAAAACCACAGGGGACCCACACAAGAAAAACGAGTTCCTGACTCGTCAACTCGGCCGTGGAAGCGCGGCGGATCGGTGGGATCCGCCGCGGTTCCGCGGCACTGTAGACGAATCAGGAACCCAAATTTCTTGGGTGTTCTTCTGTGTTCATTTCAAGCTTTCTGCACTTACCTGAAAAATTTTATGACATCATTTTAAATTCGACAGAAACTTGTATTTTTTAGGGTTTTCCGGCTTCGTTTTTCCGTTCGAAATTCGTACAAATTTGCAATTAAGTTATTTATTGTTTAGCGAGGCTCTGATACCACTGTAAGTCGATGTACTACACCCCAGAACTTGTGGGGAGGCGGAAATTTCAAAAACGATCTTGTTTAGTGAACGAACATCGACTAACCGCTTGAATCGAAGCTAAACGATAACTAACCAAACATATAGTTGTTCTAAACTACTATGCTTAGGGATTATACTTATCGAACCAAGTCCTTCATCTTTACGATCTCCTCGTCCTCCTCGGCCTTCTCTTTGTAGTAGACGATCCACCCGAGAGCAAAACTCCAAGCTTAGCCTCTAAACTTGAGGCAACTAACCTTCTTGGATTGCTAATCAAAGAAGATAGAATGAAATAGAGTGATGGTTATGGATTGTTTAGTCTAACTAATCCTAGATCTCAACACATGAGGGTGAGGATTAGTCTTTTGAAGAGAGAGAGCTTGAGGAAAGAGAATGTGAATAATATTATGTTGAATAAGTTATGAGTATCATAATATATATGAAGCATTATCTAATAATAAGAAAAGAATAAAGAGTGATGAATAATCATGCTTCATAAAATATCTAGTGGTGATTCATTAGCATGAGTCATTAAGCAATAAATGTGCATTAATGAGATGAATGAATCACCACCATGACTCATATAACTCATTCAATGAATATGACACATAACCCTCCTTAGTCACCATCTTCTAGAAGCTTCTCGTACAATTACGAGAACGCCCCTCCGATCCGCAAAAATACGGAAAAACTTTAGACTGTAAAAATCCAATAACCGGATACCAGTAACTGGCTTAAACCAAAGCCGACTGGTAAAAACTGTCCGAAAGTCGTACGCGCGTAAACGCACGTATGTGTCCGAACCCTTTGTCGCAAAACCATGCAACCTCTATATCGTTTCGCCTGAAATAGGAAACTCTCTGTATGGGACTCTAGAGACTCGACTACTACGCTGGCAGTGGGTTTAACCACAGACCGCAAGCGGCACTAGCTGTACGTAACGGTCCCCAGGTAGTTGTCGATAAGAAGGCCGATGAGGAAACCCATCCGAACTCCTACTGAGTCTGATGTGACAATCTCCATACAGTCCGGTCCGTTCGTCCAAGACTATCGCATATCGGGCCTAGGGGGGCGGCAAGCGTCAGTCCCCTAATAGCGGTATAAGTCGTGTCGGAGCGAAGCCCATTACACCCTGAGAAACTACTGGAACCTACCAGCAAATCTCGCTTGCCCTGGCCAGGGACTTTGCGTAATGGCTCTCTAACACAGCACGATATCTACTCCCAATACCGGGAGGGACGAATCCTGTCTAACCGCCACTGCCTCCAAGTGCTCGGGACTGCACCCAACTGCTACCTGTTTGCACGACTCCTTTGAGCCGTGGTAGGGTAGCAATCTAAGAACAGTGGGACACACTCGAGGCGAAGTAGCAGTGTCAAGTCTGCGGACTATGCTGTACTCATGTCACCTGGGAACTGCTCACTGACGACTGGTATCAAACCAACCAACAGTTCCCTGTGAGTCCTGTCCGGTGTACCCGTAACCTAACAAGCACCTGCATACTATCTCCAGTACGACGTACTGACGGCTGTGGGACAGACCATCTCCCCAACTGGGATGAGAAGCGTACACACCAGTCTACTCCGGAGTATCGATGCTCTGTCTCGATAATCCAACGACCAGGGACCTGAATAAGGATGTGCTTGTAGACTACCCAGCCCCCACTAGTGTGACTGCCATCACAACGCTGGTAGACAAGCAAGATCCTAAGAGCTCTATCAATACGTACATTCACATATTAAGATAGGAAAACCAAGTAGCATACTACCATGTTTAGCAAGACTGTTATATACATGTGAATATTCCAAGCTTCCATTAAGTAATATACAAGCTAGTATGATACAGTAATGGCCTTCTAGGGCATAAACACTAACATTGTGTCCGACCGAAGCACCCAGTTTACCAGTCGACTATGGCAGAGGCTTCAGGAGGCATTGGGCACCCGCTTGAGTTTCAATACAGCATTTCATCCGCAAACCGATGGCCAGTCTGAGCGGATCATTCAGACTCTCGAGGACATGCTCCGAGCGTGCGTTTTAGACTTTGGAGGTAGCTGGGATCATCATTTACCCTTGGTAGAGTCTCCTACAACAATAGTTTCCAGGATACAATTCAGAAGGCACCTTTCGAGGCCTTGTAAGGGAGGAGATGTAGATCGCCCGTCTGTTGGACAAAGCTCAGTGAGAGTAGTATTTTGGGGCCACAGCTCGTACAGGAGATGACCGAGAAGATACAGCTGATTCGAGATAGGATGAGGGCAGCTCAGAGTAAGCGGAAATCATATGCTGACAGACGCTGCCTCAGATTGGAGTTCGCAGTTGGCGATCACGTTTTTCTAAGGGTCTCTCCAATGAAGGGAGTGATGAGGTTTGGACGGAAGGGGAAGCTTAGCCCCAGATTCATAGATCCCTTCGAGATCCTTCGGTAGCATATCGTTTGGCACTTCCACCAGACATCCCGGATGTTCACCCCGTATTCCACGTGTCGATGCTTCGCAGAAACCTACATGACCCTTCGCACATGATTCAACATCAGACTGTTCAGCTCGAGCGCGATCTTTCGTTCACCGAGCAGCCACTCGTGATATTGGACCGGCAGGTGAAAAAACTTCGATCGAAGGTCTTGCCATCTGTGAAGGTGCTTTGGCGCAGCCCGAATGGTGAAGAGATCACTTGGGAGGCCGAGGGCGAGATGCGGAAGAAGTTCCTTCATCTCTTTGAAGGTACGCGTAGCATTATATTTTTAAATTCGGGGACAAATTTCTTTAAGGGGGGAAGATTGTAACACCTTAGGATGTGATTAGTGGCTAATTATACATTAATATATGGGTTTTTTTAATAAAAAATTTACCAAATCGATTTTCAAATATTTTATCCTATTTAATGAATATTTTATTAGATTTTTCCTAGGCTTGCACATACATGTGCATGTCAACTTGGGTTAAATTTCAGGTTAGACCATGATTAGCAACCATGGTGGATTAACCTAATTGCCTTATGCTATTTCAAAATTGATTTAATTGTTTTGGGTTTGTTTTTTTTATATGGAAAATGTTTTAAATTAAGTGGGTAAGAGTGAGAGAGAGGGGGCATGGGCTTCATGGCTTGTGCCATACTTGCAATAAATGAAGAAAGAGAGAGAGGGGGGTTGACTAGCCTTGACTCCCTTTCCTTTATTGCTTTGCCTCTCATTTTCTCACAACACTCTCCCTCTCACTCACTACCAGCACCAGCAGCAGCTCCTGAAGCAGTAGCAGCAGCAGAACAAGAAGCACTAGCAGCATCAGCAATAACACCAGTAGTATCATCAGCAGCAACACTAGCAGCATCAACAGCCGCAACACCAGCAGCAGTAGCAGGCAGCAGCAGCTTCTTCTCTTCTTCTCCTCCTCCTTCCCCTGCTTCCTAGGGTCTTTTGGGGTATATTTCTTAAACCCAACTCCTTTTTGCTAAGCTTGTGTTGTTTAAAGCTTCTGTTCATGGTTATTGTGGTTATTAGTGCTAGATTTGTGTTTTGATGTATGATTTAGTTAAGTTAGAGGTTTTATAGCCTAGTGAACGTTATTAGGTGATAATATTGCTGATTGAACCTATTAGTTTCGCTAGATTTAGCTAGATCGCCATAAGTCGCAAAACTTGAAGTTTGGAATACGGTTTTGATATAATGTGTAGGATATTGAGATCTGCTTTATCTTTGCTCTTTTCCTAGCTTAGCAAACAACTTCAGAATAGTGTGCAGGCTATTAGTGTATATGCTTTAGAGGCCATTACTGTATCATACTTGTTTGTATATTACTTGATGGAAGCTTGGGATATTCACAGTTGTATAGACAATCTTGCCCAAAATAGTAGTATGCTACTTGGTTAGTTTCTGCTTTAATGTGTGCATGCGTTTCTTATAGCGTATCTCCTTTACACATTAGTGAAGCCCTTAGGATCTTTGCTTGATTACCAGCGTTGTGATGGCAGTCACACTTGTGGGGGCTGGGTAATCCACAAGCTCATCCTTATGCAGGTCCCTAGTCATGGGACTATCGAGACAGGGCATCGATACTCCGGAGTAGACTAGCGTACGCGCTTCTTATCCCAGCTTGGGAGACGGTCTGTCCCACAGCCGTCAGTACATCGTACTTGAGATAGTATGCGGGTGCTCGTTAGGTTACGAGTACACTGGATAGGACTCGTCGGGAACTGTTGGTTGGTATTATACCAATCGTCAGTTATCAGTTCCCAGGTGACATGAGTTCAGCTTAGTCCGTTGACTTGACACTGTCACTCCGCCTCGAGTGTGTTCCCACTGTTCTTAGATTGCTACCCTACCACGGCTCAAAGGAGTCATGCAAACAGGTAGCAGTTGGGTGCAGTCCCGAAGCACTTGGAGGCAGTGACGGTTAGACAGGATTCGTCTCTCCCGGTATTGGGGGTTGATATCGCACTGTGTCTAGGAGAGCCATTACACAAAGTCCCTAGCCAGGGCAAGCGAGATATACTGGTAGGTTTCCAGTGTTATCTCAGGGTGTTCTGGGCTACACTCCGACATGACTTGTACCGCTATTAGGAGACTGACGTTTACCGTCCCCCAAGGCCCGCCATGCGATATTCTTAGATGAACAGACCGGACTGTACGGAGACTGTCACATTCAGTCTCAGTAGGAGTTCAGATGGGTTTACCTCGTCAGTCTTCTTATCGGCATCTACCTGGGGACCGTTACGTATAGCTAGTGCCGCTTGCGGTCTGTGGTTAAATCGACTGCCAGCGTAGTGTCGAGTCTTTAGAGTCCCACACAAAGGGTTATTCGCCTTTAGGTAAAACAGAGTAGTGGTCGCATGGTTTTGCGACGGGGTTCGTTCACATCCGCGCACTTGTGCACGTTTGGTGTCCGGACAGTCATTACTAGCGGGCTCTGGTTTGAGCCGGATCCTAATATATGTTTTGGGGTTAGTTTTATCTCATTGTATTCGTGTTCCTCGGAACACGAATGCGGGTGTGTATGGACAGTTGATTGAGGCAGAGGACGAGGATTTTCATTAGGGTTTTGGAACGGGTGTGTATGCACAGTTGACAGTTGTCTTTTTCCAAACCCTAATGAATATGTGAAATATCAATTAATAATATAAATTAAATGAAATTGAGTTATGGTTAGGGTTGTTGACTTGTTGACCAAGGATGACTTGTTGACTATGGTTGAAACATTGACCATCATCATTTCACTCCAAAGATGCTCTTTGATCTTTGCAAAAACATTTAATATGAAATGATAATGGTCTTATCAAACCAACCATCACCTTTTTCATTTTGATTAATATTATTAATTAGATTAATTCACATATATTGGTTATGGTTGTAAAACTCTCTCATTCTCTCATTCTCATTCTCTCTCATCCTCTTCCTCTCTCTCAAAGCTCTCCCTCTCATGAGTTGAGAACCATTAAGCTTTTGAGATAAAACACCAAAATCATTCTCTACTCTTTCTAAGGTTCTAGGTTTAGCACACCAAGCACCTTAGTTACTTCTAGTTTGAGGTAGGAGCCAAAGGTAGAGGCCCTCGGGTGGATCTTTCTTCGGAAAGAGAAGGCGACGAGGACGACCCGTTCATCCCACTCCAAGGAGCAAGAAGAGAAGGACTTCAAGATTTAGGTATAAACCTTAAACAGAGTTGCTAAATCTCTTAGCTTAGTTGTTAGTTTATGTTTAGCAAAGATCCTCCTTAAGTTAGTCCATGTTGCCTTGAGTGGTAAAAATCGATTTTTTATACCGTTTCCGCCTCCCCATAAGCACCGGGGTGGGCAACGTGGACTTACAGTGGTATCAGAGACTAGCTAAACACAAACTAGCAAGTTAGCAAAGTATCTAGAACTTCGATCGGAAAAAAATTGCAAAACACTTTTCAAAAACCTAACTTTCTGCCGATTTTTAAACCTGCTTTAAAAATGATAAATCATACACTAAAAATCGGCTCAGGGTTTGTAAAGAACACCCAAGAAAAATGATCCAGTGAGTTGACCAACTCACCGCGGAAACGCGGCAAGAGCATGCTCTTGCCGCGGATCCGCGGCCGAGTTGACTCGGCCTTGGGTCGTTTCTCCTGCAGTGTTCTTATATTGATGTTTTGGGATTTTTAGGATGGTTTGTTTCTGCCCAGATTTTCCAGAGAACAAATTTGTTTTCCAGGTGGTTACAAATCCGTATTTTGATCGAACTTCTCTAGACTTTGGCTAATGGGTTATATCTGTGATGTGATATATGTATTAAACGTCTGCTAATCGCTATACGTCGATTAGTGGGGTTTATACATATCTGTGATCTGTAATGTTGATGATTTGTGTATATGAATTTGTTGGATTGTCGCGGATGAATAGTCGGGGGGTTGTGAGATGAGAGTTTTCTTTCTCTTTCAATTCATGTAAAATTTGTAATTGATGTAATATTATTTATATGGCCGCACAACAGGGATGGGGTTGTAGCCGTCATTGTATAATTTCTTTTACTGTTTTTGCTCCTAGGATAGACCCAAGGTGGTGTGCACAAACTACCGGGTATCTCGATGTGCCGAGTGGCCTACTCACGTTGTTGAGGGATGTTGCTTCACTTCGGGTACTTGGCGGGTAGTTTGCCGCACCCGTAGGGGTCTAGGGTGGGGTTTGGCTATTCATCGCGCCCGTGTAATCCGCTCTTCGTTACAGGCTCGTACGGAATGCGGATTCCTAGTATATCCAATGTGTCCATCTGTGATCTGGAATGGCTATTATTGCATGTGACGAATGTATATATCTATATATGATATCTATTTAGGCGTTGCTTATGTTTTGCATCCGCACAAGTCCAGCCCCGCTCTGTCGTTAGTTAAGTAACCTAACGGGTGATGACGGGCCCTCGTGGCGAATGCGGATGGCATAAGCGTACGTCATATTTTCGTTGTTTTCTGCAATGGTAGGATTAATTGATGGGACGCATTAAAATTAATGCAAGAAAATAAACCAAGTAAAAGTTGTTGGAACACTTTCAAAACCACTCGGTTCTTTTCAAAAACCAACTTTTAAATGCGGAGATTGAACCACTCCTTTTAAAAACTATCTAGTTCTATCGATTATATCAAGTTCACTACGTTCACGGTTTCACCAAAACCATTCGTAGCCCTCCATCATTTCAGTTAAATATTCGGTAGTATTCAAGCTATGTATTTTGACCTCACGCCAAGGCATAGTGATTGGTAGCTGCCGGATATTTATCTGTTGCATAGATAGAATGCGTTGGTTTGAGACAGACGTACTGCCATTTTGGCCTACGTCAAGGGTAGGTACGGGTGGGTTCAAATTAACCTGGATAATGATGGGTAGAACTTGACATATGACTTATGACATTTTGACCTCACGCCAAGGTCATAAGAGCATGGGGCAAAAATCCACATCGGGAGTTTCAAAAGAAACTGAAACTTGCTAGCGCTGCATACCACTTAGAGTGTGATGATTCTGATAGGATTCCTTCAGTTTTATCACACGATGATATTTGGATCCCGATCCTACTGTGAGTATATGCTACTCCTCCGGAACTTTCTCACTTGACAATCAATGCTATAACCAACTAGGTGTCTAGAAAGGTGTTAGCGGGGCTACGCCCACAGGGAAAAGAGGTTATTTAATTAAGGAACTTCGCGAAAGCGTTGGAAAACCTCCCTCAAAGTACCGACACTGGCCTGGCTGAACGGTTAAGCAAGAATTGTACGGTGAGATTGGTCCCGACTAATTCTTTCTTTATGGTTTGAGGAGGGATTCGAGAGACAGTGGGAGCCATCCTGTTTAGACAAATTAAAAACCACTCTAAACTTGCAAGAGCATCATGCTAAAGTGTTTCTTCTCTCTCTCCTAATTGCAGCGACCAAACATCATGACTGGACTTAAGTTACTACTAGATAAAAACATACTGACAGGGCCAAACTACAAAGATTGGCTCAAGAATATCAAAATGGCAATCACTTATGACAAGTTGGGGTATCTCCTTACAACCAAAGCTCCCCCTGTCCCAGGTCCCAAAACCAGCGTCGCGGATAAGGAAATCCGTAATACCTGGGAAATCGACTGCGCGTAGGCCAAGTGCCTCGTGCTTGCCTCTATGGAAAATGAACATCAGAGGAGGCACGGGAATATGGACCTCGAATCCATATTTCACCATAAAAAAGAACTGTATGGAGAGCAATCCCATATCGCCAGATACGAAGTCTCAAAAAAGCTGTTTTCGGCGAGATTGGCCGTCGGATCATCGGTAGCGGAACACGTTCTTAAGATGATTGGCTATATAGAAGAGCTCGCGGACCTTGGGACCACGTTGGAGAACGAGCTCTACACGGACATGATTCTCCAGTCCCTTCCTTCCACTTACGCCCAGTTTATCCTGAACTTCAACTTGCAAGAAAAAGAGGTTGAACTTTCAGAACTCCTCAACATGCTGAGGAGTGCAGAGGGCACCCTACAGAAGGGTAAGGAAACATCCACTTTGTTTGTAGGAGGATCTTCCTCTTCTAGGTCCAAGGCGAAAGCCAAGGGAAAGAAGAAGAAAACCCCACCAAACCAAGGGGCGGTGTTAGTAAAGTGGATACGAAGGGAAAGGCAAAGGCAATGAAGGTAGCGGGAAAGCTTGTGGGAAAGGAAGAATGCTTTTACTGTCATAAGAGTCGACACTGGAAAAAGGATTACAGGACATGGAAAGCCAGAAACCAGGATCTGAAGCAAGTTGCGGCTTCAGCTTCAAGTGTGTATGTTATTGAAAACTGTCTATCAATAAAGTCTACTTCCTGGGTATTGTATACCGGATAAGGATCTCATATCTATAATTCTTTGCAGGCACTGAGAAAGCGTAGGGTTTTGAAGGAAAGTGATATGACCCTCAGAGTTGCAAATGGAGCTAGCATGGATGCTGAGGCCGTGGAGGACTATCACCTGGGAATGTCAGATGGACATGTTTTGGTTTTACATAATTATTATTTTGTACCCAATGCAACTTGTAATATCATTTCTGTATCTTTAATATCTAAAGAAGGTTATGAATTTGCATTTGTAAGTAATGTTGTAAACATTCACCTTAATCAAGTTCTGATTGGGTCAGGTACATTAAGCAATGGTATATACGTATTAAACCAACCATAGATTTTCAATGTCCAGAATACACACAAAAGAAAGTCTCCAAAAACAAATCAGGCTATCTTATGGCATTGTAGACTGGGTCACATCAATGAGAGAAGTTTGACGAAGTTACATACAGAAGGATATTTGGATCCGTTCGAATATCAATCATATGCAACTTGTCAATCCTGTCTCAAAGGAAAGATGACAAAGTCTCAGTTCACTGGGCACGGAGTAAGAGCGAGCGAGCTCTTGGGACTCGTACACAGCGACGTGTGCGGTCCAATGTCTACGCATGCGCGAAGCGGTTAATCTTACTTCATTACTTTTACGGATGACTTTTCAAGGTACGGATATATCTTCTTAATGAAACATAAATCCGAAGCCTTTGGAAAATTCCAGGAATATAAGAATGAAGTAGAAAAACAAACAGGCAAAAGTATCAAGACACTGAGATCTGATCGAGGTGGTGAATACTTGAGTGCCGAGTTCCTGGATCACCTAAAAGAGAATGGAATTCTCTCTCAGCTTACTCCTCCATACACTCCGCAATATAATGGTGTATCGGAGAGAAGGAACTGGACCCTATTGGATATGGTACGTTCCATGATGAGTAACGCTGAGTTACCGCGATCATTCTGGGGATATGCACTAGAATCAGCTGTATACCTTTTGAACCGAGTTCCAACTAAGACTGTGCCTACCAAACCATATGAGATATGGAGTGGGAAGAAACCCTATTTTCAATATCTGAAGATCTGGGGATGTCCAGCTTTTGTCAAAAAGCAGCATGCGGACAAACTCGAGGCATGCTCAGTAATGTGCAAGTTTATGGGATACCCAAAGAACTCCAGGGGGTAACTTTTTTATTACGCAGAGCAACAAAAGGTCTTTGTTTCTTGTAATGCCAACTTTCTGGAACACCGGTTCTTAGAAAAGGAAATAAGTGGGAGCACAATAGAACTGGAAGAAATTCCAGAACCACAGACTATTACTGAAAGCTTAGTAGAACCAGAGGGCTCAAAAGAACAGGACATTCCTGCGCCGCTCCGCAGGAGTAGTATGCAGTCTCATCCTCCTGAGAGATACTACGGTTTTCTCATAGACGGGGATAGAGAGGATTGCATCATTGATAGTGATGAGCCGACTAGCTTCCAGCAGGCCATTCAGAGCGTTGACTCGGTAAAATGGCTGGATGCAATGCGGACCGAAATGGAGTCCATGTACACCAACAAAGTATGGACGTTGGACGTTGCTCCAGATGGGGTAAAACCCGTAGGATGCAAGTGGATCTTCAAATGGAAGATTGGTGTAGATGGACCGGTTGAGACCTATAAGGCTAGACTTGTTGCAAAGGGTTTTCGTCAAAGACCTGGTTTGGACTATGACGAAACCTTTTCTGCAGTGGCTATGCTAAAATCCATTCGGATCCTTCTTGCCATTGCTGCCTTCCATGATTATGAGATTTGGCAGATGGACGTAAAGACAGCTTTTCTAAATGGAAATTTAGAGGAGTGTGTCTATATGGACCAGCCAGAGGGTTTCGTTCAGAGTGGGAGCAGCGGAAAGGTGTGCAAGTTGCTTAAGTCTATCTATGGACTAAAGCAGGCATCGCGGAGTTGGAACATCTGTTTTGATGAGATGGTCAAAGAATTTGGCTTTATCAAAAATCCAGATGAACCATGCATCTATAGTAGATTTTTAGCAAGAACTGTCGTATTCCTCGTTTTGTACGTGGATGATATTCTTTTAATAGGAAATGACATTCCTGTGCTACAATCTGTCAAAGGGTTCTTGTCACACAGGTTCTCCATGAAAGACCTGGGTGATGCCTCTTACATTCTGGGGATCCAGATCTATCATGCCAGATCCAAGAGGATATTAGGACTTTCACAGTCCAGGTACATCGACACCATACTGAAAAGATTCACTATGGAAGATTCCAAGCGCGGTAATCTATCGGCTTGTCACGGGATCACCCTCTTCAAAGAGATGTCTCCCAAGACTGATTTGGAAAGGGATCGCATGTCTATTATACCCTACGCTTCTGCGGTCGGCTCTATAATGTATGCGATGTTGTGTACCAGACCAGATGTAGCTTATGCCCTGAGTGTAGTAAGCCGGTGTCAGTCAAACCCTGGGGAGAAGCACGGGATAGCGGTAAAGAACATTCTGAAGTACTTGAGAAGGACTAAGGAGATGTTCTTGGTGTATGGCGGAAAAGACGTCCAGATCGAGGCCTTTGCCGACTCCAGCTTCCAGAGTGACAAGGATGATTCCAAGTCCATGTCGGGTTATGTCTTTACCCTCAATGGAGGGGCGGTGTGTTGGAAGAGTTCCAAACAGGAAACCGTTGTTCACTCGACGATGGAAGCGGAATATATCGCTGCTGCAGATGCCGTAAAAGAAGCCGTCTGGATAAGGAAGTTCCTGACAGAACTTTAGGTGGTTCCGTTCATTGTTGATCCAGTACCTCTGTATTGCGACAACAATGGGGCTATAGCTTTAGCGAAGGAACCCAGGTCCCATCAGAAGTCCAGGCACATCTTGAGGCGGTATCACCTGATCAGGGAGATCATGGGTCGCCAGGAGATCGATGTTCGGAGAGTTGCTACGGAAGATAACACTGTTGATCCATTCACGAAGGCCTTACCCCAGACTCAGTTCGAGCGGGTGATCGAGATGATAGGTCTTCGATACGCCAGTACATGGCCTTAGTGCAAGTGTGAGATTGTTAGTGTATATGCCCTAGAGGCCATTACTGTATCATACTAGTTTGTATATTACTTGTTGGAAGCTTGGGGTATTCACAGTTGTATAGACAATCTTTCTCAAAATAGTAGTATGCTACTTGGTTTGTTTCTGCTTTAATGTGTGCATGCGTTTCTTATAGCATATCTCCTTTACACATTAGTAGAGCCCGTAGGATCTTTGCTTGATTACCAGCGTTGTGATAGCAGTCACACTTGTGGGGGCTGGGTAATCCATAAGCACATCCTTATGCAGGTCCCTAGTCGTAGGACTATCGAGACAGGGCATCGATACTCCGGAATAGACTAGCGTATGCGCTTCTCATCCCAGCTTGGGAGACGGTCTGTCCCACAGCCGTCAGTATGTCGTACTTGAGATAGTATGCGGGTGCTCGTTAGGTTACGAGTACACTGGACAGGACTCGTCGGGAACCGTTGGTTGATATTATACCTATCGTCAGTTATCAGTTCCCAGGTGACATGAGTACAGCTTAGTCCGTTGACATGACACTGTCACTCCGCCTCGAGTGTGTTCCCACTGTTCTTAGATTACTACCCTACCACGGCTCAAAGGAGTCGTGCAAACAGGTAGCAGTTGGGTGCAGTCCCGAAGCACTTGGAGGCAGTGACGGTAAGACAGGATTCGTCTCTCTCGGTATTGGGGGTTGATATCATGCTGTGTCTAGGAGAGCCATTACACAAAGTCCCTAGCCAGGGCAAGCGAGATATACTAGTAGCTTTCCAGTGTTATCTCAGGGTGTTCTGGGCTACACTCCGACACGACTTGTACAGCTATTAGGGGACTGACGTTTACCGCCCCCTATGCCCGCCATGCGATATTCTTAGACGAACAGACCGGACTATACGGAGACTGTCACATTCAAGCTCAGTAGGAGTTCAGATGGGTTTACCTCGTCAGTCTTCTTATCGGCAGCTACCTGGGGACCGTTACATACAGCTAGTGCCGCTTGCGGTCTGTGGTTAAACCCACTGCCAGCGTAGTGTCGAGTCTTTAGAGTCCCACACAGAGGGTTATTCGCCTTTAGGCAAAACAGAGAAGAGGTCACATGGTTTTGCGACGGGGTTCGTTCAGATCCGCGCACTTGGGCACGTTTGGTGTCCGGACAGTCATTACTAGCGGGCTCTGGTTTGAGCCGGATCCTAATATATGTTTTGGGGTTAGTTTTATCTCATTGTATTCGTGTTCCTCGGAATACGAGTGCGGGTGTGTTTGCACAGTTGATTGAGGCGGAGGAAGAGGATTTTCATTAGGGTTTTGGAACGGGTGTGTATGCACAGTTGACAGTTGTCTTTTTCCAAACCCTAATGAATATGTGAAATATCAATTAATAATATAAATTAAATGAAATTGAGTTATGGTTAGGGTTGTTGACTTGTTGACCAAGGTTGACTTGTTGACCATGGTTGAAACATTGACCACCATCATTTCACTCTAAAGATGCTCTTTGATATTTGCAAAAACATTTAATTTGAAATAATAATGGTCTTATCAAACCAACCATCACCTTTTTCATTTTGATTAATATTTTTAAATAGATTAATTCACATATATTGGTTATGGTTGTAAAACTCTCTCATTCTCTCATTCTTATTCTCTCTCATCCTCTTCCTCTCTTTCAAAGCTCTCCCTCTCATGAGTTGAGAACCATTAAGCTTTTGAGATAAAACACCAAAATCATTCTCTACTCTTTCTAAGGTTCTAGGTTTAGCACACCAAGCACCTTAGTTACTTCTAATTTGAGGTAGGAGCCAAAGGTAGAGGCCCTCGGGTGGATCTTTCTTCGGCAAGAGAAGGCGACGAGGACGACCCGTTCATCCCACTCCAAGGAGAAAGAAGAGAAGGGCTTCAAAACTTAGGTATAACCCTTTAACCGAGTAGCTAAATCTCTTAGCTTGGTTGTTAGTTTATGTTTAGCAAAGATCCTCCTTAAGTTAGTCCATGTTGCCTTAAGTTGTAAAAATCGATTTTTTATACCGTTTCCGCCTCCCCGTAAGCACCGGGGTGGGCAACGTGGACTTACACAGGCAGTATAGGCTGTTGTGTTCAAATACGGGACCCACCACTTCCTAAAATCCCGACGACCTCCCCTTGCATTTCCGGCGTCGCCGGCCTCCCTTATGCTTTGATTAGTGGTGCTTTGGCTAGTGGTGTAGGTGGGTATTTTTCTGCGTTTGGTATTATTTATCTTCCCTAATTGTTTGCTGGTAGAAATCTGGGAGAGTTTGGGGTAGTTTTAGTGTATCGGGGATTTTGACTCTATTGTGAGGGTTTGGTTGGGAAATAGGGTGATTCAGGATGGTTTAAGGTTAGACTAGCTCTAGTATATGCTGTTGGTATCACTAGATTCCTGTTAACTCACCTAGTTCCACAAAATACCTTTTTATGGCAAATTTAGTGTTTTGAAACGTTTTTAGGCAACCCCTATGATACATGAAACCTGCTGTTACTAGGGTAGTAATTTTAGTAAGCAAACATATACACTACGCTATGAATTGTGTTAGGACCCTAATGTAGAGACCTGGACCCCACCCACCGGTTTTGGGCTGGTATGACCCCCCATTGCCGCCGGCCCAATGGTTGGGTTTTGTGTTGGGTTTTGGCAGGTAGATGTCTGTAGGTATTTTGAAGGGTTTGGTCTTGTTTGACTTTCCTGTTTTTGCTCCAGATTAAATCTGGGACCGTTTACCTATTTTTTTAGCGTAGCGGGACTTGCGCGACACGTACGATGCATGTTGAGTTGGTTTGCTGTGTGTCACAGCGTGTCGCGTTAGGTTTTGGCGTATGCACACACGTTACGTATACACGCGCATTTCTCGTTTTAGTTTGATATCGTGTTTTCGCTAGATATTTGCTTATATGGATTCCTTGTGTAAATTCCAGCTTCACAGGCGGGTACGTCGGATGCCGCAAATAAGGGAAAGCAGGTGGTCGGCTACACTTAGCACGCTACCAGGTGAGTAGATTTAACATCTACAGTGAAATCGCCCGTATGGCGTTAAGCGTCAGGACGTTATATGATATTTTAGTTGTATGTTTTCATATATATATACTATAGTACCATACCATCTCCTGTTGCTTATAGAATGGTAATTATAGAACACTGCACTGTCACTAACGGTTTAAGCTGTACGAGTACTAAATTTATGTTACACTCACGCCGTTAGTGATTGCCATGACACTCGCACTATAGGATCACCGCATCATTGATGATTGTCATGACTTGTCGTAAATTCATATATATTGATATCGTCATACATGCGCATATGCACACTGTATATTCATACCAGTGCACACATATATTGATATATTTATACCTGCACATATGCACACTGTATATTCATACCAGTGCACACATATATCAATACCTTCATACCTGCGCACATGCACACTGTATATTCAAACCAGAGCACACATATATTGATATCTTCATACCTGCGCACATGCACACTGTATGTTCATACCAGTGCACACATATATTGATATCTTCATACTTGCGCACCGGCACACTGTAGTTCCATAGTAGTGCTACCTTCATATTCACGTATATATCCATTCGCACATCCATACCTACATTCATACATATGTTGCCTACATGGATGATATTGATTTGATTTCATGAAAAATAGGGACCGCATGAGATATTTTCAAAATTGGATTCTTTTTAAAAGAGCGGTTTTTACCTTTTCACTCTTAGTGTTATACGACACCATGGATGGATTTACGCATTGAGTTTGGATTTATTGGATTTCTGGATTTGAGAACCCTGGTATTATTTTAAGAAAATACGCACTGTTTTAAAAACCCGGTTTCTCTTGATATGATATTTCAGTGCGTCCACCATGAGTTTTCTTGGTTCCAGAGAGCTTTTGTGAGTATACCCGATTCGAGGAGCTGTAGGCACCGATTGCGGGTACATGGTGGACCCGGTATGGTACCCCGGGGCAAGAAGACACGTATTATTAGACGGTGAGCCCGGCGTAGGGACTACTGCCTACCGGTGATTGGTTAGGTCTGGCGATTATCCGGAGGATACCGACCAGAGTCGATAGATGGATACGGGACAACGCGTATTGCCGGGGCCGAGGGCCGATTCCACAGACGGAGCCCGTGGGCCAATCCGACCGACGGAGCCCGATACTTGAGGATTTGCGTATCGATTCTAGACACGGCGATTTTATGATATTTCGAGTGCCGATGTTGGGCACTCATGATTCTATGAGATTTACAGGATTCGAGGTCCGATGAGGATGACGGCGCCTGAGTTAGTTTTACTGGGATTTGAGTGTATTGATGGACAGTGATTATTTTCCATGTTGACATTCCGTGTAGATGTTATTTATTCCCATGCTCAGCATTCAGTATTATACTTCTCATCCTGTATCTGTAGTACCTGATCGAGTACATATGCTATGCACGATTATTGCATACCTGCTCACCCTATATAGACGTTGTTAGATTGCATTTGCTATGCACAACTATTGCATACCCTGCTCATCATATAGAGATGCTATTAGATCGCATTTGTTGCATGATTATCGCGTATCTAGCTCATCATATAGATGTTATCTGTTGGCATAGATTAGAGTATTGCAGCACGTGCATACTCGCGATTAGCTTTATATGTTATCTACTATTTACGAGTTGGAAACTCACCCCCGTTGTGCCACAGTGTTTGCAGGTTGCCCCTCGGAGTAGTCGCGGCAGGCTGTTTTCTAGCATCCTTTGATACAGATACCACTGCAGTTGGCATGCTAGCCTTTTTTCTGATAGTTGGGTTTTTGTGCGGTATGTGTTTATTTTCCAGTTGTATACATTGTTGTATCTAGTACTCTCCATCTACTACTTATGTATTGACTTAGAGACCAGTTGTGAGGACGATATATATTATTTTGTACTCCGGTGTCGAGCTCGTTGTGAGCCTACTTTATTTATGCAGCTTTATCTTTCATGATATTCGTTTTCATTTATACATGCTCATTTCTTCGCTACGGCGTCGTATATTATATTTGTGGTGATTGTTCCGCCGTTGGGCGCGATTGCTCCCATTGGGGATGTCTTATTCTTATTGTATATAATTTTACTCATATATTGCTTTGTACCTGATTTCGGGGCTAGTTTTTACAAAGGAAATGCTGCCAAAATTTTTAAGAAAATAACTTGAACTTTAAAGAATTTTACTAAGTTACTTAAGATTTTCTACACGTTTAACAAATGTTTCTATTAAATGTTTTAACACTCAATACTTTTAATGGTTTTGATTTCTGGGTTTCGGCTTACTTAGTCATGTTAGGCCTGTAGACGTTACATGGTTAAGTGCCGGTCATGGGCAGAAGTTTGGGTCGTGACAAGTACAAGTCTTGTCGGAGTGTAATCCAAAACACCTGAGAAACTACTAGAGTACCTACCAGTAAATCTCGCTTGCCCTGGCTAGAGACTTTGTGTAATGGCTCTCCAAACACAGTGCGATATCAACACCCAATTCCGGCAGAGACAAATCCTATCTAACTGTCGCTGCCTCCAAGTGCTTCGGGACTGCACCCAACTACTACCTATTTGCATGACTCAATAGAGCCATGGTAGGGTAGTAATCTAAGAACAGTGGGAACACATTCGAGGCGAAACAGCAGTGTCAAGTCAACGGACTAAGCTGAACTCATGTCACCTGGGAACTGATAACTGACGATAGGTATAGTACCAACCGACAGTTCCCAGCGAGTCCTGTCCAGTGTACTCGTAAACTAAAGAGCACCTGCATACTGTCTCTAGTACGATGTACTGATCGATGTGGGACAGACCATCTCCCCTCCTGGGATGAGAAGCGTATACACTAGTGTACTCTGGAGTATCGATGCCCTGTCTCGATAAACCTACGACTAAGGACCAGTATACGGATGTGCTTATGGACTACCCAGTCCCACTAGTGTGACTGCCATCACAATGCTGTTACTCAAGCAAGATCCTAAGGGCTTTATCAATATGTATCAGCGATATGTTAAAAGAAACATACACATATATTAAGATAGATACAAATCAAGTAGCATACTACTATATCGAGCAAGACTGTCCTAAATCTGTGTATATATCCCAAGCTTCCAAAATGTAATATACAAACTAGTACTATACAATAATAGCCTCTAGGGCATATCACACTAACAGTTCGTTCTTGTTATTTGAGTTGAAATTTTATTATTCCATCAGAATTTTAAATCAAAATCGCATCGTTAGCTTAACGATTAGTTGTGAATTTTGCAAGGAAATATGGAATCTCTGCAGCAAGGGGAAAAATATTTAGATCATTCCAGAGAGGACACAGGAGCAACAGGAGCAGCAGTACCAAAAAACTTGCAAGGAACCATTCATCTGACAGCGGAACCGCGGCAATAAGGTACATTCTGTGGCGGATCCGTGGTTATCTTGACGAATTGGAGCTCCAGTTCTCTGTGGTATATTTCTTACTTTCTTATCTCTTCCCTGCTCTGTCCAATAACCATTTTCTGCAGGATTCTTGGCAAAAATGCGTAGCGTCGCTAAAAGAAAAATTTGTTGCGTATTTTGATATTGGTTGTTTTGCCTATTTTAAAACGGAAATTAAGGGGCAAAGACCAAATTCAAATTAGGTAAGGATTTCATTACCCTTCCTAAGCCCCAAAAATCAGAAAACTAGCATCCGCATCACCCTCATTAACTAAAAAATATCTAGATAAGACTCTTAGGACCGTCACTCTCAATTAGGACAGAAGAAGGTCGTGGGTAATCTATTGCTTATCCGCATTTCTTTTACGGTGTCTAAGGCAAGTGGTTACTTAATTAGGCCCGTTACTTACGTAGCGGAGAACTTCCCACTTACCTGGCACTTACCTAGCCACAGAAGAGATAAAGAGGCAGTAGAGGATTTATCCTGCGATTTGTCTTCTGGAAGTCTAGGAGCAGTCTAGTGACTTGACCTAGGTGACCGTAGATCTAGGGTTGATTGTGAAATTTTTTTTCGTGATTTTTCAAATCCGTCTTTTTCGAAACAAGCCAAACACCAAACCACTTTTCTCTAATTATCACTACGCTGCCACTTGTGCTAAACTGTTTAGTCCATACTCGGCAGGACATGGGATTCTAGTGCCCGTTTTGTCCGCGTTTCACTTATCGGCTCCGAAGTCGGTAATTCTAGATCTTCTTTTTCCTCACCACACACCACATCCACCACGATGGACGGATCTCTATCGGACTTTCTTAACACCACTTTGCCACTGCCTGCAGGTGCGCAAAATCTACCGCGTATGTCTCTCCAAGAGAGATGTTACCCTATTCGAGGTCCTCTTTCTACCAGTCTTTCCATTCCACCAGCCAATGGGGAAAACTTTGAAATTAAACCTCATTAAATCAATCTTTTACCAAAATATCACAGTCTCGAGTCTGAAGACGCATACATTTTTATTACCAAATTTGAAAACGTATGTGCTATGATGGGTACTTCACAACTTTCTGTGGATGCTATGAGATTTACGTTTTCTCCCGTTTACTTTGTGCAATTTAGCCGAGAAGTGGCTTTATAACACAACTGCACATTCTATTTCAAACTGGGATGAATTTACCCAGCTTTCTTAAGAAATTCTATCCCAATCATAAGACTGCCCGAGTCCGTAGCGAAATAAATCAATTTACCCAGCTTCCCAATGAACAATTTTGGAAGTGTTTTGAATGCTTCATGGATCTGTTAGTTCAATGTCCTCATCACGGAATCCACGGATGGGATCTGTGCAGAATCATATATGAGGTCATTAATCCAAAAACAAAACAGACGCTTGAATCCATGTGTCAAGGCAACTTCATGTCTAAAGACGATGGTAAAGCATGTAAATTTTTAGAAGATTTCGCTGAAAAACTTTGCAATGGGAGAGTGTTAGTCAACCATCGTCTAGGGGTGGTATCCATCAACTGGATATTTCCATAGCAGTCAAAGCTGAAATGGCTGCGATGCAAAAGAAACTTGACACTATGGAACACAAATTTTTATTAGCCTACCTAAATCAGATAACACTCCCTAAAACTGCTTATGGATAATGTTCTGATCCATCACATCTGACAGAAGAATGTCCTTTGAATTCTCTGTTTCAAGGTCAAGAGCACACTAATGCTGCTTTTCAGCAAGATGTAGAAACGATCCTTATTCTTCCACTTATAATCATGGTTGGAGGAATCACCCTAATTTTGTCTAGAGCCAACACAAAACTCAAAACACGGTTCCAAACCAAAATAACTTTCAAAGGGTCCCTCCACAACAACAGCAACCATTACAATTGACTCGGCACCTCTATCAACCACAAAATTTTCAAAATCAGGCCAACACTACTGCACCGTATAATAATTCTTTGCGATTGGCCTGTACTGATAACTCCTCTTCACTCGAACAAACCATGAATTTGCTTCTGAAAAATTTCATGCAAGTTTCGGCTGAGATGAATTCTTCTGTCAATGACATAAAGAAGTACTCCGCCGCACAAGGTGAGAGTATTAAATCGATGGAAGCACAAATTGCACGATTAAATGCCGAAATAAGTGCTAGAGAGTGTTAGGTCCACGTTACCCACCCCTGTGCTTACGGGGAGGCGGAATAGGTAAAAACCGGATTTTTAACACAAGGCAACATGGACTAAAAATAGAGGATCTTTGCTAAACAAAAACTAACAAACTAACTACAAGTTCTAGCTACTAGATTAGATGGTATAACTAGATCTTGAACTCCTTCTCTTCTAGTTTTGGTCCTCCTTCTTGCTTACCACTTGGATTGGTGTAGACGGCTCCTCCTCTTCGTCTTCTCTTTGCCGAAAAAAGATCCACCCGAAGGTCTCTACCTTGAGCTCCTACCTCAACCAAAAGGTAACTAGAGTGCTTGGCTTGCTAGACTAAAAACCCTAGAATGAGTAGAGAGTTGTCTTGATGGTTTTATCTCACAAAGCTCATGTTTTTCAACACATGAAAGAAGAAAGCTTTGAGAGAGGAAGTGGGAGAGCAAAGCATGAGAGAGAAAGGGCAAGAGAGAATCAGAGAAAAATCACAACCATGCTCTCATGTGAGAGAATATGAGAATAATAATAATAACTAAAGAAAATTGTTATGGTTAGTTGAAGTGACCATTATCATTTCACATTTAATGCTAATTGCAAGCTTCAAGAAGTATCTTGCAAAATAAATGATCATGGTCAAATGATCAACAAAAGTCAAATGGTCAACCCAACCTTAACCATGGCACAATTATCGTTAATTAATATTATTAATCATATTTCTCATTCTCTTTAGGGTTTAGAAAAAGTCAACGGTCCACAACCCTAATGAAGTTCCTCTGCCTCTGTCAACTGTGCATACACACCCGCATCCATGTTCCGAGGAATATGAATACAATGAGACAAAACCAATCCCAAAACAAATACTAGGATCTGGCTTAAACCAAAGTCCGCTAGTAATAACTGCCCGGACACCAAACGTACACATGTGCGCCTATGTGAACGAACTCTGTCGCAAAACCATGCGACCTCTACTCTGTTTTTCCCAAAGGCGAACAACCCTCTGTGTGGGACTCTAAAGACTTGACACTACGCTGGCAGTAGGTTTAACCATAGGCCGCAAGCGGTACTAGCTGTATGTAACGGTCCCCAGGTAGATGCCGATAAGAAGACCGATGAGGTGAACCCATCTGAACTTCTACTGAGCCTGAATGTGACAATCTCCGTACAATCCGGTCTGTTCGTCTAAGAGTATCGCATGTCGGGCCTAGGGTGGTGGTAAACGTCAGACCCCTAATAGCGGTACAAGTCGTGTCTGAGTGTACCCCAGAACACTATGAGATACTATTGGAAACACTACCAGTAAATCTCGCTTGCCCTGTCCAGAGACTTTGTGTAATGGATCTCCTAGACACAATGCGATATAAACCCCCAATACCGGGAAAGACGAATCCTGTCTAGCCGCCACTGCCTCCAAGTGCTTCAGGACCGCACCCAACTACTACCTGTTTGCACGACTCAATAGAGCCGTGGTAGGGTAGTAATCAAAGAACAATGGGAACACATTTCAGGCGAAGTAGTAGTGTCAAGTCAATGGACTAAGCTGTACTCATGTCACCTGGGAACTGCTACCTTACGATAGGTATAATACCAACCAACAGTTCCCGACGAGTTCTGTCTAGTGTACTCGTGACCCAACGAGCACCTGCATACTATCTCCAGTATGACGTATTGATGGCTGTGGGACAAGTTAGTGTTTATGCCCTACAGGCCATTACTGTCTCATACTAGTTTTTATATTACTTAATGGAAGCTTGGGATATTCACAGTTGTATTGACAGTCTTGGAAAAAATGGTAGTATGCTACTTTGTTTGTGTCTACTTTAATATGTGCATATGTTTCTTGTAACGTATCGCATATAAATATTGGTAGAGCCCTTAGGATCTTTGCTTGATTACAAGCGTTTTGATGGCAGTCACACTAGTAGGGGCTGGGTAGTCTATAAGTAACATCCTATACAGGTCCCTGGTCGTAGGATTATCGAGATAGGGCATTGATACTCCGGAGTAGACAGGTGTATACGCTTCTCATCCCAGCATAGGGAGATGGTCTGTCCCACAGCCATCAGTACGTCGTACTGGAGATAGTATGCAAGTGCTCGTTAGATTATGGGTACACCGGACAAGACTCACGGGGAACTGTTGGTTGGTATTATACCTGTCGTCAGTTAACAGTTCCCAGGTGACATGAGTACAGCATAGTCCGCAGACTTGACACTCCTACTTCGCCTCGAGTGTGTTCCACTGTTCTTAGATTGCTACCCTACCACGGCTCAAAGGAGTCGTGCAAACCGGTAGCAGTTGGGTGCAGTCCCGAGAATTTTGAGGCAGTGGCGGTTAGACAGGATTCGTCTCTCCCGGTATTGGCGGTTGATATCGCGCTGTATCAGAGAGCCATTACGCAAAGTCCCTGGCCAGGGCAAGTGAGATTTACTGTTAGGTTCCAGTAGTTTCTCAAGATGTAATGGGCTACGCCCCGACACGACTTATACCGCTATTAGGGGACTGACGCTTGCCGCCCCTAGGCCCGATATGCGATAGTCTTAGACGAACAAACCGGACTGTACGGAGATTGTCACATCAGACTCAGTAGGAGTTCGAAAGGGTTTCCTCATCGGCCTTCTTATCGACATCTACCTGGGGACCGTTACGTACCGCTAGTGCCGCTTGCGGTCTGTGGTTAAACCCACTGCCAGCGTAGTGTCGAGTCTTTAGAGTCCCACACAGAGAGTTTCCCTGCCTCGGGCGAAACGATATAGAGGTCGTATGGTTTTACGACAGGGTTCGGACGCATACGTGTTTTTATGCACGTACGATGTTCGTACAGTTTTTACTAGTCGGCTTTGGTGTAAGCCAAATTCTAGTATCGGATTATTGGATTTATACAGTCTAAAGTTTTTCCGTGTTTTCACGGATAGGAGGGGCGTTCTCGTAATTTGTCGGGAAGCTTCTAGAAAGATGATGACTTGGAGGGTAAGGTGGCATTTGCATTTAATGGATTAATGAGTTATTAGAGTGAATCATCCATGGAGTTAATGTTGCATTAATGTTTTAGACGACTCATAAGATGAATCACTCTATGAATTAATGAAGCATGATGACACATATTTATTTGTTATTCATTTTAATAAAATCATATGCTTCATATATTTAAATGATATCATTCATCCAAAATGAATCTCATTCTCACCTTCTCTCTCTCTTCAAACCCTAACCCTAACCTCTCATGTATTGAGATCAAGGGTTAGCTAGACTAATACATCTATAATCCAATTCTATATCACCTAGGGTGCTTAGATTAGAACTTTGAGAAACCTAGTTACCTCAAGGTTGCGGTTGTAGCCATCGTTGTGTTAGTTCATTTACTGTTTTTTGCTCAGGGTTGACTCAGGGTTAGATTAGAACTTTGAGTCAACTCATTCTCACAGAAATTCATATTTTAAAGTGTTTTGTTTTCTAGTATATTCTGTTTCTGCCCAGGTTACTTCTGTGCTAGCTTGCATTTGGGGTAGACACGGAAAAAGGTTGCCGATTGATGTTCTAAGTTATTTGCTAATCGGGTTTTTATCTGTAATGTTTAATGTGTTCGTAAACCTCCCCTAACTGCTAGTATGTCGGTTGGCAGGTGGTTGCACATTTCTTGAATGCTTACTGTTTGTGCATATGAACTTGATTGGATCGTTGTGATGATTAGCCGGGGTTTGAGATGGGTTTTATATTTATTCATTTGATGTAAATTGTAATATGATGTAATATTCTTTTACGGGGCACATCCAGGTTGCGGTTGTAGCCACCGTTGTGCTAGTTCATTTACTGTTTTTTGCTCCTAGGATAGACCCAAGGTGGGGTACACAAACTACCGTGTACGTTGAAGTGTTTAGTGGCCTACTCACGTTGTTGGGGGAGACCGCTTCACCTCGGGTACTTGGCGGGTAGTTTGCCATACCCGTAGGGGTCTAGGGTGGGGTAATGGCTATTCATCACAACTGTGTAATCCGTCTTTTGTTGCAGGCTCAAAGAAAACGCAGATTGCTTGTATATCCAATAATGTTCATCTGTGATCTGGAATGCCTATTATTGCGTCTGACGAATGTACAATATCTATATATGATAGCTATTTAGACGTCACTTATATTTTACACCCGCGCTAGCCCAGCCCCCGCTCTGTCGTTAGTTATGTAACCTAACGGGTGATGACGGGAACCAGTAGCGAATGCTGATGGCATAAGAGGACGTTGTATTTTCGTTGTCTTTCTGCAATGATAGGTTAAATGATGGGACGCATTATTTTAATGTAAAGAAAATAAACCAAAGTTGAATCGTTGGAACAAATTTAAAAGAAACCACTCCGTTATTTTAAAAAGAGCAGAATTTTTAATTGCGGAGCTTTAACCACTTCTTTTAAAAAGCTATCAGGTTCCTTTGATTATATCAAGTTCACTACGTTAATGGCTTCGCCAAAACCAGTCGTAGCCCTCCGTCATTTCTTATGGATGGTCAGTAGTATTCAAGCTATATTTGTTGGCCTTCGTCAAGGCATAGTGTTTGGTAGCTGCTGGGGTATTCATTTGTTGCATAGATAGATGAGTTGGTTTAGAACAGTCGTATTACCTTGTTGGCCTTCGTCAAGGGTATGTACGGGTGGGTTCAAATTAACAAGATAATGATGGGAAGAACTTGACTTGTGACTTATGATTTGTTGGCCTTCGTCAAGGTCATAAGAACATGTGGCAAAAATCTACATCGGGAGTTTCTAAAGAAACAGAAACTTGCTAGTGTTGCATACCATTTGGAGTTTGATGAATGTTGGTAGGATTCCTTCAACATTATCATATGATGATATTTGGATCCCGATCCTACTGTGAGTATATGCTACTTATCAGGAGATTCGTCACATAACGATCAATGCTATAAACCAAGTAGGAGTCGAGAAAGGTGTCGGCGGGGCTACGCCCCCAAAGAAAAGAGGTTATTTAATTAAGGAACTTCGCGAATGCGTTGGAAAACCTTCCTCGAAGTACCGACACTGGCCTGGCTGAACGGTTAAGCAAGTATTGTACAGTGAGAATAGTCCTGCCTAATTCTTCTTTTATGGTTTGAGAAAGGATTCGAGAAACAGTGGGAGCCATCTAGTTTAGATAAACTAAAAACCAATCTAAACTTGCAAGAGCATCATGCTAAAGTGTTTTCTTCTCTCTCTCATTGCAGGGACATTATGACCATGACTAGGTTACATCTAGATAACAATTTGACTGAATCTGACTTATATGACTGGCAAAGGTCTGTCCAGATGTCCATTACCTATGACAAGCTGGACCACCCTATTACTACTCAAGATCCAGCCGTCCCAGGTCCAGTTTCCACCGTCACGGATATGGATATCCGTCAGACAAGGGAAAAGGATAAAGCGAATGCCAAGTACCTCGTGTTGGCTTCAGTTGATGATGTACAGAAGCAGCATGAGAAGATGGACTCAGTTTCCATCTATCTCCATAACAAAGATTTATATGGAGAGCAATCTCATATCGCAAGATATGAGACTTCGAACGAATTAATTCAAGCGAGGTTGGCTGTCCGGTCATCTGTAGGGAACGACGTCCTTACGATGACTAGCTATATTGATGAGCTCAAGGACCTGGAGACCACGTTGGGAAACAGGTCATATGCTGACTTATTTCCACAGTCCCTACCCTCTACTTACACCCTGAAAGGAACCAGGGAGACACAAGCTCTGCTTAATGGGGGACCTTCATCTTCTACATCCAGGGCGAAAGCAAAGGGTGAAAAGAAGAAGACCTCTACAAAGCCGATATACGGTGTCAGTAAAGTCGGGGGAAAGGGAAGAACAAAAGTTTCGGGACTTAGTGTAGGTAAGGAGGGATGTTCCTATTGTTATGAGAACGGACATTGGCAGAAGGATTGCAGGGCTTTGGAAGCCAGCAGCCAGGATACGAAGCATGTTGTGCTTTCGGCCTTAAGTGTGTTTGTAATTGAGAATTGTTTGTCAATTAACTCTACTTCCTGGGTATTAGATACCGGAGCAGAATCTCATATCTATAATTCATTACATGCTTTGAGAAACCATAGAGTTATAAGGGTAGGTGATTTGTCTCTCAGAGTTGCAAACGGAATGAGCGTGGACGCTGAATCCGTGGGAGAATATCGCCTAGGTTTGACAAGTGGGCAGATATTGATTCTACGTAATTGTTTGTATGTACCTAGTTTGACTTGTAATATCATATCAGTGTCCTCACTTTCGAGAGAGGGATATGATTTTACATTCGTAAGCGATGTAGTTCACATCCACCTAAATCAAATTCTGATTGGGTCCGGTACATTAGATTACGGTATATACGTATTGAGTCAAGCTCAGGTTTTCAATGTCCAGAACTTACTTAAAAGAAAGTCTCCACAAATAAATCAGGCTTTCTTATGGCATTGTAGACTAGGTCACATCAATGAAACACGATTAACTAAGTTACGTAGAGAGGGATATTTGAATCCGTTCGAATATCAATCTTATGCTACTTGTGAATCTTGTCTCATGGGAAAGATGACAAAGACTCCGTTTATTGGACACGGAGTAAGAGCGAGCGAGCTCTTGGGACTCGTACACAATGACGTGTGCGGTCCAATGTCTACACATGCGTGAGGTGGTTATTCCTACTTCATTACTTTTACGGATGATTTCTCTAGCTAGGGACATATCTTCTTGATGAAGCATAAATCCGAGAACTTTGAGAAATTCCAGGAATACAAGAATGAAGTGGAAAACCAAACAGGCAAAAGTATCAAGACACTGAGATCTGATCGAGGTGGTGAATACTTAATTACCGAGTTCCTGGATTACTTAAAAGAGAATGGAATTCTCTCTCAGCTTACTCCTCCATATACACCACAACACAACGGTGTATCGGAAAAGAGGAATCGAACCCTATTGGATATGGTTCGTTCCATGATGAGTAAGGCTGAGTTACCGCGATCTTTCTTGGGTTATGCACTAGAATCAGCTGCATATCTTTTGAACAAGATTCCAACCAATACTGTGCCTACCACACCATATCAGATGTGGAGTGGGAAGAAACCCTATCTTCAGTACCTGAAGATATGGGGATATCCAGCTTTTGTAAAAAATCAGCATCCGGACAAGCTCGAGGCACGCTCAGTACAGTGTAAGTTTGTGGGATATCCAAAGAACTCCAAGGGATTTTGTTTCTATTACGCAAAGGAACAAAAGGTTTTTGTTTCTCGTCATGCCCACTTCTTAGAAGCTTAATTTTTAGAAAATCAGAAGAGTGGGAGCGCAGTAGAACTGGAAGAAATTCCAGAACCACAAGCCGTTACTGAAAGTATGGTAGAACCAGAAGTTTCGGAAGAAAGGGACATACCAGTGCCTATCCGCAGAAGTAGTAGGCAGTCTCATCCGACCGAGAGATACTATGGTTTTCTCATAGACGGGGATCGAGAAGATTGCATCATTGATAATGATGACCCTACTAGCTTCCAGCAAGCCATTCAGAGGGGTGTCTAACAAAGTATGGACTGGATACAATGCGGACCGAAATGGAGTCCATGTACACTAACAAAGTATGGACTTTAGACATTGCTCCAGATGGGGTAAAACCCATAGGATGCAAGTGGATCTTCAGAAAGAAGATTGGTGTAGATGGACAGGTTGAAACCTATAAGGCTAGACTTGTTTCAAATGGTTTTCGTCAAAGACCTGGTTTGGACTATGACGAAACCTTTTCTCTAGTGGCTATGCTCAAATCCATTCGGGTCCTTCTTGCCATTGCTGCCTTCCACGATTATGAGATCTGGCAGATGGACGTAAAGACGGCCTTTCTAAACGGTAATTTGGAAGAGTGCGTCTATATGGATCAGCCAGAGGGATTCATTCAGAGTGGGAGCAGCGGTAAAGTGTGCAAGTTGCTTAAGTCCATTTATGGACTAAAGCAAGCATCGCGGAGTTGGAACATCTGTTTTGATGATACTGTCAAAGAATTCGACTTTGTCAAAAATCCAGATGAACCATGCATATACAGTAAGATTGTAGGGAGGGTTGTTGTATTCCTCGTCTTGTACATGGATGACATTCTCCTAATAGAAAAATGATATTCCTATGCTACAGTCAATCAAAAGATTCTTGTCACAGAAGTTCTCCATGAAGGACCTGGGTGATGCCACCTGCATTCTGGGGATCCAGATCTATCGTGATAGATCAAAGAGGATGTTGGGACTTTCGCAGTCCAGATACATAGACACCATATTGAAAATATTCAGTATGGAAGATTCTAAGTGCGGTAACCTACCGGCTTGTCACGGAATCACCCTCTCCAAAGAGATGTCTCCCAAGACTGATTTGGAATAGGATCGCATGTCGATTATACCCTACGCTTCTGTGGTAGGCACTATAATATATGCGATGTTATGTACCAGACCAGATGTAGCATACGCATTGAGCGTTGTAAGCCGGTATGAGGCAATCCTAGGGGAGAAGCACAGGATAGCAGTAAAGAACATTCTCAAGTACCTGAGGAGGACTAAGGAGATGTTCTTGGTGTATGGCGGAAAAGACCTCCAGATCGAGGCCTTTGCCGACTCCAGCTTCCATAGTGACAAGGTTGACTCCAAGTCTATGTCGGGTTATGTCTTTACCCTCAATGGAGGGGCGGTCTGTTGGAAGAGTTCCAAGCAGGAGACCGTTGCTGACTCAACGATGGAAACGGAGTACATAGCTGCTTGCGATGCCGCAAAAGAAGCTGTCTGGATGAAGAAGTTCCTCACAGAACTTCAGGTAGTTCCTACCAGTGTTGGTCCAATACCTCTGTATTGCGACAACAACGGCGCTATAGCTTTAGCGAAGGAACCCAGGTCCCATCAGAAGTCCAGACACATCTTAAGGCGGTATCACCTGATTAGGGAGATCGTAGATCGCCGGGAGATCGAGGTATAGAGAGTAGATGTAGAGAATAACACTACCGATCCATTCACAAAGGCCAATCCTCAGACGCAGTTTTAGAGGCTATTCGAGATGATAGGTCTGCGATATGCCAGTACATGGCCCTAGTGCAAGTGGAAGATTGTTAATGTTTATGCCCAAGAGGCCATTATTGTATCATCCTAGTTTGTATATTACTTAATGGAAGCTTGGGATATTCACAGTTGTATTGACAGTCTTGCTAAAAATGGCAGTATGCTACTTGGTTTGTGTCTACTTTAATATGTGCATATGTTTCTTGTAACGTATCGCTTATACATATTAGTAGAGCCCTTAGGATCTTTGCTTGATTACCAGCGTTGTGATGGCAGTCACACTAGTGGGGGCTGGGTAGTCTATAAGCAACATCCTATACAGGTCCCTGGTCGTAGGATTATCGAGATAGGGCATCGATACTTCGGAGTAGACTGGTGTATACGCTTCTCATCCCAGCATAGGGAGATGGTCTGTCCCACAACCATCAGTACGTCATACTGGAGATAGTATGCAGGTGCTCGTTAGATTACGGGTACACCGGATAGGACTCGCGGGGAACTGTTGGTTGGTATTATACCCGTCGTCAGTTAACAGTTCCCAGGTGACATGAATACAGCATAGTCCGCAGACTTGACACTGCTACTTCGCCTCGAGTGTGTCCCACTGTTCTTAGATTGCTACCCTACCACGGCTCAAAGGAGTCGTGCAAACAGGTAGCAGTTGGGTGCGGTCCCGAGCATTTGGAGGCAGTGGCGGTTAGACAGGATTCGTCTCTCCCGGTATTGGGGGTTGATATCGCGCTGTGTTAGAGAGCCATTACGCAAAGTTCCTGGCCAGGGCAAGCGAGATTTACTGGTAGGTTTTAGTAGCTTCTCAAGGTGTAATGGGCTACGCTCCGACACGACTTATACCGCTATTAGAGGACTGACGCTTGCCGTCCCCTAGGCCCGATATGCGATGGTCTTAGACGAACAGACCGGACTGTACGGAGATTGTCACATCAGACTCAGTAAGAGTTCGGATGGGTTTTCTCATCGGCCTTCTTATCGACATCTACCTGGGTACCGTTACGTACAGCTAGTGCCGCTTGCGGTCTGTGGTTAAACCCACTGCCAGCGTAGTGTCGAGTCTTTAGAGTCCCACACAGAGATTTTCCCTGCTTCGATCGAAACGATATAGAGGTCGTATGGTTTTACGACAGGGTTCGGACGCATACGTGTTTTTATGCACGTACGATGTTCGGACTGTTTTTACTAGTCGGCTTTGGTTTAAGCCAGATTCTAGTATCGGATTATTGGATTTATACAGTCTAAAGTTTTTTCGTGTTTTCACGGATAGGAGGGCCGTTCTCGTAATTTGTCGGGAAGCTTCTAGAAGGATGATGACTTGGAGGGTAAGGTGGCATTTGCATTTATTGGACTAATGAGTCATGAGAGTGAATCATCCATGGAGTTAATGTTGCATTAATGTTTTAGATGACTCATGAGATGAATCACTCTATGAATTAATGAAGCATGATGACACATATTTATTTGTTATTCATTTTAATAAAATCATATGCTTCATATATTCAAATGATATCATTCTTCCAAAATGATTCTCATTCTCACCTTCTCTCTCCTCAAGCTCTCTCTCTCTTCAAACCCTAACCTCTCATGTGTTGAGATCAAGGGTTAGCTAGACTAATACGTCCATAATCCAACTCTATATCACCTAGGTTGCTTAGATTAGCACTTTGAGATACCTAGTTACCTCAAGTTAGAGGTCAAGCTTGGAGTAGGAGCTCTCGGGTGGATCATCTTTGACTCGAGGAGGCCGTTGAGGTGCCGACGTTCCAAAGAGCCTATGAGGAGTGGAGGACAGTGATGAAGACTCGAAGGACAAGTAATGTGAGGTATAACTTCGAATCCGAGTAGTTAAACCTTTCGTAGTTTGCTAGTAATGGTTTAGACACGATCTGTGTGCTCATGTCCGTGTTACGAAGCTTTGCTAATCGTTTTTCATATATTCCGCCTCCCCGCATGCTCGTGGGGTGCGTGACATGGACTTACAGGACAGACCATCTCCCCTGCTTGGATGAGAACCGTATGAACCAGTCTACTCTGGAGTATCGATGCCCTGTCTCGATAATCCTACGACTAGGGACCTGTATAAGTATGTGCTTATAGACTACCCAGTCCCCACTAGTGTGATCGCCAACACAACGCCGGTAGTCAAGCAAAAATCCTAGGGGCTCCATCAATATGTATTAGCGATATGTTAAAAGAAACATATACACATATTAACATAGATACAAACCAAGTAGCATACTTCTATATCGAGCAAGACTGTCGTAAATCCGTCTATATATCCCAAGCTTCCAAAATGTATTATACAAACTAGTACTATACAATAATGGCCTCTAGGGCATACATATCCAACAATCTCCCACTTGCTCTAAAGGCCAGTAATTGGTGCACCGCATACCCAACGTCAACACTAAGGCCAGCTGCTGGCGTACCGCATACCTAATAGCTCAAAAAGTCGCTCGAACTGTGTTTGAGGGAGGGCCTTTGTGAATGGATCCGCCGTGTTGTCTTTAGTGTCCACTCTCCGTACCTCGATCTCCTGACGATCAATGATCTCCCTGATCAGGTGATACCGCCTTAAGATGTGTCTAGACTTCTGAGGGACCTTGGTTCCTTCGCTATAGCTATAGCCCCATTGTTCTCGCAATACAAAGGTATTGGGTCAACAATGGACGGAACCACCTGAAGTTCACTAATGAACTTCTTCATCCAGACCGCCTCTTTTGCGGCATCGCTTGCAGCAATGTATTCAGCCTCCATCGTCGAGTCTACGACGGTATCCTATTTGGAACTCCCCCAACACACCGCCCCTCCGTTGAGGGTAAACACAAAACCCGAGACAGACTTTCTGTCATCCTTGTCACTCTAGAATCTTGAATCGGTAAAGGACTCGACCCTGAGGTCTCCATTACCGTAAACCAGGAACATCTCCTTAATCCTTCTCAAGTACTTGAGAATGTTCTTCACTGTCGTCCAATGGTTCTCACCTGGGTCTGACTGATACCGGCTCACCACGCTCAGCGTGTAAGCTACATCTGGTCTTGTAGATAGCATCGCATACATTATAGATCCTACCGCCGAAGCATAGGGTATAGTTCTCATGCTAACCATCTCCTCGTCAGTCTTGGGAGACATCTCCTTGGAGAGGGTGATTCCGTGCAATGCGGGTATATTATCGCGCTTGGAATCTTCCATACTAAATCTCTTTAGTACGGTCTCTATGTACCTGGACTGCGAAAGTCTCAGTAGTCTCTTGGATCTATCTATGTAGATCTTGATCCACAGAATGCACGAGACATCACCCAAGTCCTTTATAGAGAACCGTTGTGATAAGAATAGCTTGACCAATTGTACCATAGGAATGACATTTCCTATCAAAAGAATGTCGTCCACGTACAAGATTAGGAATACGACAGTTCTTCCTACAATCTTCTTATAAATATAAGGCTCATCCTTGTTCTTAATGAAATCAAATTCCTTGATTGCTTCATCAAAACAGATGTTCCAGCTTCGCGATGCTTGCTTTAATCCATAAATAGATTTAAGCAACTTGCATACCTTCCCGCTGCTCCCACTGTCTACAGAACCTTCTGGCTGATCCATATAAACGCATTCTTCTAAACTGCCATTTAGAAATTACGTCCATCTGCCAGATTTCATAGTCATGGAAGGCAGCAATGCCAAGTAGGATCCGGATGGATTTGAGCATAGCCACTGGAGAAAAAGTTTCGTCATAGTCCACACCAGGTCTTTGACGAAAACCTTTTGCAACGACTCTAGCCTTATAGGTTTCCACCTGCCCATCTACACCAAGTTTTCTTTTGTAGATCCATTTGCATCCAACGGGTTTTACCCCAGGTGGAGCAATATCCAAGGTCTACACTTTATTGGTGTACAAGGACTCCATTTCGGATCGCATAGCATCCAACCACTTATCAGAGTCCCTACTGATAATGTCCTGCCTGAAACTGGTAGGATCATCTTCTTCCAAGATGCAATCCTCTCAATCCCCGTCTATGAGAAAACCGTAGTATCTCTCGGACGGATGAGAAATCATACCAGATCTCCGCAGCGGCTGAGGTTCGTTGGGTATAACTGAATCTAGCGGTTCCACCGAATCTTCAGTTATAGTTTGTGTCTCTTGAATTTCATCCAGTTGTACCGAGATGCCACTAATATTTAACAGGAAATTCTTTTTCCAAAAATGTGGCATTCCTAGAAACAATAATCTTCTGTTCCTCTGCATGGTAGAATAGATACCCACTAGAATCTTTTGGGTATAACACAAACTTACACGAAACTGACCGTGCCTCAAGTTTGTCTGGGTTCTGCTTTTTGAAATAAGCTGGGCAACCCCAAATCTTAATACGTTTAAGATACAAACTCTTATCACTCCATATTTCATACGGAGACTTAGGCACGGATTTAGATGGAACTTGATTCAATAGACGTGCTGCTGTTTGAAGTGCATATCCCCAGAATGAAAGAGGAAACTCAGCACTACTCATCATGGAGCGAACAATATCCAATATGGTACGATTCCTCCACTCCGATACACCATTGTGTTGTGGTGTATAAGGAGGAGAAAGCTGAGAGAGAATTCCATTCTCTTTTAAGTAATCTAGGAATTCTGTGCTTAAGTACTCCCCTCCTCTATCCGATCGGAGGATCTTAATACTTTTGCCAATATGGTTCTCCACTTCGTTTCTGAATTCTCTGAATTTCTCAAAAGCTTCAGATTTGTGTTTCATCAGATACACATATCCGAACCTAGAGAGATCGTCAGTGAATGTGATGAAGTATGAGAACCCACCCCTTGCATGTATACACATTGGACCACGTACATCACTGTGTATGAGTCCGAAGAGCTCTGTTGATCTTTCTCCATGTCCGGTGAACGGAGATTTGGTGATATTTCCTTTGAGACAAGACTGACAAGTTTCATAAGATGAAAACTCGAACGTATTCAAGAGTCCATCTTTATGCAACTTACTTAGTCTTTTCTCTCCGATATGATGTAACGTTGTAAAAATAATTAAATGAATAAAATTGTTTAAGTGAATTTTATGAATTTCGGTAAAGTAAAATGTATTTTTCGTAAAATTAAACCGTGATTGTTTTTCATTATAATTTCAAAAATACATATTTTAATTATGTAATTACTAGTAAATGGTGTTTATTTAGCCACTTATAAATTTTTATTTTAATTAAATATTTTTCCTAAATTAAATATTTTAAATATTAACATAAGCTTTATTTTTTACACTAAATTAGTGTAAATTACAAATTTGAATGGTTTTAATTTGTAAAAATGAGCCATGGTATATTAGAATCAAGTGTGTAATATGCAAAATCTTTTCCAAAATCTCTCCATGGTTCTAGAAATTTCTAGGAAAACGGTTAAATTGAAAAAGTTAGATAATAAAGGGTTTAAGTGAAAAAATGCATTATTTATGAACTTTCTACACAATACCACACATTTTTTCTCTCTCTCCATCCTCCTCCCTCTCCATGGCCGGCCTCCCCTCCATGGGTAGCCCCAAAATTTTTCCCCCATCATTTTTGCATTAAAAATCATCAAAATTCATCAAAAATTCCAAAAATAAATCTCAAAAATCAACATTCAACCTCTACCATTTTCCTTTGACCTATTTAGCATGGATTTTGGAGATGGAAAGCATGCATTTTGGAGGCTTATTTCATGTTTGGGTTTCATATTTTGGAGGTATAAATTTCCTTCTTTTGATTTATTGTTATTAGATGTTCATTTAAGCATAATTAGATTTAATATATTAATTCTATTTGCTACTTTTAAAATTCAAGTTAGGGTTTGAAAAATCAAGTTGTGATTTTTATTGATTAAATAAGGTTATAATAGCTAGTTTAACATTTTTAGAGTGGAAAAATCTTGCATGTTTGTTGAATTGTAAATTTTTTCATTTAAAATTGTTTAAATGAAGCTATTTAGCTAACTAGTTTTTGTAAAATATATATGTGGATGATATAAAATTCCAATTAAGGTGGATATTATTATATTGTAGTTTTAGTGAGAACTTTAGCATGTTAATGGAAAGAAAAACTTAGTTTGATTGCTAGTTTCTATTGATAATTGATAAATTGTGATAAAAATTGCTATTTTGTAAACTAGATTTTAGAAATTTCTAAATAAATGTGATTAAAAATATAATTTATGGTTTCATTAAATCATTATCATTATGAATTATGGTTTAATACATTAATTCATGAAAAATCACGTTTTGTGGTGGAATTGTGGTATTTTGCTTGAAAAATGTTAAAAATTGTTAAAAGTTGCAAACTAGAAATTTCAAATAAATGCAAAATTGTGTAATAAAAATAAAGTAAGGGGTTGTATAGTCTAGTTATGCTATTTAATGAGTTTTATAACCATTGCTTTCATTTAAATGTCAAGTTTTGATGAAAAACGGTAAATTGGCATTTTCGGGTTTTACGAAATCGGGCGATTTGGTGGATTTTAGGGTTTCGATGGATTTAATCATGTTTTATAATATAAGTAATGTGTTTTAAAACTAAGAGTTATTTGTTAATGTTTATCTCGATCCATCGGAGTTTGTACGCCGATATCGAGCGATATTTGGTGCTTTTGCGTGGACGGGACATAGGTTTTAACCTATGCTTGTTCCTTGTATCGTTTGACTTTCGTATGTGATTCAGTTTACGATGCTATTTATATGTTTGCGTCTAGGTACCCCTCACGTGGACTGCGGGCGATGAAGAGGAGGATGGCGACACTGTCTTCGGCAGACATGGACCAGGTGAGTAGATGCATATCTACGGGTGGAAGTCGGGTGGATGGCGTTTAGCACCCCCTCAACGTAGAATAGGAATAATACTTATTGACATTAGGAAACAAGATGTGACCCTGGTAGGACCCTAGTATTGACCTTAGGCTGGACTAGACTGATTTAGGAAAACCATATCAGAGGATGAGTACCTTGGAAGAGATTCGTAGGTTTCAGATAGAAACACACCCACGCACACACTGAAACTCGACATGGGGTATACGTGTATGTGTATATATATAGAACTAGGTATAGGTATATACATATATATACAACACGTATATGTGATTCATTGATGTGATATGATATCCGAGGTATGATGAAATAGTGTAACTGGGCTTGATGCCGTGATTCTTGGCTATACAGTCGTATTAAGTGTTAGCGGATCATTAGAGAATGAGATAATGAACATGTATATTTAAATTATAAGGGGTAGTGATGATATTGAGGTACATGGGACTCTAAAATAGTACCCGGACTATAACTTGTGATTGATCACGATGTGGGATATGTATGACTTGATTACGATATGATACATATGACATGATATTTCTGAGGATAAACTAATGATGCATATTATGAGGGCAATGATATATGATTGATGTAGGCGATTACAGTTTAGTACCTTGATCATGAGATGTGTTGGTGATGACATTATACGAATGATGAGACACCTAGGAGATACTTGACCCGTACTCCGATATTGGGATGCCGTACGATGGATTTTACCGTACGAGGCATAAATATGATGATTGATCCGCACTCTTGATTCGAGGAAGCCGTACTACGTACGTGACGCTATTGAGGCCGGATCGCCGACTATTCGAGATATTGATTCAGACCTTAGGTAGACTGTTGTTTCTTATTGACTAGTTTCTTAGGTTAAGTTCTTTAGGAGGTTAGATGGACACTAGTTTAGGTTCGATTCATATAGTGGTAGTGATAATTGTATATCAAATGAGTGGATAATGCACATCTGTCTTTGCATTCATACTGTAATCATCATGGTGCATGTTCTTTCATATGTTCCTATAATCATTATAAACTTTACCTGTTAGGACACCAGCACCATTACCGATGATGCGCATATTCCACGCACACTTATTTTCCGGCTCACACACATCATCATCGGTAATTGCTATGTCACGTACACTTTAGATCATATTGTCTTTTATGGATAGAATCAGTTAACAACTAGACCGACATAATATTGTGATTATTCTCTGATGTTAGTATAGACATGATATTTATTACTTAGACATTCATGCATTCATATTTTCATGTTATCATGCAGTATTATGGGCATATGCCGACACTTATCATATAGTTACTTATGATTTTAAGATTTGGATTTCTATGAGATTTCTGGATTTTGGGGAAAACCGCAAGAATATATAAACAAACTTCCCTCTCTCTCTCCTCTTCTCCTTTTTTTAAAATAAGATGCGGGTTTCTCGTGATGTATGTGTCGTCCACCATGAGATTTCATGTTTTCTGATGGATTTCGAGACCCGATTCGAGGAGTGGATGAACCGTCTCGGGTACATGGTGGGCCCGGTATGGTACCCCGGGGCAAGAAGATCGAGTTTTAGACGATGAGCCTGGCAGGGGAAGGCTACCTACCGGTGATGTCTGGCGCGGCGGATATCCGGAGGATACCGACCGTTGTTGTGAGATTTGATGATATGGGCCGATCCGGACTGACGGAGCCCGAGATATTGAGACTTGAGATTACATGTGTTGTGTCGATACTTGACACGGATTTCCATGGATTTCATTGTTGAGATTTCAGATTCTTATACACATTTTACTATGATAACAGCTAAAGATTTCTTATACAGATATTTCTGGATTTCAGGATTGGTTATTTTATATTCATGATGCATGCATATCCATTCATAAGACATAGTATTATATGAGGCACTGACACGAGCATGGAGTATCTGCATTTACACGTAATTTTACCCTGCTATTACTAGATGATTGGGATTTAATAATGTAATATTATGACCTAGGATAGCGTCGTGCATTCGATTTCTTTTCGTAGATGTCTTCTACTCACGAGTTGGCAACTCACCCCCGTTGTGCCAAATTTTATTACAGGTTCGATGTACAGGTTTCCCTGGCAGCTTGCTGGCACATCTTTTCTTCAGGGTGATTTGCACGGTAGGTTGGTTCACTTGTATCTGAACCACCATTGTATTTTTTTTCATTTGTATCTAGTAAGCTCCATCAACCATACTTGTATTACATTGATAAGTTTATTGGACCAGTCTTTTATTTCGACCATAGAGTCGCGCATGTTTTATTCTGATATGGTGGTTTTGTTTTCTTTGAGTTTTGAGCCTCGCCCTTTGGCGTTGTATATTATGGTGCTTGTTGTGGTTGTTTCCGCCTGTTGGCGTTGATGCTAGCACCCGTTTGGGGATGCTTTTTATTGTTTATTTATATTACTTGTTGTACCCGTCTGGGGGCCAGTTTTTACAGAGGAGACTCTGCCGTAATTTTTGGGAAAAATTGCTGATATTTTTAAACTTGTTTTTCTTCATGTTCTTTTACTTCTTCTTCTTTTTTATGGTTTAGATTTCTGGGCTTCGGCTTACTTAGGTTACGTTGCGCCTCTAGACGCTTCGTAATCTAAGTGCCGATCATGTTCCGTACTTTCGGGTCGTGACAAAGTTGGTATCAGAACGCTAGGTTTAACCTTGTATAAGTCTAGGTGATCCTTGGTTGATGGAGTAGGCGATTTAGGTAGAGTAACGTACCGTGGGTATGGTCCGCGGCATACTTACGATACGCTACTCTGCTTAAGGAGCCCTAGGATGTACATTGTTTGCACCGTATTTCATTCGTTCCCTTGATCTATTTTCGTCGATATCGGATGGTAGTTTCTGTTAACCACGGGCACACTGGCAGAAGGAGCTGCGGCTCGAATGCGATAACCATTAGAGTATTGGTTATTCTTGAGGATTGAAGCATTGCGTAGCGTGCGGATAAAGGGTATTCACAGGCCGTCCGGATGAAGTTAAAGGGTTCGAACGATTATCAGAAAACCATTTTCCCAAGTTTAAAGTATTCGGAAGAACATGCAGGTATTTCGATGGACCCTCTAGAAGAATGAAACCCTAACTCGACATAATGACCACGAGAACGCCCTTGAACCTTAGGGTTTACGGCAGTTCCACGGTGCCATTAGTGAGGCTTGGGTTTGCCCTTCTACGGCTGGATCATCGATGCTGGGGTATGTACCAGATATTTTAAACTGTACTTGAGTATTGAGCTCTCGGGGAATTATGGGATTTTGATGGATCGATCGAAAGGTTTAATGTAGTCCGGATATCAAGTGAAGGGATCGACTACGTGGGAGACTCTAGATATGAGTATTGCCGTTGGTAGCGCAGTCAGCACAGCTACGAAGAGACGAGTTCGAAGCAATCGACATCAGAGGAAAGAGGCGCACATTGACGATAGTGTTTACGATGTGACTTGGTGATTTGAATTTCATATTTCTGTTATTGGATTTTGGTATTTTGAGGATTTTGTTCTACGATTGGTATTTCTTATGTGTACCTTCATTGCATTCTATCCGTGTTTCACATATCAGCTGTATTGATGTTGCTTGGTATACACCCAGTACACTTGATTTGGTTTTATATATTTTGAGATTTTTTTATTTGATTTCGTGCATATGGGTTACACATGATTTTGATATATGCTTCGACCTAGTTTTTATCCATTTTCGTATTGTGATTTCGATTCTGATATTCGATGTATGTTTTCATGCACCATGTGCACCTGATTAGGATTCATGCGCATACTTGGCGCACTTGATGCGATTTTGTGCACACCAGATGCACTAAATCGGGGTTTTGTGCAGATTAGATGCACCTGATAGTGAGTCGCGCACGCCCGTTGCACTTGACAGATGTTCTGGTGCACACCTGTTGCACTTATTTTGTTTTTGTGTGTATTCATGGTATCTGTATTTGGTTTCGATTTCAGTGCGCACCGGACGCACATGATATTTTATTGATGTGATTGGGATTGATTTCAGTTTGAGCAGTATGTTTCATAGTCATTATTATTTGATTTAGTAACCAGGCGGGACGTGTATGTTAAATAAAAGATATATATATATATAGTTATTTTTAAAAAAAAATAAACGTCCGCTACTTATGCCGTGACACGTGCATTGCACGGCGATTTTCAAGAGTGGTTTTCGTACAATTCTTTATTATGATATTTATGTGATTTCACTATGATGCACACTATATATAAGTTGTAGATTGATGTATATTATGTTGGTTTTCATATTGGGTTTTGATATTTTATTCTCGCCATAACTCCGATGATTGCGTTATGCTTGACGGAGTTGATTTTTGTTATGTATTGATGATTTCGGAGCCCCGAAGATTTGAGTGTTTTGCTAAATGTTTTAGTATTTGGAGGGGGAGTTTTAATTTAAATTCGAGGACTGAATTTCTTAAAGGGAGGAAGATTGTAACGTTTTAAAAATAATTAAATAAATAATTAAATGAATAAAATTGTTTAAGTGAATTTTATGAATTTCGGTAAAGTAAAATGTATTTTTCGTAAAATTAAACCGTGATTGTTTTTCATTATAATTTCAAAAATACATATTTTAATTATGTAATTACTAGTAAACGGTGTTTATTTAGCCACTTATAAATTTTTATTTCAATTAAATATTTTTCCTAAATTAAATATTTTAAATATTAACATAAGCTTTATTTTTTAAACTAAATTAGTGTAAATTACAAATTTGAATAGTTTTAATTTGTAAAAATGAGCCATGGTATATTAGAATCAAGTGTGTAATATGCAAAATCTTTTCCAAAATCTCTCCATGGTTCTAGAAATTTCTAGGAAAAGGGTTAAATTGAAAAAGTTAGATAATAAAGGGTTTAAGTGAAAAAAATGCATTATTTATGAACTTTCTACACAATACCACATATTTTCTCTCTCTCTCCACCCTCCTCCCTCTCCATGGCCGGCCTCTCCTCCATGGGTAGCCCCAAAATTTTCCCCCATCATTTTTGCATTAAAAATCATCAAAATTCATCAAAAAATCCAAAAATAAATCTCAAAAATCAACATTCAACCTCTACCATTTTCCTTTGACCTATTTAGCATGGATTTTGGAGATGGAAAGCATGCATTTTGGAGGCTTATTTCATGTTTGGGTTTCTTATTTTGGAGGTATAAATTTCCTTCTTTTGATTTATTGTTATTAGATGTTCATTTAAGCATAATTAGATTTAATATATTAATTCTATTTGCTAATTTTAAAATTCAATTTAGGGTTTGAAAAATCAAGTTGTGATTTTTATTGATTAAATAAGGTTATAATAGCTAGTTTAACATTTTTAGAGTGGAAAAATCTTGCATGTTTGTTGAATTGTAAATTTTTTTCATTTAAAATTGTTTAAATGAAGCTATTTAGCTAACTAGTTTTTGTAAAATATATATGTGGGTGATATAAAATTCCAATTAAGGTGGCTATTATTAGATTGTAGTTTTATTGAGAACTTTAGCATGTTAATGGAAAGAAAAACTTAGTTTGATTGCTAGTTTCTATTGATAATTGATAAATTGTGATAAAAATTGCTATTTTGTAAACTAGATTTTAGAAATTTCTAAATAAATGTGATTAAAAATATAATTTATGGTTTCATTAAATCATTATCATTATGAATTATGGTTTAATACATTAATTCATGAAAAATCATGTTTTGTAGTGGAATTGTGGTATTTTGCTTGAAAAATGTTAAAAATTGTTAAAAGTTGCAAACTAGAAATTTCAAATAAATGCAAAATTGTGTAATAAAAATAAAGTAAGGGGTTGTATAGTCTAGTTATGCTATTTAATGAGTTTTATAACCATTGGATTCATTTAAATGTCAAGTTTTGATGAAAAACGGTAAATTGGCATTTTCGGGTTTTACGAAATCGGGCGATTTGGTGGATTTTAGGGTTTCGATGGATTTAATCATGTTTTATAATATAAGTAATGTGTTTTAAAACTATGAGTTATTTGTTAATGTTTATCTCGATCCATCGGAGTTTGTACGCCGATATCGAGCGATATTTGGTGCTTTTGCATGGACGGGACATAGGTTTTAACCTATGCTTGTTCCTTGTTTCGTTTGACTTTCGTATGTGATTCAGTTTACGATGCTATTTATATGTTTGCGTCTAGGTACCCTTCACGTGGACTGAGGGCGATGAAGAGGAGGATGGCGACACTGTCTTCGGCAGACATGGAGCAGGTGAGTAGATGCATATCTACGGGGGGAAGTCGGGTGGATGGCGTTTAGCACCCCCGCAACGTAGAATAGGAATAGTAATTATTGACATTAGGAAACAAGATGTGACCCTAGTAGGACCCTAGTATTGACCCTAGGCTGGACTAGACTGATTTAGGAAAACCATATCAGAGGATGAGTACCTTGGAAGAGATTCGTAGGTTTCAGATAGAAACACACCCACGCACACACTGAAACTCGACATGGGGTATACGTGTATGTGTATATATATAGAACTAGGTATTGGTATATACATATATATACAACACGTATATGTGATTCATTGATGTGATATGATATCCGAGGTATGATGAAATAGTGTAACTGGGCTTGATGCCGTGATTCTTGGCTATACAGTCGTATTAAGTGTTAGCGGATCATTAGAGAATGAGATAATGACCATGTATATTTAAATTATAAGGGGTAGTGATGATATTGAGGTACATAGGACTCTAAAATAGTACCCGGACTATAACTTGTGATTGATCACGATATGGGATATGTATGACTTGATTACGATATAATACATATGACATGATATTTCTGAGGATAAACTAATGATGCATATTATGAGGGCAATGATATATGATTGATGTAGGCGATTACAGTTTAGTACCTTGATCATGAGATGTGTTGGTGATGACATTATACGAATGATGAGACACCTAGGAGATACTTGACCCGTACTCCGATATTGGGATGCCGTACGATGGATTTTACCGTACGAGGCATAAATATGATGATTGATCCGCACTCTTGATTCGAGAAAGCCGTACTATGTACGTGACGCTATTGAGGCCGGATCGCCGACTATTCGAGATATTGATTCAGACCTTAGGTAGACTCTTGTTTCTTATTGACTAGTTTCTTAGGTTAAGTTCTTTAGGAGGTTAGATGGAAACTAGTTTAGGTTCGATTCATATAGTGGCAGTGATAATTGTATATCAAATGAGTGGATAATGCACATCTATCTTTGCATTCATACTGTAATCATCATGGTGCATGTTCTTTCATATGTTGCTATAATCAGTATAAACTTTACTTGTTAGGACACCAGCACCATTACCGATTATGCGCATATTCCACGCACACTTATTTGCCGGCTCACACACATCATCATCGGTAATTGCTATGTCACGTACACTTTAGATCATATTGTCTTTTATGGATAGAATCAGTTAACAACTAGACCGATATAATATTGTGATTATTCTTTGATGTTAGTATAGACATGATATTTATTACTTAGACATTCATTCATTCATATTTTCATGTTATCATGCAGTATTATGGGCATATGCCGACACTTATCATATAGTTACTTATGATTTTAAGATTTGGATTTCTATGAGATTTCTGGATTTTGGGGAAAACCGCAAGAATATATAAACAAACTTCTCTCTCTCTCTCCTCTTCTCTTTTTTTTAAAATAAGATGCGGTTTTCTCGTGATGTATGTGTCGTCCACCATGAGATTTCATGTTTTCTGATGGATTTCGAGACCCGATTCGAGGAGTGGATGAACCGTCTCGGGTACATGGTGGGCCCGGTTTGGTACCCCGGGGCAAGAAGATCGAGTTGTAGACGATGAGCCTGGCAGGGGAAGGCTACCTACGGTGATGTCTGGCGCGGCGGATATCCGGAGGATACCGACCGTTGTCGTGAGATTTGATGATATGGGCCGATCCGGACTGACGGAGCCCGAGATATTGAGACTTGAGATTACATGTGTTGTATCTATACTTGACACGGATTTCCATGGATTTCATTGTTAAGATTTCAGATTCTTATACACATTTTACTATGATAACAGCTAAAGATTTCTTATACAGATATTTCTGGATTTCAGGATTGGTTATTTTATATTCATGATGCATGCATATCCATTCATATGACATAGTATTATATGAGGCACTGACACGAGCACGGAGTATCTGCATTTACACGTAGTTTTACCCTGCTATTACTAGATGATTGGGATTTAATAGTGTAATATTATGACCTAGGATAGCGTCGTGCATTCGATTTCTTTTCGTAGATGTCTTCTACTCACGAGTTGGCAACTCACCCCCGTTGTGCCAAATTTTATTACAGGTTCGATGTACAGGTTTCCCTGGCAGCTTGCTGGCACATCTTTTCTTCAGGGTGATTTGCACGGTAGGTTGGTTCACTTGTATCTGAACCACCATTGTATTTTTTATTCTTTCATTTGTATCAAGTAAGCTCCATCAACCATACTTGTATTACATTGATAAGTTTATTGGACCAGTCTTTTATTTCGACCTTAGAGTCGCGCATGTTTTATTCTGATATGGTGGTTTTGTTTTCTTTGAGTTTTGAGCCTCGCCCTTTGGCGTTGTATATTATTGTTCTTGTTGTGGTTGTTTCCGCCTGTTGGCGTTGATGCTAGCACCCGTTTGGGGATACTTTTTATTGTTTATTTATATTACTTGTTGTACCCGTCTGGGGGCCAGTTTTTACAGAGGAGACTCTGCCGAAATTTTTGGGAAAAATTGCTGATATTTTTAAACTTGTTTTTCTTCATGTTCTTTTACTTCTTCTTCTTCTTTATGGTTTAGATTTCTGGGCTTCGGCTTACTTAGGTTACGTTGCGCCTCTAGACGCTTCGTAATCTAAGTGCCGATCACGTTCCGTACCTTTGGGTCGTGACATATGACCAAGTATACAATGCCACAAGTAGGATTCATTCGTATCTGAATTCTTCCTCTTGCGTGTGTTCTGTACATTGAGAATTGTATTCTGATTTAGAACATAGATACTATTACACAGTGCACCTTCTGCAACCAGTACCTTATCATGGTAAATTTTCATGATATATCTATCAAGAACAAAGTTATATCCATCTTTATCGAGTAAAGAAACTAATATGATGTTGCAAACCATGGAAGGTACATAGTAGAAATTGTTCAAAACCATAGTATTGCCATTTGGCAACACTAGGTGATATTCACCGACGGCTGCAGCATTAATTAGTGATCCGTTCCCTACCCTGAGGGACATATCACCAGGTCCAACTTTCCTACTTTTTTCAGTCCCTGCAATAAATTACAGATATGAGATCCTGATCCGGTATCAAGTACCCAAGGCGTAGGGCTGACAGAAAAGCAGTTCTCAATTACAAGAACACCTGTCGTAGATGCAAAACTATACTTCTTCTTCATCTGGGTCTCCTTGGAATCCATACAATACTCTTCCCCTTGCTCATACTTATGACTGTTGTCATAAGTTAGAGCCGAACCGACGTTCCCCAGCCCCGAATAAGAATTCGGATCTGTCAAGCGATACATTTTATTATCTTGGTTAGGGCGTGAAATGGTTGCTACCTAGAGAGAGAGAAAAGAAACACTCAGCGTGCGCTCTTGAAATATTAGATTGGTTATTAATTTATCTAACCAGGATGGCTCCTGTAACGTTTTGAAAATCGTTTCGGTGAAATTTCGAAAAAATCGGTAAAATAAGTGTGTTTTCTGTAAAAAGTCAAAATACAAATATTTTTATTATAAAATTAAATATACATATTCTAGAGATGTAATTGCTAGTATTTGGTGTTTATTGAGTCACTGGTGAAATTTCAAATTTTCTGAAATTTTTTCCGAAATTAATTATTTTAATATTATTTTAAGCCGTCACTAATATATTTAATTAGGGAAAATTACAAATTGGAATGAGTTGAAACAAATTTTGTGCATCATAAAACATTAAACAAAATTTTATCATGTGGTTTTTGAAACGAAATCGTTTGCCAAAACGGTTTAGAAATTATTGAAGAAAAAATGCTTTTTTTAGTGTAAATGGATGTTTGGGGTATTGTATTTATCATTATTCATCACCCCACACCCATACCCACACTCACACACCCCCATTTATTTCCTCTCTTGGCTGAATTCAGCAGCCCCATCAATTTTCCCCACTTGAAGATTTGAAAAGAAAAGAATAAAGAGAGAAGAAGTTAATTGAAGTATGGGCTTTGACTTTTGTGTTGACTTTGAACTTTCCTCACTTGCTTTTCCCCACCTCACTCTCACTCCTCTCCTCCTCATGATGCAGCCGAGCCTCCCTCATGCTGTCCTCCCCTTTTTCTCATCTCATTTTACTCAAAACCCTTCAAAAAAATCTCCAAAATTCCATCTAAAATCAAGCTAAAACTCAAATCCAATTCTTACCCATTTTTCCTTTACCTATTCTAGTATGGATCATGGTGAAAGAAGAAAGTTTGTGAGGCTAGGTTGCATGTTTGATTCAAGTCTTGTGAGGTATAAATATTTGTCTCATGGTTTGATTTTTGATTAGTTACTTAATTGTTGCTATAATACTTCCTTATTATCTAATTAGATGCTTAATTAGGTTTTAATTTGAAAGCTTGGGAATTCTAGAATGGGGTTAATTGCTAGTTAGGGTTTTATGTTATGAGATTATGCATGTGTGATGTTTTGACATATTAATGGTTGCTAAATCAAATTAAGTTGCTAGGTTACATTTTTGTTGATTTAAATTGTGACAATTACGCTAATTTGCTAACTAGGTTTTGAAAACTATGAATATAATTAAGAGAAAAATCTAAATATATTTTTCATGACTTCTTTAACATTATTAAGTGTAGTTTAATACTTTAGTTCATGAAAATCCAAGCTAGATTGAGGTTTGTGCATTTTTTTGCTATAAAATTATTAAAATTTAGGTATTTTGTAAACTAGAATTTTAGGGCTTTTGGAAATTAACGAGATTAAATTATGGGAATTATTTTTATGACTTATTTATGATATTTAGTCAATATTGTGGCCGCTAGATTCGTTTATACATCGAGTTTTATACTAAAACGGGTAATTTTGCTTGCTAGTTTTTCGGAAAAACGGCTTTTAAAGTGAGTTTGGGTTTTTTGTGAGTTTTAACCTATTTTATAATAAAATTTGTGTTCGTGAATGTGCAAATGAGTGTATTTGGGTTTTTCTCGATGGTCTGGCGTTTGTAAACCGACGTCGAGGGTTTTTGGGTTGATTTGTGGAAGCAACCATAGGTTTTGACCTATGTGGGGTTCGTCTGTCGTTTTGGTCATGAGTCGGATTTTAATGCGATACGGTGCGTTATGATATGTAGGTACCCCATGTGGACTTCGACACGACAAGCAAGCGCGTGGAGACGTCGGCACCGGCTAGCGAGGACCAGGTGAGTAGATTTATATCTACGGGGAGAAGTCGGGTGGATGGGGTATAACACCCCCGCAGTCCGTGGTGGTGTATACGGATGCGTATACACACCAACAATTATTATATGTTATTTGGGATTAATAACGATGTTTAGGATGGATTTTGGTGTGTTGGATTATTTTAGTGTTGCGAACCCTAGGGTAGTGTTGCACTACACATACACACATACATACTTTCATACATTCCTATTTATATGTGCTCATGTGATTCTTTATAGTTATGTGTTCATATGGGTATGGGACTATGTGTTCACATAGGGATTTGAGAATGATACTTGGGATTGAGCTGAGTCGATGAGATTTGTTTTGTAGTTGTGATATCGGTGATATGGCAGGATTCGTGCTTGAGGTACGTCATGTTGTTATAGCGGATCTTGGGGCGGCGATACGCGTGAATAGTGTTATAAATAAAATGGTCGACATGTGATCGTGATATGAGGCATGATATGCTAGGATATTGATATTAGGCCGTATCGGGCGATGTATACCCCTTGATGATGATTTGTGCTGACGATATCGGTTTGTATGAGATTGTCGATCAGTAGTCAGATCATGAGTATATTGAGAATATTAGTATTGTACTAGACATAGGTCAGTACCCTAGACTATGATCTTGGATAAAGAGGATACCAGAGGAATAGTGTGAGGAATATGATATTGACTCGTACCCAGATTTAGGATGTTGTACGACGGATTTACGTACGAGCTATATTGATGATTGATCCGCACTCTTGACTTAGGAATATCTGATTATAGATATGGTATCGGATTGATAGTATCGAGGCGGGATCACCGACTAATATATATTCATATATGTATCGACTCAGATGCTAGGCGGTTTCCTTACCTTTAGTTCAGCCGTATAGTTTAGTGTAGTTGTCAGACTAGATTAGATTTCTACCTATTTCAAAACTAACGGATCGTGGGTATTTTAAAAGACAGCCCAAGGGATCTTACGGATATTTCAAAAGACGTATCTTTTCATAAAAACACCGTAGCCCCTAGTTTCAAAACCCCATGATTCGTGTTATTTCAAAAGGCACCATTTGTAGGATTTATATTAGGGTAATGCAGATTAGTTATCGTGGTGTTTAGTATTTAGCTCCCGCTCATTTTACTGTTCGCTCCGTATCGCATACTTATATTATAATTTCTTATTGCATTATTAATATCATGCTGTTAGGACACCAGCACCATTACCGATGACGCGAATATAGCACGTACACTTACTTGCCGGCTCACACATCTTCATCGGTAATTGCCATGTCACGAACACTTTAGAAAATACTATTTCATTTGACATAGGTGGTTAGCTAACAGTTTAGACATGATATTAGTGTACTTTCCTTATATGCTAGTTAGACATTGTAGTTATTGCCTACTACTTCATCCATGCTATTATTCACTGTTGTGTCGCATTCATGGATTCTCATGCCTATATTTACTGTTAATATGCTATTGATGACTTGGATTCGGATTTCATGAGATTTCTTGGATTTGGAGGAAAACCGCAAAAACATAAATAAACCTTTTCTCTCTTTTAAAATAAAAAGTGCGATTTTCACATGATGTATGAGTCGTCCACCATGAGTTTGCTGATGGATTTCGAGACCCGATTCGAGTAGTGGAGGAACCGTTTCGGGTACATGGTGGGCCCGGTGTGGTACCCCGGGGCAAGAGGATCGTGTTGTTGACGTTGAGCCTGGCAGGGGAGCACTACCGACCGGTGATATTACCCGACGCGTCGGATATCCGGAGGATACCGTCGTGGTCTTGAGATGGATGGTAGGGGCCGGTCTAGATTGACGGCGCCCTAGATTTTGTGATTTAGACATTGAGATTTCGAGATATTGAGGTACAGAGACTGTGATACAGAGATATCGAGATATTGGGACTACGTTTTGTGCCGATGCTAGGCACTGTTTTATGCTGATTTCATTATGATACCTCATTTTAAAAATACCGAAATCTCACTAATTTATGGAAGCAGTTTTATTCAGTACATACATTCTGTTTCATGCATTCATACATCATCCATATGATATATTGCTACCTGAGGCACTGACACGGGCACATGAGATCACACTCGGGTTAGATATTATCCTAGCCATTGTTATAGGCTGCATGTTATTCATATATTTGAGGATATATTATGATCATTGACCTAGGTTGCGTTATTTATGCGATTTATGTGCGTAGATGTTTTTCTATTCACGAGTTGGCAACTCACCCCCGTTATGCCCAAGTTTCTTGCAGGTTTGCCGTACAGGTTTAATTACGGCTTGCGGGCATAGTTTCCTTCGGGTGATTTGCTAGTAGGTGGGTTTAATTGTATCGTACCCCCCATTATATAACTTGTATATTATTACTCTGTTGTATCTAGAAGTTCCATCAACCAAACATGTATTTTTTTGAGATAGAGACCAGTGATGTTATTCCTTCGACCTTAGAGTCGCGCGTTATATTTCTGTGGTTTTCTTGTGGTTTTGAGTTTCCTTTTGAATTTTGATCCTCACCATTGGCGTTGTATATTATATTGCTTGTGTGGTTGTGACCGTCGATTGACGAAGAGCTAGCTCCCGCTTGGGGATGCCTTTTTATTGATTTCGTATACTATTCATGTTATATCTCGTTTGGGAGCTAGTATTTACAAAGGAGACTCTGCCGAAATTTTAAGGAAATATTTGATGTTTTTTTTAAAGGGCATAATTCGGCTTATGCTATTAAAACTACTTGATTTAATTGGTTTTTCCTTCACTCTACTACTTTTCTTGGTTTGGATTTCTGGGTTTTCGGCTTACTTAGATTACGTACGCCTCGAGACGTTCATAGTTTAAGTGCCGGTCATATTCCGTACATTCGGAACGTGACAAAGTTGGTATCAGAGCGTTAGGTTTTACCATCGGGGCGTTGGATGACCCTTGGTTGATGGAATAGGTGACTAAAGTAGAGTGACGTACCGTAGGTATGTTCCGCGGCATATTTACGATACGCTACTCCACTTAAGAAGCCTTAGGATATACATTTCTTTGCTCAGTATTATATTCATTCCGATCTAGCCACATCAGTACCAGTTAAGGTTTTGCTGCCACGATTATGGGCAGGGAGAGCTAGAGCTAGAGTTGCGGTCAGCACGAGCTCATCACGAACGAGGACTGACCAGGGCGAAATTCCGGCGACACACGATTACGGAGATGTGTCTTTTTATGATGTTTTCGCGCCATGAGCGTTTGGCGGATCGCCTTTACGAGATTTCTCGGACGTGCCGATCAGTACCAGAGGATCGAGCCAATGAAAGAGGCCAACCAGATTTTGATGACCGTTGGCGTATTGCTTATTCATGATGATCGAGGCACTGTTCTGCGTGCAGACGAGCGAGCCAGTTATTGCTGCGAACGACGAGATATCGCCCCAGATGTTGGAGCTATTGCAGTACGAGTAGTACGAAGAGATGATAGAAGGTCGCTAGTCACCGAGGATGAATGACTAGGACATGTGGTTTGTTCGCTTACCCCGATGCAAGATCATCAGATAGATTGATTCCAGCTAGAGACGATTTCACACAGTGATGTGAGGGTCGACAGAGACGATCGAATATCGGAAACCTATTATTCTAAGTTTAATGTATTCAGAAAGACATGCAGGCAATTCTATGGACCCTCTAGAAGAATGAAACCCTAACTCGACTTAATGACCGTGTGAAAGCCTTTGAACCTTCGGGTTTGCGGCAGTTCTACGACGCCATTAGTGAGGCTTTGGTTTGCCCTTCTACGGATGGACCACCGATGCCGTGGTATGTACTCGATACTATTAAACTATGCCCAAGATGTTGAGCTCTTGGGGGATTATGAGGTTTTGACGACTCGATCGGATGGCTCGACTTAATTCGGATGCTAGGTGGTGAGATGCATTTCTTGGGAGACTCCCGATACGAAGATAGCCGTTGGAGCTCAGTCCATGCAGCCGCGACGAGACGAGTCCAAAGCTGACGACATTAGAGAAAAGTGAAGTAAGAGGTTCGTACCGGATCTAGATGAGAAGACGTTCCACTCCGGCGACATCAGAGATGCGATGCGCATGCCGAGGTATGATACTTGGATTTACCTTCCAGAAGGAGTCGTGATGAGTATGCAGTCGTTCCAGAGCAAGATGCAGATATAGGAAAGGACGATGTCTTCCGGACAGTTGGCAGAGATGAGACATGGAAGAGACCGTGAGCAGGATTCCTTCCAGGACACTGCTGCAATGATACTTGCATCCAGGATCAGATGTGTCATGTACATTAAGAGAGCCAGAGGCCGACGCCAGCGATATGCTGTCTTACGAGTGGTCGCGATGATTGACCGAGAGATGACCAGAGAAGAACCAGAACGGGATCATCCCCGTTAGCACATCTAATAGGGCTGATGAGCCGATGGACCTAGAGATTGGTAATTCACAGTGAAGACCTTGACCCAGGAGTGGTCATTGTTACGCACACCAGCAGGCCAGAGTTCACGATCATCGACGAGACATCCCACTAGTGACCACGACAGTTGGCCCGAGATTTTAGAGGATGCACTTGAGCTGTACTATTCCGCCATTATTGATTTCGATGTTTTGGGTGATTTATTCGCATGATTTGATTTTGATGATTGAGGATTTACGATCTTTGCACAGTGTTGCACTTGATATCGTTTTCGTGCTTTGGTTTCACATGTTTGTGATTTTACTGTTTTAGACATTTGAGTTGATTTTATGCATATGCACGCACACGATTTGGTTCCTGCACTCTGTATAGTTTATATATGCTTGCAGTGCAGTGATACGCCTTTTGAGCACTTAGATGCACTGGACTTCGATTTCGATTGTGATACTCGATATTTGTTTTGTGCACCTTATGCACCTGATTTGATTTTGCGCATGTTCGGTGCTTGATATTGGATATCATGATTTCGTGCATGATGGATGCCCCTGGTTTTGGGTTTTCGCGCATGTTGAGCGCATGTCTTGAGATGCGATTTTGGTGCACACCAGATACACTAAATCGAGATTTTTTTCGTGCATGTCAGATGCACCTGATTTTTGCTGTCAGGCACACACGTTGGCTATGACAGATGCTTTGTGCACACCCGATGCACTTAGATCTTGTTTCTGTGCACTTATATGGCACGCATATGGATTTTGATTGTCGTGCGCACCAGACGCACGTAGTATTCATACGCGTATTTTGGGATTGATTTCTTATAGAGTAGTACATTTTTTTTATGATAATTGCGATGTGTTTTCATACTAAGCAGGACTAGTCAGAGGACAGTACCTGAATATATTTTGCATACATTGATAGCTATCGAAGGGAATTCCGAAAAGTGAGCTATAGTCTCAGTATTTACCTACGTGTCTGATATGACACGAAACGTTTAAAATAAGGAAACCCTTCTAAATTGTTTCTCAAAACGGCGGAACGTACGTTTCAAACGAAGGTATATATGTATATAGTTATTTTCTTATGATAGACGTCCGCCACTGTGCAGTGTTATGTGCATTGCATAGCAACTTAAAAGATTTGGCATGCATTTCCTCCTGATGTTTACATGTATAGTTCCGATTTATAGCATATCGGTCTTTCTTTGGATTTGGCATTTGTGTCTTCACCTTTACTCCGATGATTGCGGGATGCTTGACGGAGTTTTGATTTCGAGTTATCTGCTCATTACTCATGCGCATGGATTGCGCTATGATGCGTTTTATGTATTTATGATTTCGGAGCCCCGGCGATTTGATGGTTTTGGCTGAAATATTTTAGTATTTGGGGGGAGTTTTAATTTAAATTCGGGGACCGAATTTCTTTAAGGGGGGAAGATTGTAACGTTCTGAAAATCGTTTCGGTGAAATTTCGAAAAAATCGGTAAAATAAAGGGGTTTTCTGTAAAAAGTCAAAATACAAATATCTTTATTATAAAATTAAATATACATATTCTAGCGATGTAATTGCTAGTATTTGGTGTTTATTGAGTCACTGGTGAAATTTCAAATTTCTGAAATTTTTTCCGAAATTAAGTATTTTAATATTATTTTAAGCCGTCACTAATATATTTAATTAGGGAAAATTACAAATTGGAATGAGTTGAAAGAAATTTTGTGTATCATAAAACATTAAACAAAATTTTATCATGTGGTTTTTGAAACAAAATCGTTTACCAAAACGGTTTAGAAATTATTGTAGAAAAACGCTTTTTTTTAGTGTAAATGGATGTTTGGGGTATTGTATTTATCATTTTTCATCACCCCACACCCATACCCACACTCACACCCCCCCATTTATTTCCTCTCTTGGCTAAATTCAGCAGCCCCATCAATTTTCCCCACTCGAAGATTTGAAAAGAAAAGAATAAAGAGAGAAGAAGTTAATTGAAGTATGGGCTTTGACTTTTGTGTTGACTTTGAACTTTCCTCACTTGCTTTTCCCCACCTCACTCTCACTCCTCTCCTCCTCATGATGTAGCCGAGCCTCCCTCATGCTGTCCTCCCCTTTTTCTCCTCTCATTTCACTCAAAACCCTTCAAAAAAATCTCCAAAATTCCATCTAAAATCAAGCTAAAACTCAAATCCAATTCTTAACCAATTTTCCTTTACCTATTCTAGTATGGATCATGGTTAATGAAGCAAGTTTGTGAGGCTAGGTTGCATGTTTGTTTCAAGTCTTGTGAGGTATAAATATTTGTCTCATGGTTTGATTTTTGATTAGTTACTTAATTGTTGCTATAATACTTCCTTATTATCTAATTAGATGCTTAATTAGGTTTTAATTTGAAAGCTTGGGAATTCTAGAATGGGGTTAATTGCTAGTTAGGGTTTTATGTTATGAGATTATGCTTGTGTGATGTTTTGACATATTAATGGTTGCTAAATCAAATTAAGTTGCTAGGTTGCATTTTTGTTGATTTAAATTGTGACAATTACGCTAATTTGTTAACTAGGTTTTGAAAACTATGAATATAATTAAGAGAAAAATCTAAATATATTTTTCATGACTTTTTTAACATTATTAAGTGTAGTTTAATACTTTAGTTCATGAAAATCCAAGCTAGATTATGGTTTGTGCATTTTTTTGCTATAAAATTATTAAAATTTAGGTATTTTGTAAACTAGAATTTTAGGGTTTTTGGAAATTAACGAGATTAAATTATGGGAATTTATTTTTATGACTTATTTAAGATATTTAGTGAATATTGTGGCCGCTAGATTCGTTTATACATCGAGTTTTGTACTAAAACGGGTAATTTTGCTTCCTACTTTTTCGGAAAAACGGCTTTTAAAGTGAATTTGGGGTTTTTGTGAGTTTTAACCTATTTTATATTAAAATTTGTGTTCGTGAATGTGCAAATGAGTGTGTTGGGATTTTTCTCGATGGTCTGGCGTTTGTACACCGACGTCGAGGGTTTTTGGGTTGATTTGTGGAAGCAACCATAGGTTTTGACCTATGTGGGGTTCATGTGTCGTTTTGGTCATGAGTCGGATTTTAATGTGATACGGTGCGTTATGATATGTAGGTACCCCATGTGGACTTCGTGACGACAAGCAAGCGCGTAGCGACGTCGGCACCGGCTAGCGAGGACCACGTGAGTAGATTTATATCTACGGGGAGAAGTCGGGTGGATGGCGTATAGCACCCCCGCAGTCCGTGGTGGTGTATACGGATGCGTATAAACACCAACAATTATTATATGTTATTTGGGATTAATAACGATGTTTAGGATGGATTTTGGTGTGTTGGATTATTTTAGTGTTGCGAACCCTAGGGTAGTGTTGCACTACACATACACACATACATACATGCATACATTCCTATTTATATGTGCTCATAGGATTCTTTATAGTTATGTGTTCATATGGGTATGGGACTATGTGTTCACATAGGGATTTGAGGATGATACTTGGGATTGAGCTGAGTCGATGAGATTTGTTTTGTGGTTGTGATATCGGTGATATGGCAGGATTCGTGCTTGAGGTACGTCCTGGTGTTATAGCGGATCTTGGGGCGGCGATATGGGTGAATAGTGTTATAAATAAAATGGTCGACATGTGATCGTGATATGAGGCATGATATGCTAGTATATTGATATTAGGCCGTATCGGGCGATGTATACCCCTTGATGATGATATGTGCTGACGATATCGGTTTGTACGAGATTGTCGATCAGTAGTCAGATCATGAGTATATTGAGGATATTAGTATTGTACTAGACATAGGTCAGTACCCTAGATTATGATCTTAGATAAAAAGGATACCAGAGGAATAGTGTGAGGAATATGATATTGACCCGTACCCAGATTTGGGATGTCGTACGACGGATTTACGTACGAGCTATATTGATGATTGATCCGTACTCTTAACTTGGGAATATCTGATTATATATATGGTATCGGATTGATAGTATCGAGGCGGGATCACCGACTAATATATATTCATATATGTATCGACTCAGAAGCTAGGCGGTTTCCTTACCTTTAGTTCAGCCGTATAGTTTAGTGTAGTTGTCTGACTAGATTAGATTTCTACCTATTTCAAAACTAACGGATCGTGGGTATTTTAAAAGACAGCTCAAGGGATCCTACGGATATTTCAAAAGACGTATCTTTTCATAAAAACACCGTAGCCCCTATTTTCAAAACCCCATGATTCGTGTTATTTCAAAAGGCACCATTTATATGATTTATATTAGGGTAATGCAGATTAGTTATCGTGGTGTTTAGTATTTAGCTCCCGCTCATTTTTACTGTTCGCTCCGTATCGCATACTTATATTATAATTTCTTATTGCATTATTAATATCATGCTGTTAGGACACCAGCACCATTACCGATGACGCGTATGTACCACGTACACTTACTTGCCGGCTCACACACATCTTCATCGGTAATTGCCATGTCACGAACACTTTAGAAAATACTATTTCATTTGACATAGGTGGTTAGCTAACAGTTTAGACATGATATTAGTGTACTTGCCTTATATGCTAGTTAGACATTGTAGTTATTGCCTACTACTTCATGCATGCTATTATTCACTGTTGTGTCGCATTCATGGATTCTCATGCCTATATCCACTATTTATATGCTATTGATGACTTGGATTCGGATTTCTTGAGATTTCTTGGATTTGGAGGAAAACCGCAAAAACATAAATAAACCTTTTCTCTCTTTTAAAATAAAAAGTACGGTTTTCCCATGATGTATAAGTCGTCCACCATGAGTTTGCTGATGGATTTCGAGACCTGATTCGAGGAGTGGAGGAACCGTTTCGGGTACATGGTGGGCCCGGTGCGGTACCCCGGGGCAAGAGGATCGTGTTGTTGACGTTGAGCCTGGCAGGGGAGCACTACTGACCGGTGATATTACCCGACGTGTCGGATATCCGGAGGATACCGTCGTGGTCTTGAGATGGATGGTAGGGGCCGGTCTGGACTGACGACGCCCTAGATTTTGTGATTTAGACATTGAGATTTCGAGATATTGAGGTACAGAGACTGTGAGACAGAGATATCGAGATATTGGGACTACGTTTTGTGTCGATGCTAGGCACTGTTTTATGCTGATTTCATTATGATACCTCATTTTAAAAATACAGAAATCTCACTAAGTTATGGAAGCAGTTTTATTCAGTATATGCAATCTGTTTCATGCATTCATACATCATCCATATGATATATTGCTAACTGAGGCACTGACACGGGCACATGAGATCACACTCGGGTTAGATATTACCCTAGCCATTGTTATAGGCGGCATGTTATTCATATATTTGAGGATATATTATGATCATTGACCTAGGTTGCGTTATTTATGCGATTTCTGTGCGTAGATGTTTTTCTATTCACGAGTTAGCAACTCACCCCCGTTATGCCCCAACTTCTTACAGGTTTGCCGTACAGGTTTCATTACGGCTTGCGGGTATAGTTTCCTTCGGGTGATTTGCTAGTAGGTGGGTTTAATTGTATCGTACCCCCCATTATATAACTTGTATATTATTACTCTGTTGTATCTAGAAGTTCCATCAACCAAACATGTATTTTTTTTGAGATAGAGACCAGTGATGTTATTCTTTCGACCTTAGAGTCACGCGTTATATTTCTATGGTTTTTTTTGTAGTTTTGAGTTTCCTTTTGAATTTTGATCCTCGCCGTTGGAGTTGTATATTATATTGCTTGTGTGGTTGTGACCGTCGATTGACGAAGAGCTAGCTCCCGCTTGGGGATGTCTTTTTATTGATTTCGTATACTATTCATGTTGTATCCCGTTTCGGAGCTAGTATTTACAAAGGAGACTCTGCCGAAATTTTCAGAAAATATTTGATGTTTTTTTAAAGGGCATAATTCGGCTTATGCTATTAAAACTACTTGATTTAATTGGTTTTCCTTCACTCTACTACTTTTCTTGGTTTGGATTTCTGGGTTTTCGGCTTACTTAGATTACGTACGCCTCGAGACGTTCGTAGTTTAAGTGCCGGTCATATTCCGTACTTTCGGAACGTGACACTCCCACTGTTTCCTCAAATTCTTCTTCAAACCCTAAAAGAAAAACTAGTCAAGATTAATCGCACGTCACAATACTTGCTTAACCTTTCAGCCATGCTAGTGTTGGTACTTCGAGGGAGGTTTTCGAACACTTTCGCGAAGTTCCTTAATTATATAACCTCTTTTCCATGGAGGCGTATTCCCGCTAACACCGTTCTAGACACCTACTTGGTGTATAGCATTGATTGTTTTGTGAAGTAATCTCCCGAGAGTAATCCAACTCATTAGTGGGATAGGGATCCAACTATCATTGTCTGATGACCTAGATGGAATCCACTCTAGTCACCACACTCCAGAAGGTATGCTGAATCTACAAGTTTCCTGTATGTTTGAAACTCCCGATGTGGTTTTTGCCCCTAGGACCAAAGTGACCTTGACACAGTCAACAAATCAAAGAGTCCTTGTCAAGTTCAACCCGTCATTATCTTGATTGCATTAAACCCACCGCATAACCCTTGACACAGTCAACAAGGTTACACGACTGTCCTAACCAATCACATTGTATGCTACAGATAAGCAATACACAGCTACCGTTCACTGCGCCTTGACACGGTCAACTAACGCAGCACGAATACTAAGTATAACTTATAAGAATGACGGAGGGCTACGGCTGGGTTTTTGGCGAAAAACCCGTTAACGTAATGAACTTGATATCGTTGAAGGAACTTGATAAACCTTTTAAAAATATATAGTGGCGAAAACTTTTGCTAAAGAGGTCACTCCCTGTGAAGGGATCTCGGCTCTTTCCTCGTCGAATGAGGTGCGGGATATTCCAAACTGAATACCTCGATGCAAAGCAACAATAATCGACTATAGTGAAGTTATTACCCTGACGCAAACTTCTGTCGAAGGGGTCACTCCTGATGAAGGGATTGTAAGTGCACGGTGGAGCCCTTGCCGTCTTTCCGAGGCCAAAATGCGGAAGCGATGATTTACTTTAACTTTTGAACCGGCACCACCGCGCACAAAAATCCCGGATCGGGCCATTAATCTAATCCTAGCTAACTAAAGAAGGGGTAGAGAGATATACCGAGCGATCCATGTCTTTCGGTCTTCTCGTCGTCGTCCCAATCTCACGCGGAATCTCCGGTCTTCGCCTCCTCGCCGGAAGGGCACCACATCGCCGGCTTCTTTTACTGGCTCCCACCTCTGGACCGAGGCAACTCGGGCACGAAGTTGGCGAGCCGACGTGCCCAAGAATTGCTGTAGAATGTAGTGTAGTGCTATGTCTCTTTTAGGGTAACTAGAAGTTGCCCTTTTGTGGAGGAATGAGATGTGGAATTTTTGGAGATGAAGTTGGGGATATTTTCAAGCACAAGAGAACCAAAAAATCCCCACACCAAAAAATGGGCAGCCCCTCCCACATTAGGCCGGCCATCATATGGAGAGAATGAGAGGGGAGTGTGAGAAAAGTCAAGGAGAGGGAGGAAGCTATCATCCACCAAAGAGAGAGAAAAGAGACGATGAGAAGAAATCATCACCAATCAAAACCAACACACAACCAACCTCATCATAACCCATCACCATCACAAAAGTCAAGCAATGATGAGGAAAAGAAGTCAAATGAAAGTGCACCATCATGAACCCATCATGATGCAACAATATGCAAAGACGACCCTCCAAAATGCTTATTTGCACAAATGCAAATAAGCCCTCCTCCACCAATCTTCAGCCAATGAAAGATACAAAGAAAATTGGCCGAAACGGAATGCAAACTGGCAACTTCATAAAACTGATCCCGTAATAAATTACAGGAAAACCCCGCTACTGTATATATATACCCGCATTTGTATTCCGACCGAATACAAATGCAATGAGACAAATCTACACTGTACAATACTAGGATCCGGCTTAAACCAAAGCCCGCTAGTATTATCCGTCCGATCATGATCCATGCAATACCGCATGTATCTGATCGAACCCTGCCGTATCTCCATACGGCCTCTACAGCGTTTCACCCGAAATTTGAGAAACTGGTCTGTGGGGGACTCTAAAGAGTCGTCAATACTTTGGCTGTGGATTTAAGCACTAGCACGTCAGTGGTATTAGCCTATACGTGACGGGCTACCAGGTATTGACCAAAAGGGACGTCGATGTGCGAACTCATCCTGACACCCTACTGAGCCTGTCAGTGACAATATCCGTACAGTCCGGTCCGTTCGTCTATGAGCATCGCATGGCGGGCCTAGGGGGTTGGTAAAAGTCAGATCCCCAAAAGCGGTACAAGTCGTGTCGCAGATCAGCCCAGAACACTCTGAGATACTACTGGAATACCTACCAGTAAATCTCCTGCCTTGGCCAAGGACTTTTCATGTACTGGCTCTCCTAGACACAGCGCGACCTCACCCCCAATATCGGGAGATATGAACCCCTGCAGATCCGCTCACTGCCTCCATGTGGCTCGGGACTGTACCCAACTAAAACCTGTTTGCATGACTCCTTTGAGCCATGGTAGGGTAGTAATCAAAGTACAGTGGGAACTCACACGAGACAAATGACGATCTCAGGTCGATGAACTAACCTGTACACATGTCACCAGGGAACTGCTATCTGACGTCAGGTATAATACCAACTAGCAGGTTCCCGGCGAGGTCTGTCCGGTGTACTCATAACCCAATGAGCACCTGTATACATCTTAGGTGAACCAACTGACACCAGTGGCTTGTGAGACCGGCCACCGCCCCTCGTCGGGGTCTCGACTGTATACACTGGTCTACTCTGGAGTATCGATGCCCTATCTCGAAACTCCCACGACTAGGGACCTTTTAAGGATGTGCTTATAGACTACCAGCTCCCACGTATATGATCGCCCTCATACTGCTGGTAGTCAAGCAAGAATCCGAGGGGCTCTATCAACGTACAATAGTGATCTGTAAGGTCACCTGAAGCAGTACATGATGATAAAGATAAACCAGATAGCATACTATCATCTTGAGTAAGACCGTCCTACCGGAATTAGTCCTCCCTCAATCACTACAATCACGTTCCGGTGATCCAATAATTGACTCTGAGGGCACTATCTCCAACAATCTCCTACTTGCACTCAAGGCTAATTATTGCGATGTCGCATACTCACAGCCCGTGTGATACCGAACACCCAACTCCTCTACTAATCAGTCTCACAAAACCCGTTTGCGAAACTATTGCGTTCGAGGAATAGCCTCAGTGAGTGGATCCACCTTGATGTTTCTTTCTATGTCTCTCTTAATCTCAAGTTCGCAGAGAAACCCATCTACCAAAATGAGCAATACCTGTCTTAGAATTGTAAGTCGATGTACAACACTCTACGACTTGCGGGGAGGCGGAAATATGAAAAACGATCTTGTTCTTTGTTTAAACATCGACTAACCGCATGAATCGAAGCTAAACGATAACTAACATCAAACATAGAAGTTAACAACTACTGTGTAAAGGGATTATACCTAAAGAACCGTGTCCTTCGTCTTTACGAACTCCACTTCCTCCTCGGCCTTCTCGAAGTAGTAGACGATCCACCCGAGAGCTTTACTCCAAGCTTAGCCTCTAAACTTGAGGCAACTAACTTTCTTTAAGTGCTAATCAAAGAAGCTAGGTGATATAGAGTGAGGGTTATGGTTTAATTAGTCTAACTAATCCTTGTACTCAACACATGAGAGGGGAGGATTAGGGTTTGAAGAGGGAGAGCTTGAGGAGAGAGAAGGTGAAGATAATAATGAAGTGAGAATAATGAGTTATCATAATATATATCAAGCATTTTGTTATATCAAGAAAAGAAAAGAAAATGATTTACAACCATGCTTGATAAATATCTTGTGGTGATTCATCTCCATGAGTCATTAAGTAATTATGAAGCATTAATGACATGGATGAATCATCCATATGACTCACTAATCACATTCATTGTATATGCCACCTAAACCTCCTTAGTCACCATCTTCTAGAAGCTTCTCGCGCAATTACGGAACGCCCCTCCTTTCCGTAAAAATACGGAAAAACTTTAGACTGTATAAATCCAATAACCGGATACCAGTAACTGGCTTAAACCAAAGCCGACTGGTAAAAACTGTCCGAAAGTCGTACGTGTGTAAACACACGTATGCGTCCGAACCCTTGTCGTAAAACTATACGACCTCTATATCGTTTCGCCTGGAGTAGGGAAACTCTCTGTGTGGGACTCTAGAGACTCGACTACTACGCTGGCAGTGGGTTTAACCACAGACCGCAAGCGGCACTAGCTGTACGTAACGGTCCCTAGGTAGATGTCGATAAGAAGGCCGATGAGGAAACCCATCCGAACTCCTACTGAGTCTGATGTGACAATCTCCGTACAGTCCGGTCCGTTCGTCTAAGACTATCGCATATCGGGCCTAGGGGGCGGCAAGCATCAGTCCCCTAATAGCGGTATAAGTCGTATCGGAGCGAAACCCATTACACCCTGAGAAACTACTGGAACCTACCAGTAAATCTCGCTTGCCCTGGCCAGGGACTTTGCGTAATGGCTCTCTGACACAGCGCGATATCAACCCCCAATACCGGGAGAGACGAATCCTGTCTAACCGCCACTGCCTCCAAGTGCTCGGGACTGCACCCAACTGCTACCTGTTTGCACGACTCCTTTGAGCCGTGGTAGTGTAGCAATCTAAGAACAGTGGGACACACTCGAGGCGAAGTAGCAGTGTCAAGTCTGCGGACTATGCTGTACTCATGTCACCTGGGAACTGTTCACTGACGACTGGTATAAAACCAACCAACAGTTCCCTGTGAGTCCTGTCCGGTGTACCCGTAACCCAAGGAGCACCTGCATACTATCTCCAATACGACGTACTGACGGCTGTGGGACAGACCATCTCCCCAATTGGGATGAGAAGCGTACACACTAGTCTACTCCGGAGTATCGATGCCCTGTCTCGATAATCCAACGACTAGGGACCTGAATAAGGATGTGCTTGTAGACTACCCAGCCTCCACTAGTGTGACTGCCATCACAACGCCGGTAGTCAAGAAAGATCCTAAGAGCTCTATCAATACGTATACTCACATATTAAGATAGAAAAACCAAGTAGTATACTACCATGTTTAGCAAGACTGTTATATACATGTGAATATCCCAAGCTTCCATTAAGTAATATACAAACTAGTATGATACAATAATGGCCCTAGGGCATATACACTAACAATCTCCTACTTGCACTAGGGCCATGTACTGGCATATCGAAGATCGATGATCTCGAGTAGCCTCTCGAACTGAATCTGAGGTAGGGCCTTTATGAATGGATCTGCAATGTTCTCTTCAGAAGCAACTCTCCGTACCTCGATCTCCTGACGATCAATGATCTCCCTGATCAGGTGATACCGCCTTAAGATATGTCTGGACTTCTGATGGGACCTTGGTTCCTTTGCTAAACCTATAGCTCTGTTGTTGTCACAATACAGAGGTATTGGATCAACTATGGTAGGAACCACCTGAAGTTCTGTTAGGAACTTCTTCATCCAGACTGCTTCTTTTGCGGCATCGCAAGCAGCTATATACTCCGCTTCCATCGTCGAGTCAGCAACGGTGTCCTGCTTGGAGCTCTTCCAGCACACCGCCCCTCCATTGAGGGTAAAGACATAACCCGACATGGACTTGGAATCGTCCTTATCACTCTGGAAGCCGGAATCAGCAAAGGCCTCCAACCTGAGGTCTTTTCCGCCATAAACCAAGAACATCTCCTTAGTCTTTCTCAGGTACTTGAGAATGTTCTTTACTGCTATCCAGTGTTTCTCCCCTGGGTCTGACTGATACCGGCTTACCACGCACAGTGCGTAAGCTACATCTGGTCTGGTGCACAACATCGCATACATTATAGAGCCTACCGCAGAAGCGTAGGGTATAATAGACATGCGTTCCCTTTCCAAATCAGTCTTGGGAGACATCTCTTTAGAGAGGGTGATTCCGTGACAAGCCGGTAGATTACAGCGCTTAGAATCTTCCATACTGAATCATTTCAGTACAGTGTCGATATACCTGGACTGCGAAAGTCCCAACATCCTCTTGGATCTATCACGATAGATCCGGATCCCCAGAATGCAAGAGGCATCACCCAGGTCTTTCATGGAGAACCTGTGTGACAATAATCCTTTGACAGATTGTAGCATAGGAATGTCATTTCCTATCAATAGAATGTCATCCACGTACAAGACGAGGAATACGACACTTCTGGCTACAACTTTACTATATATGCACGGTTCATCTGGATTTTTGATAAAGTCATATTCTTTGACTGTTTCATCAAAACAGATATTCCAACTCCGCGATGCCTGCTTTAGTCCATAAATGGACTTAAGCAGCTTGCATACTTTCCCGCTGCTCCCACTCTGATTGAAACCCTCTGGCTGATCCATATAGACGCACTCTTCTAAATTTCCATTCAGAAAAGCCGTCTTTACGTCCATCTGCCAGATTTCATAATCATGGAAGGCAGCAATAGCAAGAAGGACCCGAATGGATTTGAGCATAGCCACTGGAGAAAAAGTTTTGTCATAGTCCAAAACAGGTCTTTGACGAAAACCCTTTGCAACAAGTCTAGCCTTATAGGTTTCCACCTGTCCATCTACACCAATCTTTTTCTTGAAGATCCATTTGCATCCTATGGGTTTTACCCCATCTGGAGCAAAGTCCAAAGTCCATACTTTGTTGGTGTACATGGACTCCATTTCGGTCCGCATTGCATCTAGCCATCATACCAAGTCGCCGCTCTGGATGGCCTACAGGAAGTCAGTAGGTTCATCATCACCTATGATGCAATCCTCTCTATCCCCATCTATGAGAAAACCGTAGTATCTCTCTGGCGGATGAGACGGCCTACTACTCCTGCGGAGGGGTGTGGGAATGTCCTGTTCTTCTTGAACTTCCGGTTCTACCAAACTTTCAGTAGCAGCTTGTGGTTCTGGAATTTCTTCCAGTTCTATTTCGCTCCCACTTATTTCCTTTTCTAAAAACTGATGTTCTAGAAAATGGGCATTACGAGAAACAAAAACCTTTTGTTCCTCTGCGTAATAGAAATAATATCCCTTGGAGTTCTTTGGATATCCCACAAACATACATTTTACTGATCGTGCCTCGAGCTTGTCCACATGCTGCTTTTTAACAAAAGCTAGACATCCCCAAATCTTCATATGCTGAAGATGGGGTTTCTTCCCAGTCCACATCTGATATGGAGTGGTAGGCACAGTCTTGGTAGGAGCCCTGTTCAGAAGATATGCTGCTGATTCTAGCGCATAACCCCAAAAAGATCGCGGTAACTCAGCATTACTCATCATGGATCGTACCATATCCAATAGGGTTCGATTCCGTCTCTCCGATACACCATTGTGCTGTGGACTGTATGGAGGAGTAAGCTGAGAGAGAATTCCTTTCTCTTTTAGGTAACCTAGGAACTCGGCACTCAAGTATTCACCACCTCGATCAGATCTAAGTGTCTTGATACTTTTGCCGGTTTGGTTTTCTACTTCATTCTTATACTCTTGGAATTTCTCAAAAGCCTCGGATTTATGTTTCATCAGATAAATGAATCCGTATCTTGAGTAATCATCCGTGAAAGTAATGAAATAGGAAAAACCACCTCTTGCATGTGTAGACAATGGACCACATACATCGCTGTGTATGAGTCCTAAGAGCTCGCTCGCTCTTACTCCTTGTCCAGTGAATGGAGTCTTTGACATCTTTCCTTTGAGACAAGATTGACAAGTGTCATAAGTTTGATATTCGAACGAGTCCAAATATCCTTCTCTATGAAACTTAGTCAACCTTCTCTCATTGATGTAACCCAGTCTACAATGCCATACGAAAGCTTTATTTAAATCTGGAGACTTTCTTTTAAGTGTGTTCTGGACATTGAAAATTTGGAGTTGGTTTAAAACATATATACCGTTATTTAGTGTACCTGACCCAATCAAACCATGATTAAGGTGGATGTTAACAACATCTCTTACAAACGTGAAATCATAACCTTTATTTGATAACAAGGAAACTGATATGATATTACACGTTAAGCTTGGTATAAAAAAACAGTTATGTAAAACCAAAATGTGTCCACTCGTCAATCCTAGGTGATAATCCCCGACGGACGCAGCTCCCACGCTAGCTCCGTTAGCAACCTTTAGGGTCATATCACCTTCCTTCAGCACTCTACGGTTTCTCAGTGCCTTCAATGAATTGGAAATATGAGATCCTGATCCGGTATCCAATACCCAGGAAGTAGAGTTGATCGACAGACAATTCTCAATTACAAACACACCTGAAGTCGAAGCCATAGCTTGCTTCGGTTCCTGGTTCTTGGCGTTCCACGCCTTGCAATCCTTCTTCCAGTGCCCTTTCCTGTGACAATGGAAGCACTCATCCTGGCCAACTACCGGTACCGCAAACTTTTTCTTTCCCTTCCCTCCCACCTTACTAACACCTCCTCTAGGTTTGGTGGCGGCCTTCTTCTTCCTTCCTTTGGCCCTTCCTTTGGACCCGGAAGAAGATGTACTGCTAACAAACATAGCGGGTGTTTCCCTTGTTTTCTGCAAGGTGCCCTCTGCACTCCTTAACATGTTCAGGAGTTCCGAAAGTTCAACTTCTTTTCTTTGAATGTTGAAGTTCAGGATAAACTTGGCGTAGGTGTGAGGAAGGGACTGGAGAATAAGGTCTGTATAGAGCTCATTATCCAAAGTCGTCCCAAGGTCTGCGAGCTCTTTAATATAGCCGATCATCTTTAGGACATGTTCTCCTACCGATGACCCGACAGCCAACCTCGCTCGAAACAAGTTCTTAGAGGTCTCGTATCTTGCTATACGAGATTGCTCTCCATAAAGTTCCTTTGTATGGAGAAATATGCCATCAAGGTCCATATCCCCGTGCCTCCTCTGATGTTCATTGTTCATTGAGGCAAGCACGATGCACTTGGCTTTTGCGCAATCTAAATCCCAGGTATTGCGGATTTCCTTATCCGCATTGCTGGATTTAGGACCAGGGACAGCAGGTGCCGTAGCGGTGAGGACGTACCCCAATTTGTCATAGGTCAAAACCATTTTGACATTCCGCAGCCAATCTTTATAGTTTGGCCCTGTCAGTATATTTTTCTCTAAAAGTAACTTAAGTCCAGTCATTTTCAGGGTCGCTGCAATTAGGAGAGAGAGAAGAAAACTCTTTAGCATGATTCTCTTGCAAGTTTAGAGTGGTTTTTAGTTTATCTAAACTGGATGGCTCCCACTGTTTCTCGAATCCTTCCTCAAACCATAAAAGAAGAATTAGCCAGGACTATTCTCACTGTACAATTCTTGCTTAACCGTTCAGCCAGGCCAGTGTCGATACTTCGAGGGAGGTTTCCCAACGCTTTCGCGAAGTTCCTTAATTAAATAACCTCTTTTCTCTGGGGGCGTAACCCCGCTGACACCTTTCTGGACACCTACTTGGTTTATAGCATTGATCGTTAAGTGACGAATCTCCTGATAAGTAGCATATACTCACAGTAGGATCGGGATCCAAATATCATCGTATGATAATGTTGAAAGAATGCTACCAACATTCATCAAACTCCAAATGGTATGCATCTCTTTGCAAATTTCAGTTTCTTTAGAAATACCCGATATTTGTTTTTGCCCCATGCTCTTATGACCTTGGCTTTGGTCAAAATGTCATAAGTCACATGTCAAGTTCTACCCGTCATTATCTTGTCAATTTGAACCCATCCGTATATATCCCTGACTTTGGTCAAATGATAATACGACTGTCCCAAACCAACTCATCTATCTTATGTAACAAATGAAAACCCAGCAGCTACCAAACACTATGCCTTGACTTTGGCCAAAATGCATAGCTTGAATACTACTGAATACCCAAATGAAATGACGGAGGGCTACGAATGGTTTTGGCGAAACCGTGAACGTAGTGAACTTGATATAACCGAAGGAACCTGATAGCTTTTAAAAGGAGTGGTTAAAGCTCCGCATTTAAAAAATATCTGTTTTTAAAATTAACCGAGTGGTTTCTTTTAAATTGTTCCAACGATTAAACTTTTAGGTTTATTTTCTTTGCATTATAAATAATGCGTCCCATCATTAACCTATCATTGCAAAAAACAACGAAAATACAACATCCTCTTATGCCATCCGCATTCGCCACGGAGTCCCGTCATCACCCGTTAGGTTACTTAACTAACGACAGAGCGGGGGCTGGGCTAGCGCGGGTGTAAAATATAAGTGACGTCTAAATAGCTATCATATATAGATATTGTACATTCGTCAGACGCAATAATAGGCATTCCAGATCACAGATGAACTTTATTGGATTTGCAAGCAATCCGTGTTTGTTTTGAGCCTGCAACAAAAGACGGATTACACAGTTGTGATGAATAGCCATTACCCCACCCAAGACCCCAACGGGTACGGCAAACTACCCGCCCAGCAGATTGTGCACCCCACCTTGGGTCTGTCCTAGGAGCAAAAACAGTAAAATGAAATAATACAACGGTGGCTACAACCACAACCTGGATGTGCCCCGCAAAATAATATTACAACAAATTACATTTACATCAAATGAATTAAATAATAACCCATCACATAACCCCGGCTATACATCACAACAGTCCAACACAGTTCAAATCCACAAACAGTAAAAACCATTACAGAAATGTGCAACCCCCTGCCAACCGACATACTAGCAGTTAGGGGAGGTTTACGAACACATTATACAAACACAGATATAATCCAACAAGCAAATACTGTATAATTTCGATCGATTAAACACTTTTAATTTTGCTCCAATACTTCTCTGTAAATCTGAAACCTGAGCAAAAATAAAATATTCCAGAAAATACCAAATATCACAGAGAAGCAACACAAGAAAATTGGGTTCCTGAATCGCTAACTCGGCGGCGGAATCGCGGCGGATCGGTGGGATCCGCCGCGGTTCCGCGGCGCTTTAGGCGATTCAGGGGCCCAATTTTCTTGGGTGTTCTTCTACTGTCTTTTCAAGCTTTCTGAACATCCCTGAAAAATTTTTGGACTTCATTTAAAAAACGGCAGAAACTTGTGATTTCGGGCTTTTCCGGTTTCGTTTTTTTTCGTTCGAAATTCATACAAATTTGCAAGTAAGTTATTTATTGTTTAGCGAGGCTCTGATACCACTGTAAGTCGATGTACAACACCCCACGACTTGCGGGGAGGCGGAAATATGAAAAACAATCTTGTTCTTTGTTTAAACATCGACTAACCGCATGAATCGAAGCTAAACGGTAACTAACATCAAACATAGAAGTTAACAACTACTATGTAAAGGGATTATACCTAAAGAACCGTGTCCTTCGTCTTTACGAACTCCACCTCCTCCTCGGCCTTCTCGAAGTAGTAGACGATCCACCCGAGAGCTTTACTCCAAGCTTAGCCTCTAAACTTGAGGCAACTAACTTTCTTTAAGTGCTAATCAAAGAAGCTAGGTGATATAGAATGAGGGTTATGGTTTAATTAGTCTAACTAATCCTTGTACTCAACACATGAGAGGGGAGGATTAGGGTTCGAAGAGGAAGAGCTTGAGGAGAGAGAAGGTGAAGATAATAATGAAGTGAGAATAATGAGTTATCATAATATATATCAAGCATTTTGTTATATCAAGAAAAGAAAAGAAAATGATTTACAACCATGCTTGATAAATATCTTGTGGTGATTCATCTCCATGAGTCATTAAGCAATTATGAAGCATTAATGACATGGATGAATCATCCATATGACTCACTAATCACATTCATTGTATATGCCACCTAAACCTCCTTAGTCACCATCTTCTAGAAGCTTCTCGCGCAATTACGAGAACGCCCCTCCTTTCCGCAAAAATACGGAAAAACTTTAGACTGTATAAATCTAATAACCGGATAACAGTAACTGGCTTAAACCAAAGCCGACTGGTAAAAACTGTCCGAAAGTCGTACGTGTGTAAACACACGTATGCATCCGAACCCTTGTCGTAAAACCATATGACCTCTATATCGTTTCGCCTGGAGTAGGGAAACTCTCTGTGTGGGACTCTAGAGACTCGACTACTACGCTGGCAGTGGGTTTAACCACAGACCGCAAGCGGCACTAGCTGTACGTAACGGTCCCCAGGTAGATGTCGATAAGAAGGCCGATGAGGAAACCCATCCGAACTCCTACTGAGTCTGATGTGACAATCTCCGTACAGTCCGGTCCGTTCGTCTAAGACTATCGCATATCGGGCCTAGTGGGCGGCAAGCGTCAGTCCCCTAATAGCGGTATAAGTCGTATCGGAGCAAAGCCCATTACACCCTGAGAAACTACTGGAACCTACCAGTAAATCTCGCTTGCCCTGGCCAGGGACTTTGCGTAATGGCTCTCTGACACAGCGCGATATCAACCCCTAATACCGGGAGAGACGAATCCTGTCTAACCGCCACTGCCTCTAAGTGCTCGGGACTGCACCCAACTGCTACCTGTTTGCACGACTCCTTTGATCCGTGGTAGGGTAGCAATCTAAGAACAGTGGGACACACTCGAGGCGAAGTAGCAGTGTCAAGTCTGCGGACTATGCTGTACTCATGTCACCTGGGAACTGTTCACTGACGACTGGTATAAAACCAACCAACAGTTTCCTGTGAGTCCTGTCCGGTGTACCCGTAACCCAACGAGCACCTGCATACTATCTCCAGTACGACGCACTGACGGCTGTGGGACAGTCCATCTTCCCAACTGGGATGAGAAGCGTACACACTAGTCTACTCCGGAGTATCGATGCCCTGTCTCGATAATCCAACGACTAGGGACCTGAATAAGGATGTGCTTGTAGACTACCCAGCCCCCACTAGTGTGACTGCCATCACAACGCCGGTAGTCAAGCAAGATCCTAAGAGCTCTATCAATACGTATACTCACATATTAAGATAGAAAAACCAAGTAGCATACTACCATGTTTAGCAAGACTGTTATATACATGTGAATATCCCAAGCTTCCATTAAGTAATATACAAACTAGTATGATACAATAATGGCCCCTAGGGCATATACACTAACAAGAATGTGTCTGGATGTCTAATGGGACCTAGCTCATAAATGAACTCCAAATCCAAATTTCTTAGACTGTATCGTCAACTGAACTTAATCAGTATCCTGCGCCATGCCTCCCTCGGTATCCTCCTGGACCACCTGTCCATAATACCGCCCCTCGTCAGAGGGAAAACTATATCTCTGACAACCTCCCTGTCATCCAGGTCACCTTGGAAGCCTGGAATGATAACTGTCTCCCGAATGAGGCTGTCGTTATCATATCCCTAGAACATCCACTTATGTTCTAAAACTACTTCCGACTGTTTCTCTAGGATTGGATCAATGTCAACTTATTGCATCTAGTGCAAAAACAACATCTGGTGTGGTACTTGACATCTCATGATTGACTCAATTGCCTAAGCAAGTGATCTGCCAATAATGCGCATCCCTCTCTCCTTTAGTCTGTAAGAAACCTTTAGAGAGGGTGACTCCATTACCTGCAGGTACACCACCATGCCAGGAGTCGTCCATTCTAAATACTCTTAGAATGTTGTCTAAGTATCCTGATTGGGACACTTCCTAAATCTAGATCTAAAACCATAGATCCAGTAACCAGGATGTATGATATAATATCTAATTCCCATATGGAGAAACCACTGTGTGACAACCAAAGTTTAACCGACCGTTGTATAGGAATTTCACTTCCTACTCTGTGTATGTCATCCAAATACCAGGACATCACACCCTACTACCTTCTTAACATATCCATCCCCTCTTCTGATGAAGTCAAACCTATGACTGTCACATCAGAATTAAATGATCTATCTCCTCTATATCTGCTTTAGTCTATAAATAGACATAAGCCACTTGTCCACCAATACTTCCGCTGCTCCTACTGACTACGACAACCCTCTGGCAGAGTCATATACACGTACACTTCTGAAGCCAGTTCAGAACGACGCTATACTCATCCTCCTGCCGGGTCTCACAGCCTGGAACAACAGCAATGGCAAGTCTGGGTAAACAAGAACCTCCCTGCCACCGTCCTTGAGCATACCGAAGTACCTCTCGAGTGCCTGAGGTTATCTACCATATCTGCGGAGTGGCTAATGGAATGTCAAACTAGATTGAATCTTTAGGTTCTTATCAAATCTTCAGTAATCGTTTGCGGTTCTGGAATCACTTATAGTTCTACCATACTCCCACCACTGTTTTCTGAAAAAATCCATTTTATTAAAACTGTGGCGAGTCAAGAACAATATCACTATTGATCTTCCAGATGGTAGAAAATCAACCCTCGTCATAGCCCGGGTCAACCCATAAACAGCCATTACAGAAACGTGCATTGAGTCATCCAGTGTCTGGTTTTAAGCATAAGCCGGAAAACTCCCCGTACCTTAACATCGTTAAGATATGAACTGTTCTATATCCAATATAGAAACAGAGGCACTGATTTAATTGAACCAGATTCAAATTATGCAGCTGTCTCCATTGCATGTTAACTAAATGGAAAAAGGCCGATCAACATTACTCAACTTAGGAGTACTTCCAATTATGAGTAACCTGAAAGAGAAGCATGTTCTCTTAATCATTACTATTAACTGAATACCATACACAAGTATCTAAATCTTCGATCACCTTGAATAATCCTGATACTTGCAATACCTGGTTCTCTACTTTATTCATATACCTATAACTTCTCAAAATCCGGCCCCTGTGTTTCTAAGAAACACCTGTCTAAAAACTAGAGAAGTCATAAGTAAACCGAATATAGTACGAGAACCAACCCCTCTGTCCTCATGGACGCTGGACAACATACAATACTCTGTATAAGTCCCTTGAGTCTCATAACTCATTCCCTGTGTGTCGTTGGTTGAAAACTGTACTTGTGGTTAAGAAGAATTACACCGCTGTTTAATGCTCCTTACCTAACCATCCACTGATATAGGTAAATGTCATAGACATAATTTCAAAAAAGTATATCTCACTCTATAAAAAAAGACGTACAGATATATCAATTTGAAATTGGTGCATAACAGCGGATATTCAAAACCAAATATTTACCGTCCGGCAAACAACCCAGGTGACTTCTTCAAATATCACCGATTACAACGAATCCCAATATAATGAGGATGATCACCCAATTCCCAATAACTTACTCCAACTCATCATCTGTAAAACCATATAGATGTAAGAATCAAACCTGTAAATACATACACTGGAGCAAGTGTCTAATTGGGAAATCAGTTTTCTTTTAACAGTACACAGTTAAACTGAAACATTGAAATGTTTCGTAGGGGTATCCGGGTATTCCTAGTAATGCCTCTTCCATTATCCAGATTCACAACTGTAACCGTATAATTCTTTGCCATCTCTCCAAATCCCTTTATATGTCTTTAGTCATTACCTTCTGTACAACCTCTTAGGCTAAATGGTTTTCTTCCTTCCCTACCTTTCGGCACCAGCCTATGGTTTGGAAGAAGACTATCCAATAAGCATAATGGGTGTACTGTCCTGATCCTAGGAGCACTCGGAATGCGAGAGAAGGTGAAGAAAAAAGACAACCGAATAAACCTTATTCCTATTTCTCCTGAACCAGAATCCATCCCCGAACTGGAAAAAGTTCCTTTCGAGTTCGTATTTAACCATACGATGGAGTATCCAATAAACTGTGGATCTTCGTAGTGATACGGAGTGTCCTGGAGAAATACAAAGGTAAAGTGGCAGTGGTAATGAAATACTTGGTTTGGTCGTGAATAGCAGTCGCAATTTACTTTGCTCTCCTTCTAATCCCTTTCTTTGTCTTTACATAATACCTTCTGTACACCATCGTTAGGCTAATTTGTTTTCTTCATTCCCCACCGTTCGGCACCAGCCTAAGGTTTGGAAGAAGACTATCCAATTTGCGTAATAGGTGTACTATCTCCTAAACCAAGGAGTACTCGCAACCTGAGAGAAGATAAAAGGAAAAGACAACTGAATTGTCCTATTCGTTTTCTCCACAACCGGAAACCATCCTCGAATAAATTCCTTCGAGTTCGTATATAACCATACGATGGTTTTGTCCAATGGAAGTGGACGTTCGTAGTAATACGGGGTGTCCTGGAGAAAAGGGTAAAAATAGGAGTGGCAATGAGCTTTGCAACTCTGACAATCCAAAAGCCAGTGTTAAAGAAGGTTTGGTTAATTTTGGTCACTGAGCCATAGTCTTAGGGTCGGGCAATGGTCGCTGCCAAAGAGAGAGAGAGAAAAGAAACACTCAGCGTGCACTCTAAGCTAGATCAGAATGGTTATCACTTTATCTAATCAGGAAACATCCCACTGTACCGTCAAATTCTCCTCCAAACCCGAAAGAAGAATTAGTCGGGATCACCCGAGAAGTATACCAACTCATCAGTGGGTATCGGGATCCAACTTGTAGGGTTCCTAGGCACACCCATGAGGTTCTACAACTGATCAACCATGCCAAAATCAAATTTTTTCTTGTGCCAAAGAACCCTATACTAGATCGTTAAATAGAGGTATGGCGAAACATGCAAGTAAACAACTTTATTGCTAAGTGAAAGGGACTACAACCTTTGTAGATCCGGTTCTCCACTTCTCTAGCTCCGTGTTGATGTCCCTCCGCTGCGATCATCGGAATCCCGGACTCTAGCGTCGGTTTCATCGGAGAAATGGGCGGGCTAGGTCGTTGACTTCGATGCCGAAGATGATCTACGTCGAGGCGACTCAAACTCAAGCTCCACTTTCACTAGGTCATGGAACTTGTGAAGATAACACACTCTACTACATGGCAAGTGGTAGAGGATGAAGAAATAGGAAGTGAGTTCACTTTAGAATTGGATTTCTCACTTGATTTCATCACTTGGAATTTTCAAGAAAGCTTTTCTTTTCTTCATGAAGAAGAAGATGATGAAGAAAGAAAAATGAATTATTTTGAAAAATATAAATCAAGTGAATCTTATCATCATGCAACCATGGGTGATCAAACTAGTGTAGAGACTAAACTAGGGTTTAGGTGAATGGTTAGGTTAAGGAAAAAACAAAATGGTAGATAATGCTAAGAAGCTTCATGAAGCTTAAGAAAAAAAAAAGTTATCCACCATTTCATTTTTGCCAAAAATGAATAAAGAAAATAAGTAAAGAAAAAAAAACCCTAACCATTAACCTAAACATGGTTTAAAGCATACACACACCCAAGTTTGCATGTATCATCAAACATGATACAAACTAGTGCACAAACATATATCATATATACAATGTGCACATCAAGTGAGAAAATCCATCTTAAGTGAAAAAATATTATTTAATGTAAAGTAATATATCTAATATATAATTATACATTAAATCATTAAATCAACACTTGATTTAATGATCCGGTCATACTGCATATAACCGACTAATATCAAGTGTATCAATATATCGAATCAACATTTGATTCGGTAACCCGGCTGTATCTTATATAAACGTCCAATGATACAAATCGCGAGAATAGAATACAGTATCACATATTAGTATTCTTCTTGGTCCCGCACATATCTCATATGCGCTCCTATTTCGTTTCGCTTGAGCCAGGAAACCTCTGTGTAGGACTCTAAAGACTCGTCAATATGCCGGCAGTAGGTGATGATCATATCAAACACCCACAAGCCGCGAGCGGTCTGCTAAACATAACGGCCACCCGGGTATTGAGCGATCAGAAGAACAACGAGCAAGCCCGCTCACACTCCTGTGAATCCAACCAGTAACACTTACCGTACTGTCCGGTCTGTTCGTCTGATATGTCGCATATCTCGCCTAGAGGTGGTAAACGTCAGACCCCAGTAGCTTGATAAGTCATCCCGATGTAAGGTCCATAAAAAGCATGAAACTACTGATAACACTTACCATTAAATCAGTGCATCCCTGGCCAGGGATTTCCAGTTATGGCCAGTCGAGCATAGCGCAACATCAACCCCCAATACCGGGAGAGACGAATCACCTCCTATCGCTCATTGCCTCCTTATGAATCGGGACTATACCCAAAAACCACCTGTTTGCATGACTCAGTAGAGCCGTGGTAGGGTGGAAATCAAAGCACAGTAGGAGACACACAAGACTCTAAGAAGATCTCGGGCCAACAGACTAAGCTGTACCAGTGCCACCAGAGAACTGCCATCTGACATGAGGTATAATACCATCTGGGAGTTCTCGGCGAGTCCGTTCACTATACCCAGTCTCCACTGAGCACCCGCATACCATCTCTGATGTCAAACACCAATGGATATTGGATCATCCATCGCCCATCACATGGGTCGAGAAGATATACGCTAGTCTACTCTGGAATATCGATGCCCCGTCTCGATATTCCCACGACTAGGAACATTGAAGGATGTACTCATGGAATACCCAGGCCCCACTAGTATGATCTACATCATAGTCCTGAAAGTCAAGTACGCATCCTAAGAGCTTTATCAACATGTAACAGAGAGACAGACAGTATACATGTTAAGATAAAGTGCAACCAGATAGCGTACTATCATGTCGAGCAAGAAAGTCCTACCTATATATGCCCCAGCATCCACTACAATATACATCCAATGTACAGTAATGGCCTCTAAGGCATACATATAACTAACAATCTCCCACTTGCACTAGGGCTATCTGTAGCAGTGGTTGCAGTATCTAATACTCAACCATCCCATATAAGTCTCTCTCTAGGAAAAAGCCTTTGTGAGTGGGTCCGCCGTGTTGTCCTCTGAGTCTACTCTCCTAACCTCGATCATCCTGGAGATCAACAATCTCCATGATCAGGTGATGCTGCCTAAGAATATGTCCGGGTCACTGATGGGACCATGGTTCCTGGGCCAAAACCACTCTTCCATTGTCACATAATGGTAGGAACCTAGTTCATCTCATGAACCACTATACACCCAAACTTCCTCTTTGGCAGTATCTTTAATAGCGATGTTACCAGCCTTTATCGTCTAGTTTGCCACGGTATCTAACTTGGAACTCTTCCAACATACCGTCCCTTTACTGAGGGTAAAGACAATACCTGCGACTGACATTCAGCCGTCCTTATCACCATGGAACCTTTCCAGTGATTCTCCCTAGGATCGATTGATACCATCTCACTAAACCTAGTGAGAATCCTAACATCCATTTGGATATATCTCATAGATCCAAATCCCAGGATTTAGGAGGTATCACCTTTATCCTATTTGGAGAATCCTTATGATAAGAGGAGATTGACCGAACGTAGCATAGAAAACTCTTTCCCTATCAAGAGTATATCATCTACGTACTCTACGAGGATCACCACCATACTCCCTACTACCTTCTTGTACATACAAGGTTCATCTACCATTTTGATGAAGTCAAACTCTTTGACTATCGCATCAAAACAGAAGTTCCAACTCCGTGATGCCTGCTTTATTCTGTAAAGCATCTTGACACGTTTCTACTGCTCCTACTGTTTACGAAGCCTTCTGGCTGTGTACTTATAGATGTTCTCTTCTAAATCAGTATTTAGAAAAGCAGTCATGACATCCAACCACCAGATATCGTAGTCATGGTATGTAGCCGTGGCAAGTAGGATCCGGATGGACTTAAGCATAGCCACTGGAAAAGGTTTCATCATTATCCATGCCTGGTCGATGACGAAAACCTTTAACAAGTCTAGCTTTGAAAGACTCAACTTTTCCATCTACTCCAAGTAATCTTCTCAAGATATACTTGCTCCTGATGGGGATTTAACCCTTCAGATAAAGGAACCAAAGTCCATACTTTGTTGGTGTACATGGATTCCATCTCAGACCGCTAAGCATCCAGCCATTCTTACAGAGTCCCTACTCTCGATGACCTGCTCGAAACTAGTTGGGTCATCATCTCATGATGCATTCCTCGCTCCCACTGTCATCGAGAAACTAAAGTATCTCTCAGGCGGATGAGGAAGCCACCTAAATCGGCGGAGTGGTTGAGGTTCGTTGGGGACTATTGAATCCTTTGGTTCTGTCAAATCATCAGCTGCAGTTTATGTATAGCTGGAACCTTTCCAGTTCTACAGAACTGACCTTGCCTCGATCATGTCCAGATTTTGCTTTTGACACAGGCCGGACAATCCCAAATCTTAACTTACTTAAGAGATAGGCTCTTCCCATACCATATCTCATATGGAGTGGTAGGCACTGATTTGATTCGAACCTAATTCAATAGGTTTGCAACTTCTCAAGTGCACAACCCTAAAAGGAAATAGGTAACTCTGTAATACTCATCATAGAGCGCACCATATCATATAGGGTGCGATTGCTCCTCCCCGATACACCGTTGTGCTGTGGTGTATACATAGGAGTAATACACAGAGAGAATCTCATTCTCCTTTAGAATAGTCCAAGAATTCCATGCACAAGTATTCTCCTCCCTGATCTCATCACAGGACATAGTACTTATACCCGGTTTTTGGTTCCTTACTTCTAACTTTTATTCTATGAATATCTCAAATGGTTCGGACTTATGTTTCAACAGGAACATATGACCGAATCTTAAGAGATTATCAGAGAATGTAATGAACTACAAAGAACCGGTCCTAGCATGTGTAGACAGGGGACCTTACATACATCAACATGTATCAATCCCAAGAGTTTACTGTAGGGTTCCTAGGCACTCTTAAGAGGTCTCACAAGGCATCAACCATGCCAATTTCAAATTTTACAAGTGCCAGGAAACCCTAATACAGATCGTTAACTAGATTTTAGGCGAAACATGCAACTAGTTAACAACTTAACTAAGTGAAAGAGGCTACAACCTTTGTAGATCCGGTTCTCCACTTCCTTAGCTCTACGTAGACGTCCCTCCGCTGTACAAATCGGATCTGGGACTCTAGTGTCGGCTTCATCGGAGAAATAGGCGGGCTAGGTCATCGACTACGATGCCGAAGATGATCTACGTCGAGGCATCACAAGATCAAGCTCTCACTTCACCAAGTCATGAAACTTGTGAAGAAAACACCCTATACTACTTGGCAAGAGGTAGAGGATGAAGAAATAGGAAGTGGGTTCACTTTAGAATTGGATTTCTCACTCTTTTCATCAAATCACCATTGATGGAAGCAAGGTTTTCTTCTTGAAGAAGAAGAAGAAGAAGATGATAGAATATCATGAGTCTTATCCAAAAAGAACAATAAAATGATTACTTATCATATACTAACCTTGGTCAAGTATAGAGAGTTAATTAGAGTTTAGATGAATGGTTAGGGTTTGTAGAAGAAGACAAAGTGGTCACTTGGTCAAAGCTTCATGAAGCTTCAACAAGCTTCAAGTTTGAAAAGCAACCATTTTGTTTTTCTTTTCACTATTAACCAAAAATGAAAAGATAAATAATTAAGTGAAAAGAAGCCCTAATCATTCACTAAACATGGTTTAAGTCTTTACACAAATCCAAGTGAGTATGTATCATCAAACATGATACAATCAAGTGCACAAAACTTTATCATATATACCATGTGCACATGCGAGTGATAAAATCCATCTTAAGTGAACCGATACTAGTTAATGCAAAGTAATATATCAAATATATAATTATGCATTAAATCGTTAAATCAACACTTGATTTAATGATCCGGTTATATCGCATATAACCGACCAATATCAACAGTAACAACTTATCGACTCAACACTTGATCCGATAACCCGGCTATATCGCATATAACCGATCAATGTCACAAATCACGAGAATCGAATACAGTATCACATACTGGTATCATTCTCTGTCCCGCACATATCTCATATGCGCTCCTATTTCGTTTCGCTTGAGCCAGGAAACCTCTGTGTAGGAATCTAAAGACTCGTCAATACGCCGGCAGCAGGTGATGATCATATCAAACACCCACAAGCCGCAAGCGGTCTGCTAAACGTAACGGCCACCCGGGTATTGAGCGATCAGAAGATCGACGAGCAAGCTCGCTCACAATCCTGTGAATCCAACCAGTAACACTTACCGTACAGTCCGGTCTGTCCGTCTGATATGTCGCATATCTCGCCTAGGGGTGGTAAACGTCAGACCCCAATAGTTCGATAAGTCGTGTCGATATGAGGTCTATAACAGTTCGAGACACTACTGGTAACACTTACCAGTAAATCTCAGCAACCCTGGCCAGGGATTTCTTGTTATAGCCAATCGAACACAGCGCAACATCAACTCCCTATACCGGGAGAGACGAATCCCCTCCTATCGCTCATTGCCTCCATGTAATTCGGGACTGTACCCAAAAACCATCTTTTTGCACGCCCTCTTGGACGTGGTAAGGTGGAAATCAAAGCACAGTGGGAATCACACAAGACTCTATGACGATCTCGGTTCAACAGACTACTCTGTACCAGTGTCACCAGAGAACTGCCATCTGACGTAAGGTATAATTGTAGGGTTCCTAGGCATCCTATAGAGGTCTCACAAGGCATCAACCATGCCAATTTCAAAAATTATGGGTGCCGAGAAACCCTAATACGGATCGTTTACTAGATGTTTAGGCGAAAAGATAATCTAGTTAACTATTTAACTAGAAGTGAAAAGCTACAACCTTTGTAGATCCGGATATCCACTTCCTTAGCTCCACGTGGTCATCCCCTCGCTGTCCGTCTTAAATCCCGAACTCAATCGTCGGCTTCATCGGAGAAACGGGCGAGCTATGTCGTCGGTTTCGTGTCAAAGATGATCTACGTCGAGGCATCATAAGTTCAAGCTCCGACTTCACAAAGTTTTGAAACTTGTGAAGAAAACACCCAAAACAACTTGGCAAGAGGTAGAGGGTGAAGAAATAGGTGGTGGGTTCACTTTAGAATTGGATTTCTCACTCTAGAAGTCAAGTTGACATTGATGCCTTCAAGCTTTTCCTTTTAGAAGATGAAGAAGAAGATGAGCTAGAATATTATGATAAGTTTTAAAAGTGAAAATGAAAATCAATACTTATCATAATTTGCACCATGGTTAGGTGTAGATAATTTACTAAGGTTAGATATATGGTTAGGGTTAGGAATGAAGACAAAAATGGTCACTTTGGTCAAGCTTCATGAAGCTTCACTAAACTTCAAGAAAGAAAGCAACCATTTTTGTTTTCTTATGCCTTTTCTTTTAATCCAAAATAATTAATGATAAAAGAAAGAATAATAAGGAACCCTAACCATTTACTTAACCTAAATTTAATTCTTCACACTTAACCAAAAGAGAAAGCATCATCAAACATGATACTAACATGTGCACAAAAGTATATCACATATACAAATTGCACATCAAGTGAGAAAATACGTTTAAAGTGAACCAATACTAGTTAATGCAAAGTAATATATCAAATATATAATTATACATTAAATCATTAAATCAACACTTGATTCAATGATCCGGTCATGTCGCACACGACCGACTAGTATTCAATGTATCGGCTTATCGAATCGATCTTCGATTCGATAACTAGGTTATATCGCATACAACCAATCGAAACATTAATCCCGAGAATCAAATACGGTATCACATACACGCATTATTCTCGGTCCCGCACATATCTCATATGCGCTCCTATTTCGTTTCGCTTGAGCCAGGAAACCTCTGTGTAGGACTCTAAAGACTCGTCAATACGCCGGTAGCAGATGGTGATCATATCAAGCACCCACAAGCCGCAAGCGGTCTGCTAAACGTAACGGCCACCCGGGTATTGAGCGATCAGAAGATCGACGAGCTAGCCCGCTCACACTCCTGCGAATCCGACCAGTAACACTTACCGTACAGTCCGGTCTCTTCGTCTAATATGTCGCATATCAAGTCTAGGGGTGGTAAACGTCAGACCCCAATAACCCGATAAGTCATGCCGATGTGAGGCTCATAACGGGTCGAGAAACTACTGGTAACACTTACCAGCAAATCTCTGATCAGCCCTGGCCAGGGACTTCCCTGCTACGGCCAATCGAGCACGGCGCAACATCAACTCCCAATACCGGGAGAGACGAAACCCCTCCTATCGCTCATTGCCTCCATGTGAATCGGGACTGTACCCAAAGACCACCGTTTTGCACGCCCTCATGGACGTGGTAAGGTGGAGATCAAAGCACAGTGGGAATCACATAAGACTCTATGACGATCTCGGGTCTCCAGACTAACCTGTACAAGTGTCACCTAAGAACTGCCATCTGACGTGAGGTATAATACCATCTGGGAGTTCTCGGCGAGTCCGTCCAGTGTACCCAGTCTCCACTGCGCACCCGTATACCATCTCTGATGTCAAACACCAATGGATATGGGATCATCCATCGCCCATCACATGGGTCGAGAAGCGTATACGCTAGTCTACTCTGGTATATCGATGCCCCGTCTCGATACACCTACGACTAGGGACCTTGAAGGATGTACTTATGGACTACCATGTCCCCACTAGTATGATCTGCATCATAGTCTAGGTAGTCAAGTACACATCCTAAGGGCTTTACCAACATGTAACTATAAGACAGTATAAAGAGACAAGTGTACATGTTAAGATAAAGAGTAACCAGATAGCATACTATCATATCGAGCAAGAAAGTCATCTCTATATATGTCCAAGCATCCAATATAATATACATCATCTGTTCAATACTGGCCTCTAGGGCATACATACAACTAACAATCTCCCACTTGCACTAGGGCCAGCTGCTGTAGTATCGCATACCGAGCATCCCGAAGAGTCTCTCAAATTGTATCTGGGGAATGGCCTTCGTGAGTGGATCCGCCGTGTTGTTCTTCGTGTCAACCCTCCTGATCTCGATCTCCCGGCGATCAACTATCTCCCGGATCAGGTGATACCGCCTCAGAATATGCCTGGATCGCTGATGGGACCTAGGTTCCTTGGCCAAAGCCACCTCTCCATTGTTATCGCAATACAAAGGTTTTGGATGCTCAATGGATGGAACCATTCCAAGTTCAGTAATGAACTTCTTGATCCAGACAGCCTCTTTGGCAGCATCGTTGGCAGCGATGTATTCAGCCTCCATCGTTGAGTCTGCCACGGTTTCCTGCTTGGAACTCTTCCAGCCAACCGCCCCTCCGTAATGGGTAAAGACAAAGCCCGACTGCGACTTAGAGTCGTCCTTATCACTCTGGAAGTTGGAATCGGTAAAGGACTCCACTTGGAGTTCTCCATTACCATACACCAAGAGCATCTCTTTAGTCTTTCGCAAGTACTTGAGAATGCTCTTCACAGCTGTCCAGTGACTCTCTCCAGGATCAGCTTGATACCTGCTCACTACACACAGTGAGTATGCAACATCGGGTCTGGTACATAGCATTGCGTACATGATAGAGCCTACAGCCGAAGCATAGCGTATCCCTTGCATGCGAGCTCTCTCCAAATCAGTCTTGGGAGACATCTCTTTGGAGAGAGTGACTCCAGAGATCGTGGGTAGGTTCCCATGCTTGGATTCTTCCATACTAAACCTCTTTAGTATGGTGTCAATGTACCTGGATTGGGACAATCCCAATATCCGTTTGGATCTATCTCTATAGATCCTGATTCCCAATATGCAGGAGGCATCACCAAGATCTTTCATTGAGAATCTCTGTGATAAGAAGAGCTTGACCGATTGCAGCATAGGAATATCATTTCCTATCAAGAGTATGTCGTCCACGTACAATACGAGGAAGACAGCCTTACTCCCTGCCACCTTCTTGTAAATACAAGGTTCATCTGGATTTTTGACGAAATCAAACTCTTTGATAACGACGTCAAAGCAGATGTTCCAACTCCGCGATGCTTGCTTTAATCCATAAATGGATTTAAGCAGCTTGCACACCTTCCCGCTGCTCCCACTGTCTACGAAGCCCTCTGGCTGAGTCATGTACACGCACTCTTCTAAATCACCATTTAGAAAGGCGGTCTTAACATCCATTTGCCAGATTTCGTAGTCATGATATGCAGCGATGGCAAGCATGATCCGGATGGATTTAAGCATAGCCACTGGAGAAAAGGTTTCGTCATAGTCCACACCTGGTCTTTGACGAAAACCTTTTGCTACAAGTCTAGCTTTGAAAGTCTCCACTTTCCCATCTACACCAAGTTTCTTCTTGAAGATCCATTTGCTCCCAATGGGTTTTACCCCTTCAGGAGCAACTTCCAAAGTCCATACTTTGTTGGTGTACATGGATTCCATCTCGGACCGCATTGCATCCTGCCATTTCACTGAGTCCCTACTCGTGATGGCCTGCTCGAAGCTAGTTGGGTCATCATCCTCCATGATGGAATCCTCGCTCCCACCATCCATGAGAAAACCGTAGTATCTCTCAGGTTGGCGAGGAACCCTACTAGATCGGCGGAGAGGCTGGGGTTCATTGGGAGCTACTGAATCCTCTTGTTCCACTAAATCTTCAGTTTGAGTTTGTGTAGCCGGAATTTCTTCCAGTTCTACCTGCTCGCCACTAATTTCTTTTGCAAGAAATTCCTTTTCCAAAAAGGTGGCATGTCAAGAAACAAACACTTTTTGTTCCTCTGTATGGTAGAAAAGATATCCATGTGAATGTTTGGGATATCCCACAAACTTGCATAGAACTGACCGTGCCTCGAGTTTGTCCGGATTTTGCCTTTTGACATAGGCCGGGCAACCCCATATCTTAACTCGTTTAAGACATGGTCTCTTCCCACTCCATATCTTATATGGTGTGGTAGGTACAGATTTAGATGGAACTTGATTCAATAGGTATGCTGCTGTTTCCAGCGCATATCCCCAGAAGAAAATAGGTAACTCAGCTGTGCTCATCATAGAGCGCACCATATCTAATAGGGTGTGGTTCCTCCGTTCTGATACACTGTTGTGCTATGGTGTATATGGAGGAGTCAGCTGAGAGAGAATCCCATTCTCTTTTAGGAAGTCCAGGAATTCATTGCTCAAGTATTCACCTCCTCGATCAGATCGAAGGACTTTAATACTTTTTCCGGTTTGGTTCTCGACTTCTTGTTTATATTCTCTAAATTTCTCAAAAGCTTCTGATTTGTGTTTCATCAGGAACACATATCCGAATCTAGAGAGATCGTCAGTGAATGTAATGAAGTACGAAGAACCATCCCTGGCATGTGTAGACATGGGACCGCATACATCACTATGTATCAGTCCCAAGAGTTCAGTAACTCTTTCTCCGTGTCCTGTGAACGGAGTTTTGGTCATCTTGCCTTTGAGACATGACTGGCAAGTGTCATAAGATGAAAATTCAAACGGATTTAAATATCCATCCTTATGCAACTTAGCTAGTCGTGTCGTATTGATGTGACCCAGTCTACAATGCCACAAGAAGGATTCGTTCAGTTCTGAACTCTTCCTCTTGTGTGTGTTTGTTATGCTCAGAACTGTTGATTGGTTTAGAACATAAATGCCATTGCACAGCGTGCCTGATCCAACCAACTTTTGGTTATGGAAAATGTTTATAACATTGTCCTGTAATACAAAATTATATCCCACTTTACTTAATAAAGAGACCGATATAATGTTGCATATCAGGTTCGGCATGTAATAGCATTCGTTCAGAACCAATGTATTACCAGTTGGTAATGTAAGGTGATATTCCCCGACAGTCTTAGCTGCAACAATTGCACCATTTCCGACTCTAATGTCTTTATCACCTTCTCCAAGTTCTCTACCTTTCCTAAGCCCATGTAACTGATTACATATATGGGATCCTGACCCGGTATCTAATACCCAGGACGTAGAGCAAATGGAGAAACAGTTCTCTGTAACGAACACACCCGAAGAAAATGCATCAACATGTACTTTCTTCATCCGGGTGGCATGAGAATCCTGGTATTCCCCTATGTCCTGTTCATTCCTATAACTCTTATAAGAAAGAACGGAACCAACGTTACCAAACACAGTATAACATGCGGGTTCGGTCAATACATCCATATTATTATCTTGATTAAGGCATGAACTGGTCGCTATCTGGAGAGAGAGAGAAGAAAACACTTTAGCGTATGCTCGTGCAAGATCAGATTGGTTATTATCTTATCTAATCAGGATGGCTCCCACTGGTTTTTATCAAATCTTCCTTCAAACCTTAAAAGGAAAGACTAGACGGGATTAATTACACACTACAAGTTCGCCAATCTTTCAGCCAGGCCAGTGTCGGTACTTTGAGGGAGGTCTCCCGTGCTTTCGCACGAACCTAATTAATGTAAACCTCGTTTTCCCAGAGGCGTAACCCCGTTGACACCTTTCTAGACACCTACTTGATCAGCTAATTGCAATGTGTAAAACTCTCCCAGGAGTAACTCTTACTCGCAGTGAGTATCGGGATCCAACAATCTCATAGAAGGTATGCAATCTCATTGCAAATTTCAACACTTGAAATTCCCGATAATCTTTTGCCCCTACCGTCCTATGACCTTGACAAAGGCCAACAAATCACAGAATGCTAGTCAAGTTCAACCCGTCATTTCTTGATTGAATCAAACCCACCCGTACGACCCTTGACAAAGGCCAACAAGGTCGCACAACAACCCTGAAACAATCTGCATCACATGCATAAACAGATAAGCACTATTCAGCTACCGCACACTACGCCTTGACAAAGGCCAACAAACGCAGCACGAATACTAAACAGTTTTTATCTGAAATGACGGAGGGCTACGACAGGTTTTTCTGAAAACCTATTGCGTAATGAACTTGATATCGTTGTAGAATAAAATAAAGTTTTGAAATGGAGTGATTTTGAGGCTTTTCTAGTATTGCTAAAGGGGTCACTCCCTGTGAAGGGATCGTCGGCCCTTTCCTCGTCGAATGAGGTGCGGGATATATCATATATATCACTCTGCAAAGCAGAAACTATATAAGCAGTCAAAAACAAACCGAGTGTGTAGCATCTGCCAGTTATTGCTAAAGGAGTCACTCCCTGTGAAGGGATCTCGGTCCTTTCCTCATCGAATAAGGTGCAGGGCATATCATATATACCACTATGCAAAGCAAGAACTGTAGCTACCTGTTTTGTTTTAAAATTTGATTCTACAACATCTTAGGTTTCTTTTCTTTCATTAATCACATTAATGAAGTCCCATCATTTAAGTCACCTAAACATCACAGATAAATACGACGTACACTTATGCCATCCGCATTCGCCTAGATGTCCCCTCGTGCACCGTTAGGTTAGGTAACTAACGACAGAGCAGGGCATGGCTAGTGCGGGTGCAAAACATAAGTAACTCCTATATAATATATCATATATACTATATAAAGTATCTATCAAAGAACATCACATGATCGCATCACAGATATCGCAGCAGAAGAAACATATGAAACATTGGATATACTAGGACGTCCGTGTTTTCAATACGAGCCAGTATAAAACACGGATTCCACGGTCGTGATGAATAGCCAATCCCACACCCCTAGACCCCTACGAGAGTGGCAAGCAACCCTGCCAATTCTAGGGTTAGGAGACCCGGACTCGACTCCTCGAGTTGGTCTCCCACTGGACCCCAGAACCCGGTTACTTGTGCTCCCCTCCTTGGGTCTATCCTAATGCGGAAAAGTAAATAATATTCAAAAGGTGACGACTTCCGCAACCTGGAAGTGCCCCAATAAAAGAATATTACATACAAGTTTTTACATGAATGAAAATGAAAAACACTCATCTCACATAAAAAACCCCGGCTATTCGAACACGACGATCCAATATAACAAATCCAGCAACACATAACATCACATGTCATCAACGTAAGAAAATATGCGCATCCCAATTGTCGTTGACATATAGCAACGAAACCGGCGATATCACATATTACACTTACGGTCACAGAAAAGAAAGTGTAAAACTACAACAATTGGAATCCGCAACTTCTTTAGACATCGCATGCCTAATCAAATGAAATACTTAGACATCACATGCCTAACAGTTATAAACCCCGCATTTTAGTCTCATTATCGAAAACTCTTTTCAATATCAAGTGAAACTAAACCGCTAGATTTATAACATGTAAGTCCATATTGCGACCCCCGGTTCTTACGGGGAGGCGGAAACGGTATAAAAAACAAATTTTTATCGCAAGAGGCAACATGGACTAAACAAGGTCGGGATCGTGTCTAAACTAAACTAGCAAATACGCTAAAGGGAGTTAGCTACTATGGAAGATGGTTATACCTAAACTTGAACTCCTTCTTCTTTAAACCTTGTAGAGGTTGATGGTTCTCTTCTTGTCGCCTTCTTCCGTCGAAGATGGATCCACCTCGAAGGTTCGACCTTTGGGCTCTTCCTCGATCTTTGAGTGAACTAGGGTTTCCGGCTTGCTAAACCTTGAACCTAGAATGAGTAGAGAGTGACTAGGGGTTGCTTTTCTTTTTAAAGAGAAGGATTCTCAACACATGAGAAGGGTTCTCTTTTGCTAGAGGAAGAAGAAGATGAAGTGAGGAGAGAGAAGCTAAATGAGATAATGAGCAATCTTTTTCTTTCTTGCAACCATAATGCCAAAAGAAAAGAATTATCTAAATAATAATAATTCAAAATAAGAATAGTTGATGGTAATTTGGAATGACCACTATCATGCTTCTTTAAATGAAATGTAAGCATGAATCAAGGAGGATCTTTCAAAGCATGATGGTGGTCAACATTCAACCATGGTCAACAAGTCAACCATGGTCAACAAGTCAACAAAATCAACCATAACAAAATTCTCATTTAATTACTATTATTAATAGATAATCCATAAATCCATTAGGGTTTGGAAAATGATGACTGTCAACTGTGCATACGCACCCGTTCCGAAACCCTAATGAAATACCTCATCCTCCGCCTCAAGCAACTGTGCATACACACCTGCATTCTCGTTCCGAGGAACAAGAATACCAAGATATAAAAGCAACCCCAAAACATATACCAGTATCTGGCTCAAACCAGAGCCTTCCAGTATAATCCGTCCGGACTCCAAACGTGCACAAGTGCGCGGATGAGAACGAACCCTGTCGCAAAACCATGCGACCTCTACTCTGTTTTTCCCAGAGGCGAATACCCTCTGTGTGGGACTCTAAAGACTCGACACTACGCTGGCAGTGGGTTTAACCACAGACCGCAAGCGGCACTAGCTGTGCGTAACGGTCCCCAGGTAGATGCCGACAAGAAGGCTGACGAGGTGAAACCCCATCTGAACTCCTACTGAGTCTGAATGTGACAGTCTCCGTACAGTCCGGTCTGTTCGTCTGATACATCGTATGTCGGGCCTAGGGGGCGGTAAAACGTCAGTCCCCCAATAGCGGTACAAGTCGTGTCGGAGTGAAGCCCAAAACACCCTGAGATAACACTGGAACCTACCAGTATATCTCGCTTGCCCTGGCCAGGGACTACTCGTGTAATGGCTCTCCTAGACACAGCGTGATGTCAACCCCCAATACCGGGAGAGACGAATCCTGTCTAACCGTCACTGCCTCCAAGTGCTTCGGGACTGCACCCAACCACCACCTGTTTGCACGACTCCTTTGAGCCGTGGTAGGGTAGTGATCAAAGTGCAGTGGGAACACACTCGAGGCGAAGTACCAGTGTCAAGTCAGCGGACTAAGCTGTACTCATGTCACCTGGGAACTGATAACTGACGATAGGTATAATACCAACCTGTCAGTTCCCGACGAGTCCTGTCCAGTGTACTCGTAACCCAACGAGCACCCGTATACTATCTCCAGTACGACGTACTGATGGCTGTGGGACAGACCATCTCCCACACTGGGATGAGAAGCGCATACGCTAGTCTACTCCGGAGTATCGATGCCCTGTCTCGATAGTCCTACGACTAGGGACCTGAATATGGATGTGCTTATAGATTACCCAGCCCCCACTAGTATGACTGCCATCACAACTCTGGTAATCAAGCAAAGATCCTAAGGGCTCCACTAATGCGTATAAGTGATATACTGAAATAAACACAAGTACACATTGAAGTAGAAACAAACCAAGTAGCATACTACTATATTGAGCAAGATTGTTTATACAAGGCGAATATCCCAAGCTTCCATCAAGTAATATACAAACTAGTATGATACAGTAATGGCCTCTAGGGCATATACACTAACAATCTCCCACTTGCACTAAGGCCATGAACTGGCGTACCGAAGACCTATCATCTCGATCAGCCGCTCGAACTGAGTCTGGGGTAAGGCCTTGGTGAATGGATCTGCAGTGTTCTCTTCTGAAGCAACCCTCCGAACCTCGATCTCCTTGCGATCCACGATCTCCCTGATCAGGTGATACCGCCTCAAGATGTGCCTGGATCTCTGATGGGACCTGGGTTCCTTCGCTAAAGCTATAGCCCCGTTGTTGTCGCAATACAGAGGTATTGGGTCAACAATGGACGGAACCACCTGAAGTTCTTTCAAGAACTTCCTCATCCAGACAGCTTCTTTTGCGGCATCAGATGCAGCGATGTATTCCGCTTCCATAGTCGAGTCTGCAACGGTTTCCTGTTTGGAACTCTTCCAACACACCGCCCCTCCATTGAGGGTAAAGACAAAACCCGACATGGACTTGGAATCATCCTTGTCACTCTGGAAGCTGGAGTCAGCAAAGGCCTCGATCTGGAGGTCTTTTCCGCCATACACCAAGAACATCTCCTTAGTCCTCCTCAGGTACTTGAGAATGTTCTTTACTGCTATCCAGTGTTTCTCCCCAGGGTTTGACTGATACCGGCTTACCACACTCAGTGCATAAGCTACATCCGGTCTGGTACACAACATCGCATACATTATAGAGCCTACCGCAGAAGCGTAGGGTATAATAGACATGCGATACCTCTCCAAATCAGTCTTGGGAGACATCTCTTTAGAGAGGGTGATCCCGTGACAAGCCGGTAGATTACCGCGCTTGGAATCTTCCATACTGAATCTCTTCAGCACGGTGTCGATGTACCTGGACTGTGAAAGTCCTAACATCCTCTTGGATCTATCACGATGGATCCGGATCCCCAGGATGTAAGAGGCATCACCCAGGTCTTTCATGGAGAACCTGTGTGACAAGAAACCCTTGACAGATTGTAGCATAGGAATGTCATTTCCTATTAAGAGAATGTCATCCACGTATAAAACAAGGAATACTACAGTTCTCGCTACAAATCTACTATAGATGCATGGTTCATCTGGATTTTTGATAAAGTCAAATTCCTTGACCGTCTCATCAAAACAGATGTTCCAACTCCGCGATGCCTGCTTTAGTCCATAGATGGACCTAAGCAGCTAGCACACCTTTCCGCTGCTCCCACTCTGAATGAAACCCTCTGGCTGATCCATATAGACAAACTCCTCTAAATTTCCATTTAGAAAAGCGGTCTTTACGTCCATCTGCCAAATCTCATAATCGTGGAAGGCAGCAATGGCAAGAAGGATCCGAATGGATTTCAGGATAGCCACTGGAGAAAAGGTTTCGTCATAGTCCAAGCCAGGTCTTTGACGGAAACCCTTTGCTACAAGTCTAGCTTTATAGGTCTCAACCTGTCCATCTACACCAATCTTCCTTTTGAAGATCCACTTGCATCCTACGGGTTTTACCCCGTCTGGAGCAATGTCCAACGTCCATACTTTGTTGGTGTACATGGACTCCATTTCGGTCCGCATTGCATCCAGCCATTTTACCGAGTCAACGCTCTGAACGGCCTGCTGGAAGCTAGTAGGCTCATCATAGTCTATGATGCAATCCTCTCTATCCCCGTCTATGAGAAAACCGTAGTATCTCTCGGGCGGATGAGACTGCCTACTACTTCTGCGGAGCGGCGTAGGAATGTCCTGTTCATTTGAACCCTCTGGTTCTACTAAGTTTTCAGTAATAGCTCGTGGTTCTAGAATTTCTTCCAGTTCTACTGTGCTCCCACTTATCTGGTTTTCCAAAAACTCAGTTTCCAAGAAGTAGGCATGACGAGAAACAAGAACTTTTTGTTCCTCTTCACAGTAGAAGAAATATCCCTTAGAGTTCTTTGGATATCCTACGAACTTACACTGTACTGAGCGTGCCTCGAGCTTGTCCGCATGCTGCTTTTTAACAAAAGCTGGACATCCCCAAGTCTTAATATGACTGAGATGGGGCCTCTTCCCACACCACATCTCAAAAGGTGTAGTAGGCACAGTTTTAGTAGGAACTCGGTTCAATAGGTACGCAGCTGATTCTAGTGCATACCCCCAGAATGATCGCGGTAACTCAGCGTTACTCATCATGGACCGTACCATATCCAATAGGGTTCGGTTCCGTCTCTCCGATACACCATTATGTTGCAGAGTGTATGGAGGAGTAAGCTGAGAGAGAATCCCATTCTCTTTTAAGTAATTCAGGAATTCGGCACTTAAGTATTCTCCACCTCGATCCGATCTTAGAATCTTGATACTTTTGCCGGTTTGTTTTTCAACTTCATTCTTATATTCCTGGAATTTTTCAAAAGCTTCGGACTTATGTTTCATTAAGAAGACATAACCGTACCTTGAAAAGTCATCCGTAAAAGTAATGAAGTAAGAATAACCGCTTCGCGCATGTGTAGACATTGGACCGCACACGTCGCTGTGTACGAGTCCCAAGAGCTCGCTCGCTCTTACTCCGTGTCCAGTGAATGGAGTCTTTGTCATCTTTCCTTTGAGACAGGATTGACAGGTGGCATACGATTGATATTCGAACGGATCCAAATATCCTTCTGTATGTAACTTAGTCAACCTTCTCTCATTGATGTGACCTAGTCTACAATGCCATAAGAAAGTCTGATTGATATCTGGAGACTTTCTTTTGTGTGTATTCTGGACATTGAAAATCTGTAGTTGGTTTAATACGTATATACCATTGCTCAGTGTACCTGACCCAATCAGAACTTGATTAAGGTGAATGTTTACAACATTACTTACAAACGCAAATTCATAACCTTCTTTAGAAACCAAAGATACAGAAATGATATTACAAGTTGCGTTGGGTACAAAAAAGCAATTACGCAAAACCAAAACATGCCCATCTGACATTCCCAGGTGATAGTCCCCCACGGCTTTAGCATCCATGCTAGCTCCGTTCGCAATTCTGAGGGTCATGTCACCTTCCTTCAAAAACCTACGGTTTCTCAACGCCTGCAAAGAATTACAGATATGAGATCCTGATCCGGTATCCAATACCCAGGAAGTAGAGTTTATAGAAAGACAGTTTTCAATAACATACACACCTGAAGCTGAAGCCGCAACCTGCTTCAGTTCCTGTATCCTGGCTTTCCAAGCCCTGCAATCTTTCTTCCAGTGTCCACTTTTATGACAATAGAAGCACTCTTCCTTTCCAACAAGCTTCCCCGCAATCTTTGTTGCCTTTTCCTTTCCCTTCGAACCCACTTTACTAACACCTCCTCTTGGTTTGGCGGGGGCTTTCTTCCTCTTTCCCTTGGCTTTCGCCTTGGACCTAGAGGAAGAAGATCCTCCTACAAACAAAGCGGGTGTTTCCCTACCCTTCTGTAGGGTGCCCTCTGCGCTCCTCAGCAAGTTGAGGAGTTCTGAAAGTTCAACTTCCTTTTCTTGCAAGTTGAAATTCAGTATGAACTGGGCGTAAGTGGATGGAAGGGACTGGAGAATTAAATCTGTATAGAGTTCACTATCCAACGTGGTCCCAAGTTCTGCGAGCTCCTCAGTGTAGCCAATCATCTTAAGCACGTGGTCCGCTACCGATGATCCGACGGCCAACTTTGTCGAAAACAACTTCTTCGACACTTCGTATCTTGCGATACGAGACTGCTCTCCATACAGTTCTTTTGTATGGAGAAATATGGACTCGAGGTCCATATTCTCATGCCTCCTCTGATGTTCGTTGTCCATAGAGGCAAGCACGAGGCACCTGGCCTTCGCGCAATCAATCTCCCAAGTCTTACGGATTTCCTTATCCGCGACGCTGGAGGTGGGACCTGGGACGGGGGGAGCTTTGGTGGTAAGAAGATACCCCAGCTTGTCGTAAGCGATTGCCAATTTGACATTCCTGAGCCAATCTTTGTAGTTTGGCCCTGTCAGTATGTTTTTATCTAGAAGTAACTTAAGTCCAGTCACTTCGATTTGGTCGCTGCAGGGGGAGAGAAGAAACACTTTAGCACGATGCTCTTGCAAGTTTAGAATGGTTTTTAATTTGTCTAAACAGGATGGCTCCCACTGTCTCTCGAATCCCTCTTCAAACCACAAAGGAAGAATTAGCCGGGATCAATCCCACCGTACAATACTTGCTTAACCGTTCAGCCAGGCCAGTGTCGGTACTTCGAGGGAGGTTTTCCAATGCTTTCGCGAAGTTCCTTAATTTAAGAACCTCTTTTCCCTGGGGGCGTAGCCCCGCTAACACCTTTCTTGGCACCTACTAGGTTTATAGCATTGATCGTTTAGTGAGAAATTTCCCGAGGAGTAGCATATACTCACAGTAGGATCGGGATCCAAATATCATCGCGTGACGAAAATGATGGAATCCTACCATAATCATCACACTCCAAATGGTATGCAAATCTAGGAAGTTTCAGTACTTGTGAAACTCCCGATGTGGATTTTTTTTTTTTGCCCCATGCTCTTATGATCTTGACTTTGGCCAACAAATCATAAGTCACATGTCAAGTTCTTCCCGTCGTTCTCCAGGTTAATTTGAATCCATCCGTACATACCCTTGACTTTGGCCAACAAGGCAGTACGACTGTTCCAAATCAACGCATCTATCTATGCTGCACATGAATATCCAATAGCTACCAATCACTATGCCTTGACTTTGGCCAACAAACACAGCTTGAATACTATTGACTATTTATGTGAAACGACGGAGGGCTACGAATGGTTTTGGTAAAACCGCGAACGTAGTGAACTTGATATAATCGATGGAACGAGATAGCTTTTCAAAGGAGTGGCTCAAGCTCCGCATTTAAAAGTTAGTTTTGAAAAGAACCGAGTGGTTTTTCGAAAGTGTTCCAACGACTTTAACTTGGTTTATTATCTTGCATTAGTTCTTTTAATGCGTGATATTCTTGCATTAGTTCTTTTAATGCGTCCCATCATTTAATCCTACCATTGCAGAAAACAACCAAAATATGACGTACGCTTATGCCATTCGCATTCGCCACGGGGTCCCGTCATCACTCGTTAGGTTGCTTAACTAACGACAGAGCGGGGGCTGGGCTAGCGCGGCTGTAAAACATAAGCAACGCCTAAATAGAAAGCAATGATAGACATTACAGATCACAGATGAATATATTGGATATACTAGCAATCCGCAATCCTTTCGAGCCTGCAATGAAAAGCGGATTACACGGTCGCGGTGAATAGCAAATACCCCACCCAAGACCCCTACGGGTGCGGCAAACTACCCGCCAAGTACTCGGCAGTTTGTGCACCCCTCCATGGGTCTATCCTAGGAGCAAAAATAGTAAAAAGAATTATACAATGACGGCTACAACCCCGACCCGGTTGTGCGGCCAAACAAATAATATTATCACATCAATTTACATTTACAATGAATGAAAGAAAAACAAAAGCTCATCTCACATCCACCCCGGCTATTCACCCGCGACAGTCCAACACATTCATATACACAATCCAATATCAAACACAGATCATGTATAACCCCGACTAATCGACTTATAGCGATTAGCCGACGTTCAATACATGCAAGCAACACAGATATAACCAACATAGCCAAAGTGTAGCGAAGTTCGAAAAAAATACGGATTTATAGGACCCCAAAAGTAAATTTCTGTTCTGGAAAATCTGGGCACATATAACATATTTGAAAAATCCCAAAACCCTACCAGAAGAACACTGCACAAAACACGATCTCATGAAGTGCCTAAACGGCGGCGGATCCGCGGCTTGATGAACAGGTGAGGCCGCGGATGGGCGGCACTTTGAAGGAATCATGGTATCGTTTTTGGTGGGTGTTCTTAGAAAACCCTGAGCCGATTTTTGGAGTATAAAGTTTTTCATTTAGAGCAGAAAAAAAATCAACAGAAACTTAGGGTTTTGGTTTTTCCGGTTTTGCGATTTTTCGGTTTCGAACTTCCATACACTTCGCTACCAAGCTAGTTTAAGTTTAGTTAGGCTCTGATACCACTGTAAGTCCATATTGCGACCCCTGGTTCTTACGGGGAGGCGGAAACGGTATAAAAAACAAATTTTTATCGCAAGAGGCAACATGGACTAAACAAGGTCGGGATCGTGTCTAAACTAAACTAGCAAATACGCTAAAGGGAGTTAGCTACTATGGAAGATGGTTATACCTAAACTTGAACTCCTTCTTCTTTAAACCTTGTAGAGGTTGATGGTTCTCTTCTTGTCGCCTTCTTCCGTCGAAGATGGATCCACCTCGAAGGTTCGACCTTTGGGCTCTTCCTCGATCTTTGAGTGAACTAGGGTTTCCGGCTTGCTAAACCTTGAACCTAGAATGAGTAGAGAGTGACTAGGGGTTGCTTTTCTTTTTAAAGAGAAGGATTCTCAGCACATGAGAAGGGTTCTCTTTTGCTAGAGGAAGAAGAAGATGAAGTGAGGAGAGAGAAGCTAAATGAGATAATGAGCAATCTTTTTCTTTCTTGCAACCATAATGCCAAAAGAAAAGAATTATCTAAATAATAATAATTCAAAATAAGAATAGTTGATGGTAATTTGGAATGACCACTATCATGCTTCTTTAAATGAAATGTAAGCATGAATCAAGGAGGATCTTTCAAAGCATGATGGTGGTCAACATTCAACCATGGTCAACAAGTCAACCATGGTCAACAAGTCAACAAAATCAACCATAACAAAATTCTCATTTAATTACTATTATTAATAGATAATCCATAAATCCATTAGGGTTTGGAAAATGATGACTGTCAACTGTGCATACGCACCCGTTCCGAAACCCTAATGAAATACCTCATCCTCCGCCTCAAGCAACTGTGCATACACACCTGCATTCTCGTTCCGAGGAACAAGAATACCAAGATATAAAAGCAACCCCAAAACATATACCAGTATCTGGCTCAAACCAGAGCCTGCCAGTATAATCCGTCCGGACTCCAAACGTGCACAAGTGCGCGGATGAGAACGAACCCTGTCGCAAAACCATGCGACCTCTACTCTGTTTTGCCCAGAGGCGAATACCCTCTGTGTGGGACTCTAAAGACTCGACACTACGCTGGCAGTGGGTTTAACCACAGACCGCAAGCGGCACTAGCTGTGCGTAACGGTCCCCAGGTAGATGTCGACAAGAAGGCTGACGAGGTGAAACCCCATCTGAACTCCTACTGAGTCTGAATGTGACAGTCTCCGTACAGTCCGGTCTGTTCGTCTGATACATCGCATGTCGGGCCTAGGGGGCGGTAAAACGTCAGTCCCCTAATAGCGGTACAAGTCGTGTCGGAGTGAAGCCCAAAGCACCCTGAGATAACACTGGAACCTACCAGTATATCTCACTTGCCCTGGCCAGGGACTACTCGTGTAATGGCTCTCCTAGACACAGCGCGATGTCAACCCCCAATACAGGGAGAGACGAATCCTGTCTAACCGTCACTGCCTCCAAGTTCTTCGGGACTGCACCCAACCACCACCTATTTTCACGACTCCTTTGAGCCGTGGTAGGGTAGTGATCAAAGTGCAGTGGGAACACACTCGAGGCGAAGTGCCAGTGTCAAGTCAGCGGACTAAGCTGTACTCATGTCACCTGGGAACTGATAACTGACGATAGGTATAATACCAACCTGTCAGTTCCCGACGAGTCCTGTCCAGTGTACTCGTAACCCAACGAGCACCCGTATACTATCTCCAGTACGACGTACTGATGGCTGTGGGACAGACCATCTCCCACACTGGGATGAGAAGCGCATACGCTAGTCTACTCCGGAGTATCGATGCCCTGTCTCGATAGTCCTACGACTAGGGACCTGAATAAGGATGTGCTTATAGATTACCCAGCCCCCACTAGTATGACTGCCATCACAACACTGGTAATCAAGCAAAGATCCTAAGGGCTCCACTAATGCGTATAAGTGATATACTGAAATAAACACAAGTACACATTGAAGTAGAAACAAACCAAGTAGCATACTACTATATTGAGCAAGATTGTTTATACAGGGCGAATATCCCAAGCTTCCATCAAGTAATATACAAACTAGTATGATACAGTAATGGCCTCTAGGGCATATACACTAACATAACATTCATTCAGTTATCTCATAACTGTTTGTGAATTCCAATTATTGTATCACATTCCAGATAAACAGAAAATGTTAAACTTTCCGATCGAACAGTCGAATACCCAAGTTTTCCCGATACAGCTCAACACATGAAATAAGTCTAACAACATTCAATTTGTGCCTCAGTACCAACGGTCCAGCCGTAGAAGGGTCAAGCCAACGCCTCACATGTGGCACGCCGTACTGCCCCAAACCCGAAGGTTCAAAGGGCAGTTCAAGACGGTCACATAATCGAGTTAAGGTTTGTTGTCTTCTAGAGGGTCCATCGCGTTATTTGCACTACTTAGAACGTCGTTAAACTACGGAAAAATCCAACACTTGGAAATTTCCCGACAGGGGAAAAATTGGGTATTTATATCCGGTCGAACTTTTTAACATATTCTAAAAATTATCCGGAAATACACAAAGACGAAATTTGATAATCCGGTCGAAACACCGAGTCCCCAAAACAACCCAGAAAATTCAACTCTTGAAAAAATTTTAAAAATTCCCATAAAACTCAGCACCAGAAAATAAGAATTACTGTGCAAACAATATTGCGCAATGTGAACAGTGGGCGGCGGAACCGCGGCAGAAGCGATGCTTCTGCCGCGGTTCCGTGGCTGTTTGGACGCCTCATGATCTCGTGTTTCATCATAATTCTTAGATCTTCCTGCTGAATTTTTTAGGCATTTTTAATCTTGAAAAATCCCAGATTTTAGAAAATGTACAGAGAGCATTTTGTGAGTTAGGGTTTCGGTTCGTTCGGACTTCAAACTCCGTCTAGACTTCGCCTAAGGCTCTAGCTAGGCTCTGATACCATTGTAGGGTTCCTAGGCACCCTATAGAGGTCTCACAAGGCATCAACCATGCCAATTTCAAAAATTATGGGTGCCGAGAAACCCTAATACGGATCGTTTACTAGATGTTTAGGCGAAAAGATAATCTAGTTAACTATTTAACTAGAAGTGAAAAGCTACAACCTTTATAGATCCGGATATCCACTTTCTTAGCTCCACGTGGTCATCCCCTCGCTGTCCGTCTTGAATCCCGAACTCAATCGTCGGCTTCATCGGAGAAACGGGCGAGCTAGGTCGTCGGTTTCGTGTCAAAGACGATCTACGTCGAAGCATCATAAGTTCAAGCTCCGACTTCACAAAGTTGTGAAACTTGTGAAGAAAACACCCAAAACAACTTGGCAAGAGGTAGAGGGTGAAGAAATAGGAGGTGGGTTCACTTTAGAATTGGATTTCTCACTCTAGAAGTCAAGTTGCCATTGATGGCATCAAGCTTTTCCTTTTAGAAGATGAAGAAGAAGATGAGCTAGAATATTATGATAAGTTTTAAAAGTGAAAATGAAAATCAATACTTATCATAATTTGCACCATGGTTAGGTGTAGAGAATTTACTAAGGTTAGATATATGGTTAGGGTTAGGAATGAAGACAAAAATGGTCACTTTGGTCAAGCTTCATGAAGCTTCACTAAACTTCAAGAAAGAAAGCAACCCTTTTTGTTTTCTTATGCCTTTTCTTCTAATCCAAAATAATTAATGATAAAAGAAAGAATAATAAGGAACCCTAACCATTTACTTAACCTAAATTTAATTCTTCACACTTAACCAAAAGAGCAAGCATCATCAAACATGATACTAACATGTGCACAAAAGTATATCACATATACAAATTGCACATCAAGTGAGAAAATACGTTTAAAGTGAACCAATACTAGTTAATGCAAAGTAATATATCAAATATATAATTATACATTAAATCATTAAATCAACACTTGATTCAATGATCCGGTCATGTCGCACACGACCGACTAGTATTCAATGTATCGGCTTATCGAATCGATCTTCGATTCGATAACTAGGTTATATCGCATACAACCAATCGAAACATTAATCGCGAGAATCAAATACGGTATCACATACACGCATCATTCTCGGTCCCGCACATATCTCATATGCGCTCCTATTTCGTTTCGCTTGAGCCAGGAAACCTCTTTGTAAGACTCTAAAGACTCGTCAATACGCCGGTAGCAGATGATGATCATATCAAGCACCCACAAGCCGCAAGCGGTCTGCTAAACGTAACGGCCACCCGGGTATTGAGCGATCAGAAGATCGACGAGCTAGCCCGCTCACACTCCTGCGAATCCGACCAGTAACACTTACCGTACAGTCCGGTCTCTTCGTCTAATATGTCGCATATCAAGTCTAGGGGTGGTAAACGTCAGACCCTAATAACCCGATAAGTCATGCCGATGTGAGGCTCATAACGAGTCGAGAAACTACTGGTAACACTTACCAGCAAATCTCTGATCAGCCCTGGCCAGGGACTTCCCTGCTACGGCCAATCGAGCACGGCGCAACATCAACTCCCAATACCGGGAGAGACGAAACCCCTCCTATCGTTCATTGCCTCCATGTGACTCGGGACTGTACCCAAAGACCACCGTTTTGCACGCCCTCATGGACGTGGTAAGGTGGAGATCAAAGCACAGTGGGAATCACACAAGACTCTATGACGATCTCGGGTCTCCAGACTAACCTGTGCAAGTGTCACCTGAGAACTGCCATCTGACGTGAGGTATAATACCATCTGGGAGTTCTTGGCGAGTCCGTCCAGTGTACCCAGTCTCCACTGAGCACCCGTATACCATCTCTGATGTCAAACACCAATGGATATGGGATCATCCATCGCCCATCACATGGGTCGAGAAGCGTATACGCTAGTCTACTCTGGTATATCGATGCCCCGTCTCGATACACCCACGACTAGGGACCTTGAAGGATGTACTTATGGACTACCATGTCCCCACTAGTATGATCTGCATCATAGTCCAGGTAGTCAAATACACATCCTAAGGGCTTTACCAACATGTAACTATAAGACAGTATAAAGAGACAAGTGTACATGTTAAGATAAAGAGTAACCAGATAGCATACTATCATATCGAGCAAGAAATTCATCTCTATATATGTCCAAGCATCCAATATAATATACATCATCTGTACAATACTGGCCTCTAGGGCATACATACAACTAACAATAATACCATCTGGGAGTTCTCAGCGAGTCCGTCCAGTGTACCCAGTCTCCACTGAGCACCCGTATATCATCTCTGATGTCAAACACCAATGGATATGGGATCATCCATCGCCCATCTGTATAGGTCGAGAAGGTATACGCTAGTCTACTCTGGTATATCGATGCCCCGTCTCGATACACCTACGACTAGGGACCTTGAAGGATGTACTTATGGACTACCATGTCCCTACTAGTATGATCTGCATCATAGTCCAGGTAGTCAAGTACACATCCTAAGGGCTTTACCAACATGTAACAGAGAGAGAATCAGTATACACGTTAAGGTAAAGAGTAACCAGATAGCATACTATCATGTCGAGCAAGAAAGTCCTCCCTATATATGTCCCAGCATCCACTACAATATACATCCTATGTACAGTAATGGCCTCTAGGGCATACATATAACTAACAATCTCCCACTTACACTAGGGCCATCTGATAGCAGTGGTTGTAGTATCTCATACACAACCATCCCATAAAAGTCTCTCTCTGGGAAAAGGCATTTGTGAGTGGATCCGCCGTGTTGTCCTCTGAGTCTACTCTCCTAACCTCGATCACCCTGGAGATCAACCATCTCCATGATCAGGTGACACTGCCTTAGAATATGTCTGGATCACTGATGGGACCGGCGTTCCTTGTCATAAGCCACAACTCCATTGTCACACAATGGGATGAACAAAGTTCATCTCATGAACTAATATACACCCAGACTGCTTCTTAAGTAGCGATGTATCCAACCTTTATCGTCTAGTATGCCACGGTATCTAGCTTGGAACTCTTCCAACATACCGTCCCTTTACTGAGGGTAAAAACAATGCCTGTGACTGACATTCAGTCGTCCTTATCACCCTGGAATCTTTCCAGTGATTCTCCCTAGAATCAATTGATACCATCTCACTACTACTAGTGAGATTACTAGCATCCAATTACATCTATATCATAGATGAATACTTAGGATTTAGTAGGTATCACTTTGATCCTATATGGATAATCTTTGTGATAAGCGGAGATTGACCGAGCGTAGCATAGGAAACACCTTCCTTATCAAGAGTATGTCATCCACGTACTCTACGAGGATCATCACCATACTCCCTACTACCCTTTCGTATATACAAGGTTCATCTACCATTTTGATGATGTCAAACTGTTTGACTATCTCATCAAAACAGATGTTCCAACTCCGCGATGTCTGCTTTATCCTATAAAGCATCTTGTACACGTTTCCGCTGCTCCCACTGTCTACGAAGCCCTCTGGCTGTGTACTTATAGACGCTCTCTTCTAAAACATCATTTAGAAAAGCAGTCATGACACCCAACCACCAGATATCGTAGTCATGGTCTGTAGCCGTGGCAAGTAGGATCTGGATGGACTTAAGCATAGATCTTTAGAAAAAGTTTCATCATGATCCACACCTGGTTAATGATGCAAACCTTTAACAAGTCTAGCTTTGAAAGTCTTAACTTTTCGATGTACACCAAGTAATCTTCTCAAGATATACTTGCTCTTGATGGGGATTTAACCCTTCAGATAAAGCAACTAAAGTCCATACTTTGTTGGTGTATAAGGATTCCATCTCTGATCACTAAGCATCCAGCCATTCATACAGAGTCCCACTCCTGATGGCCAGCTCGAAACTAGTTGGGTCATCATCTCATGATGCAATCCTCGCTCCCACTGTCATAAAGAAACCGAAATATCTCTCAGGTGGGTGAGGAACCCTACTAGATCGGCGGAGAGGCTGAGGTTCGTTGGAATCTACTGAATCCTTTGGTTCTACCAAATCATCTGCTGTTGTTTGTATGGCTGGAACCTTTCCAGTTGTACATAACAGACCTTGCCTCGAGCTTGTCTGGATTATACTTTTAGACATAGCCCGGACAACCCCAAATCTTAACCAACTTAAGATATGGGCTCATCCCTTTTCATATCAAATATGAAGCGGTAGGCAACTGATTTGATTGGAACCCAATTCAATTGGTATGCAGCTTCTCAAGTGCATAACTCCCAAAAGGAAATAGGAAACTCAGTAGTACTCATCATAGAGCACACCATATCACATAGGGTCCTATTGCTCCGCCCGGATATACCATCGTGCTATGGTGTATACGGAGGAGTAATGCTGAGAGAGAATCTCATTCTCCTTTAGAATAATCCAGGATATCCGTGCTCAAGTATTCTCCTCCTCGATCTCATCAAAGGACATAATACTTATACTCGTGTTTTGGTTTTCCACTTCTAAATCATATTCTGTGAATATCTCAAAAGGTTCGGACTTGTGTTTCGACAGGAACATATGTCTGAATCTTGAGAGACTATCAGAGAATGTAACGAAGTACCAAGAACCGGTCCTGGCATATGTAGACAGGGGACCTTACATACATCAACATGTATCATCCCAAGAGTTTACTAAATCTTTCTCTGTTTCCAATAAACAGAGCTGAGGTCATTTTATCTTTGTGACATGACTCGCAAATTTCATAAGATGTAAATTCAAACTAATTTAAATATGCATCTAAATGTAACTTCAGCCAGTCGGGTCGCATTGATATGACCTAGTCTACAATGCCTCAAGAAGGATCCGTTCATTTCTGAACTCTTCCTCTTTTGTGTGTTCAGTATACTAAAGAACTGTAGTTTGATTTAGAACATCAATGCTTTTAGATAACGTGCCTGAACCGATCAACTTTTGATATAGGAAATGTTCAAAATATTATCCAACAATACAAAATTATATCCTTTCTTTACTAATAAAGAGACTGATATGATTTCGTATATCAGGTTCGGTATCTAATAACATTCGTTCAGAATCAATGTATTTGGAATACAGGGTGACAGTGACCAACAGACTTGGCAGCAACACTTGCCCCGTTTTCTGCCTCATGAAAGTTATCACCCGTTCTCAGTTCTCTACCTTTCTGTAGCCCTATGTAACAGATTACATATCTGGGATCCTGATCTGGTATCACATACCCAGGACGTAGAGGATACAGAGAAACAGTTCTTTGTAATGAACACACCCGAAGATGATGCATCAGCATGCACTCTCTTCGTTTGGGCGGCACGGGAATTCTGGTAAGCCCCAATTTCTTGCTCTTTCTTATAACAATTATAAGTTGGAGCGGGACCAACATTCCCCAGCTCAGTATAACAAGTGGGTTCGGTCAATACTTCCGTATTATTATCTTGATTAAGGCGTGATATGGTCGCTACCTGGAGAGAGAGAGAAGAAAACAAACAGCGTGCGCTCTTGCAAGAATAGATTGGTTATTATTTTATCTAATCAGGATGGCTCCCACTGTTTTTGTCAAATCTTCCTTCAAACCCTAAAAGGAAAGATTAGCCGGGATTAATTACACACTACAAGTTCGCCAATCTTTCAGCCAGGCTAGTGTCGGTACTTTGAGGGAGGTCCCCCGTGCTTTCACACGAACCTAATTAATCTAAACCTCGTTTTCCCAGAGGCGTAACCCCGTTGACACCTTTCTAGACACCTACTGATCGGCTAATTGTAATGTGTAAAACTCTTCCAGGAGTAACAATTACTCGCAGCGGGTATCGGGATCCAACTATCTCATAGAAGGTATGCAATCTCATTGCAAATTTCAACACTTGAAATTCCCGATAATATTTTGCCCCTAGCGTGCTATGACCTTGACGCATGCCAAACAACCCATATTCCGCTAGTTAAGTTCAACCCATACATTTCTTGACTGAATTAAACCCACCCGCACGACCCTTGACGCATGCCAAACAACGCCGTAGGAATACCCTAATCCAATCGCATCGTATTCTAGCAGATAAGCACTAGTTAGCTACCGTACACTACGCCTTGACGCATGCCAAACAACCGCAGCACGAATACTAACTAGTACTTATCTGAAATGACGGAGGGCTACGACAGGTTTTTCTGAAAACCTATTGCGTAATGAACTTGATATCGTTGTAGAATCAAATGATTTTAAAATGGAGTGCTTTTGAGGCTTTTCTAGTTTTGCTAAAGGAGTCACTCTCGGTGAAGGGATCATCGGTCCTTTCCTCGTCGAATGAGGTGCGGGATATATCATATATATCACTGTGCAAAGCAAAAACTATAGAAGCAATCAAAAGACAAACCGAGGGGTGTAGCATCTGCCAGTTATTGCTAAAGGAGTCACTCCCGGTGAAGAGATCTCGGTCCTTTCCTCATCGAATAAGGTGCAGGATATATCACATATACCTCTGTGCAAAGCAAGAACTGTAGCTACCTGTTTTATTTATTTATTTATTTATTTTTACTTTTGAAATTCGATTCTACAACATCTTAGGTTTCTTTTACTTTCATTAATCACATTAATGAAGTCCCATCATTTAAGTACCTAAACATCACAGATAAATACGACGTACACTTATGCCATCCGCATTCGCCTCGATGTCCCCTCGTGCACCGTTAGGTTAGGTAACTAACGGCAGAGCGGGGCAGGGCTAGCGCGGGTGTAAAACATAAGTAACGCCTATATAATATATCATATATACTATATAAAGTATCCATCACAGAACATATGACATGATCACATCACAGATATCGCAGCAGAAGAATCATACGAAATATTGGATATACTGGGACGTCCGTGTTTTCAATACGAGCCAGTATAAAACACGGATTCCACGGTCGCGATGAATAGCCAAACCCACACCCCTAGACCCCTACGAGAGCGGCAAGCAACCCTTCCAATTCTAGAGTTAGGAGACCCGGACTCGACTCCTCGAGTTGGTCTCCCACTGGACTCCAGAACCGGTTACTTGTGCTCCCCTCCTTGGGTCTATCCTAGTGCGAAAAAGTAAATAATATACAGAGGGTGACATCTTCCGCAACCTGGAAGTGCCTCAATAAAAGAATATTACATACAAGTTTTTACATGAATGAAAATGAAAAACACTCATCTCACATAAAAACCCCCGGCTATTCAAACACGACGATCCAATATAACATATCCAGCAACACAAAACATCACATGTCATCAACGTAAGTAAATATGCGCATCCCAATTGTCGTTGACATATAGCAACGAAACCGGCGATATCACATATTACACTTACGGTAGCAGAAAAGAAAGTGTAAAACTACAATAGCTGGAATCCGCAACCTCCATTGACATCGCATGCCTAATCAAATGAATTACTTAGACATCGCATGCCTAACAATTATAAACCCCGCATTTTAGTCTCATTATCGAAAACTCTTTTCAATATCAAGTCGGGCAATTCAACAGGATTCCCAACATCCTGATCGAATGCTCGTCGCAAACTTTAGCAGGCGGCCGCACCCCCGACGCCGACGACGAAGTGCACCAAGGCGAAACATCGCTGCCGCGAGCACCCAAACTGATGCTTTCGGCGACGGGGTTCTCCTACAGTCACTTGGTCGGGGCTATGGGGCAAGGCTGTCTATTAAGTTTACCCGGCGAGTATCCGCGTACACTACGTGATTGCGACGGACTTTTGATCGCATCAAAATTCCGTGGCAACCGATCAAGTGAGACTAAACTGCTATGTTTATAACATTCATTCAGTTATCTCATAACTACTTGTGAATTCCAATTATTGTATCACATTCCGGATAAATAGAAAATGTTAAACTTTCCGATCGAACAATCGAACACCCAAGTTTTCCTGAAACAGCTCAACACATGAAATAAGTTTAAAAACATTCACTTCGTGCCTCAGTACCAACGGTCCAGCCGTAGAAGGGTCAAGCCAACGCCTCACATGTGGCACGCCGTACTACCCCAAACCCTAAGGTTCAAAGGGCAGTTCAAGATGGTCACATAATCGAGTTAAGGTTTGTTGTCTTCTAGAGGGTCCATCGCGTTACTTGCACTACTTAGAACGTCTTTAAACCACGGAAAAATCCAACACTTGGAAATTTCCCGATAGGGAAAAATTGGGTATTTATATCCGGCCGAACTTTTTAACATATTCAAAAATTATCCGGAAAAACACATAGACAAAGTTTGATAATCCGATCGAATCTTCGATTCCCAATACAACCCCAGAATACTCAACTGTTGAGTGCATATTAAAAATTCCCAGAAAACTCAGCACCTGAAAACATGAATTACTGTGCAAATATTGGAAGCTGATCCCATCATTTGGCCGCGGAACCGCCGCAGAAGCCAGGCTTCTGCCGCGGTTCCGCCGCGCTTTAAACATATCATGAGGTAATTTTTGCACCGTAATTCTTAGAATTCCCTGCTGAATTTTTTAAGCATTTTTAATCTGGAAAAAACCCAGTTTTTGAAAAAAGTCCAGAGAGCATGAAAAAATAGGGTTTCGATGTTCGTTCGGATTTCAAACGTCGTTTAGACATCGCCTAAGGCTCTAGCTAGACTCTGATACCACTGTAGGGTTCCTAGGCACTCTTAAGAGGTCTCACAAGGTATCAACCATGCCAATTTCAAATTTTACAAGTGCCGGGAAACCCTAATACGGATCGTTAACTAGATTTTAGGCGAAACATGCAACTAGTTAACAACTTAACTATGTGAAAGAGGCTACAACCTTTGTAGATCCGGTTCTCCACTTCTTTAGCTCTATGTAGACGTCCCTCCGCTGTACAAATTGGATCTTGGACTCTAGTGTCGGCTTCATTGGAGAAATGGACGGGCTAGGTCGTCGACTACGATGCCGAAGATGATCTACATCGAGGCATCACAAGATCAAGCTCCCACTTCACCAAGTCATGAAACTTGTGAAGAAAACACCCTATACTACTTGGCAAGAGGTAGAGGATGAAGAAATAGGAAGTGGGTTCACTTTAGAATTGGATTTCTCACTCTTTTCATCAAATCACCATTGATGGAAGCAAGGTTTTCTTCTTGAAGAAGAAGAAGAAGATGATAGAATATCATGAGTCTTATCCAAAAAGAATAATAAAATGAATACTTATCATATACTAACCTTGGTCAAGTGTAGAGAGTTAATTAGAGTTTAGATGAATGGTTAGGGTTTGTAGAAGAAGGCAAAGTGGTCACTTGGTCAAAGCTTCATGAAGCTTCAACAAGCTTCAAGTTTGAAAAGCAACCATTTTGTTTTTCTTTTCACTTTTAACCAAAAATGAAAAGATAAATAATTAAGCGAAAAGAAACCCTAATCATTCACTAAACATGGTTTAAGTCTTTACACAAATCCAAGTGAGTATGTATTATCAAACATGATACAATCAAGTGCACAAAACAATATCATATATACCATGTGCACATGCGAGTGATAAAATCCATCTTAAGTGAACCGATACTAGTTAATGCAAAGTAATATATCAAATATATAATTATGCATTAAATCATTAAATCAACACTTGATTTAATGATCCGGTTATATCGCATATAACCGACTAATATCAACAGTAACAACTTATCGAATCAACACTTGATCCGATAACCCGGCTATATCGTATATAACCGATCAATGTCACAAAACGCGAGAATCGAATACAGTATCACATACTGGTATCATTCTCGGTCCCGCACATATCTCATATGCGCTCCTATTTCGTTTCGCTTGAGCCAGGAAACCTCTGTGTAGGACTCTAAAGACTCGTCAATACGCCGGCAGCAGGTGATGATCATATCAAATACCCACAAGCCGCAAGCAGTCTGCTAAACGTAACGGCCACCTGGGTATTGAGCGATCATAAGATCGACGAGCAAGCCCGCTCACACTACTGTGAATCCAATAAGTAACACTTACCGTACAGTCTGGTCTGTCCGTTTGTTATGTCGCATATCTCGCCTAGGGGTGGTAAACGTCAGACCCCAATAGCTCGATAAGTCGTATCGATATGAGGTCTATAACAGTTCGAGAAACTACTGGTAACACTTACCAGTAAATCTCAGCAACCCTGGCCAGGGATTTCCGGTCATAGCCAATCGAACACAGCGCAACATCAACTCCCTATACCGGGAGAGACGAATCCCCTCCTATCGCTCATTGCCTCCATGTGATTCGGGACTATACCCAAAAACCACCGTTTTGCACGCCTTCTTGGACGTGGTAAGGTGGAAATCAAAGCACACTGGGAATCACACAAGACTCTATGACGATCTCGGGTCAACAGAATACTCTGTACCAGTGTCACCAGAGAACTGCCATCTGACGTAAGGTATAATACCATCTGGGAGTTCTCAGCGAGTCCGTCCAGTGTACCCAGTCTCCACTGAGCACCCGTATATCATCTCAGATGTCAAACACCAATGGATATGGGATCATCCATCGCCCATCTATATGGGTCTAGAAGGTATACGCTAGTCTACTCTGGTATATCGATGCCCCGTCTCGATACACCTACGACTAGGGACCTTGAAGGATGTACTTATGGACTACCATGTCCCCGCTAGTATGATCTGCATCATAGTCCAGGTAGTCAAGTACACATCTTAAGGGCTTTACCAACATGTAACAGAGAGACAATCAGTATACACGTTAAGGTAAAGAGTAACCAGATAGCATACTATCATGTCGAGCAAGAAAGTCCTCCCTATATATGTCCCAGCATCCACTACAATATACATCCTATGTACAGTAATGGCCTCTAGGGCATACATATAACTAACATTTACTAACTCTTTCTCTGTTTCCATTAAATAGAGCTATGGTCATCTAATCTTTGTGACATGACTGGCAAGTTTCAAAAGATGTAAATTAAAACTGATTTAAATATGCATCTAAATGCAACTTTAGCCAGTCGGGTCGCATTGATATGACCTAGTCTACAATGCCTCAAGAATGATCCGTTCATTTCTGAATCTTCCTCTTGTGTGTGTTCTATATAGTAGGAACTGTAGTTTGATTTAGAACGTCAATGCTTTTAGATAACGTGCCTGAACCGATCAACTTTTGAAATGTTCAAAACAATATTCAACAATACAAAATTATATCCTTTCTTTACTAAATAAAGAGACTAATATGATTTTTTATATCAGGTTCGGTATCTAATAGCATTTGTTCAGAATCAATGTATTGGTAATACAGGGTGACTGTGACCGACAGACTTGGCTGCAACACTTGCACCGTTTTCTGTCTCATGAAACTTATCACCCGTTCTCAGTTCTCTGCCTTTCTGTAGCCTTATGTAACAGATTACATATCTGGGATCCTGATCCGGTATCAGATACCCAGGACGCAGAGGATACTGAGAAATAGTTCTGTGCAACGAACACACCCGAAGAAGATGCATCATATGCACTTTTTTCGTTTGGGCGGCATGGGAATCTTGGTATTCCCCTATTTTCTGCTCTGTCTTATAACAATTATAAGTTGGAGCGGGACCAACGTTCCCCAGCTCAGTATAACAAGCGGGTTCGGTCAATTCATCCATATTATTATCTTGATTAAGGCGTGATATGGTCGCTACCATGAGAGAGAGAGAGAAGAAAACACTCTGCGTGCGCTCTTGCAAGATTAGATTGGTTATATATTTTATCTAATCAGGATGGCTCCCACTGTTTTTATCAAATCTTCCTTCAAATCTTAAAAGGAAAGACTTGCCGGGATTAATTACACTCTACAAGTTCGCCAATCTTTCAGCCAGGCCAGTGTCGGTACTTTGAGGGAGGTTCCCCGCTCTTTCGCACGAACCTAATTAAAGTAAACCTCGTTTTCCCAGGGGCATAACCCTGCTGACACCTTTCTAGACACCTACTTGATCGGCTAATTGTACAGTGCAAAACTCTTCCAGGAGTAACAATTAATCGTAGTGGGTATCAGGATCCAACTATCATATAGAAGATATGCAATCTCATTGCAAATTTCAACACTTGAAACTCCCGATAGTGGTTTTTACCCCTAGAACCTATGACCTTAACTATGGTCAACAAATCATAAGTACTAGTCAAGTTTTACCCGTCATTTCGTGATTAATTAGACCCACCCACATGACCCTTAACTAAGGTCAACAAAGTCACGCGACTGTCCTAACTAATCCCATCATATGCGGTGTAGGAAGACATCACTTAGCTACCGTACACTGTGCCTTGACTATGGTCAACAAACACAGCACGAATACTAAGTACTCTACTTCCTAAAATGACGGAGGGTTGCGGATGGTTTTTAATAAAACCTTTAACGCTTTCAACTTGATCTCGTTGCGGAATCAAATGGTTTTTAAATGGAGTGTTTTTGAGGCTTTTCTAGTTTTGCTAAAGGGGTCACTCCCGGTGAAGGGATCGTCGGCCCTTTCCTCATCGAATAAGGTGCAGGATATATCATATATACCGCTGTGCAAAGCGAAAACTATAGAAGCAATCAAAAGACAAACCGAGGGCTGTAGCATCTGCCAGTTATTGCTAAAGGGGTCACTCCCGGTGAAGGGATCTCGGCCCTTTCCCTATCGAATAAGGTGCAGGATGTTCTACAAGGAACACCGCGATGCAAAGCAAGAACTGTAGCTACTTGTTTTATTTTTGAAATTCGATTCCACAACATCTTTTAGCTTTAACTTCTTTCGTTAATCACATTAATGAAGTCCCATCATTTAAGTCCACCTAAACATCACAGATAAATATAACGTATGCTTATGCCATCCGCATTTGCCTCGATGTCCCGTATGCACCGTTAGGTTAGGTAACTAACGCCAGAGCGAGGCAGGGCTAGCGCGGGTGTAAAACATAAGCAACGTCAATATAATATATAATATATAATATATACAATATCTATCTGAACAAATCACATGATCACATCACAAATAATGCAGCAGAAAATATCATACGAAATATCGGATATACTAGGACGTCCGTGTTTTATTTTGAGCCTGAATAAAACACGGATTCCACGGTCGTGATGAATAGCCAATCCCACACCCCTAGACCCCTACGAGAGCGGCAAGCAACCCAACCAATTCTAGGGTTAGGAGACCCGGACTCGACTCCTCGAGATGGTCTCCCACTGGACCCTAGAACCCGGTTACTTGTGCTCCCCTCCTTGGGTCTATCCTAATGCGGAAAAGTAAATAATATACATCAACGGTGACATCTTCCGTAACCTGGAAGTGGCCCCAAAAAAGAATATTACATACAAGTTTTTACATGAATGAAAATGAAAAACACTCATCTCACATAAAAAAAACCCGGCTATTCAAACACGATGATCCAATATAACATATCCTGCAACACATAACATCACATGTCATCAACGTAAGTAAATATGCCCATCCGAATTGTCGTTGACATATAGCAACGAAACCAGCGATATCACACATTACACTTACGGTCGCAGAAAATAAAGTGTAAAACTACAAAAGTTGGAATCCGCAACCTGCATAGACATCGCATGCCTAAAATTATAAACTCCGCATTTTAGTCTCATTATCGAAAACACTTTTCAATATAAAGTCGGGCAATTCAACAAGATTCCCGACATCCTGAACGAATGCTCGTCGCAAACTTTAGTTGATAGCCGCACCCCCGATACCGTCGACGGAGTGCACCAAGGCGGAACACCGCTGCCGCGAGCACCCGAACGGATGCTTTCGACGACGGGGTTCTCCTACAGTCACTTGGTCGGGGCCATGGGGTACAGCTGTCTATTAAGTTTATCCGGCGAGTATTCGCGTACGAAACGTGATTGCGACGGACTTTTGATCACATCAAAATTCCGTGACAACCGATCAAGTGAGACTAAACTGCTATGTTTATAACATCCAAATCAGTTATCTCATAACTACTTGAGGATTCCAAATATTGTATCACATTCCAGATAAATAGAAAATGTTAAACTTTTCGATCGAACAATCAAACACCCAAGTTTTCCCGAAACAACTCAACACATGAAATAAGTTTAAAAACATTCACTTCATCCACAGTACCAACGGTCCAGCCGTAGAAGGGTCAAGCCAACGCCTCACATGTGGCACGCCGTACTGCCCCAAACCCTATGATTCAAAGGGCGGTTCAAAGGGCGGTTCAAGACGGTCACATAATCGAGTTAAGGTTTGTTGTCTTCTAGAGGGTCCATCGCGTTACTTACACTACTTCGAACGTTCTCAAACTACGGAAAAATCCAACACTTGGAAATTTCCCGGCAGGGGAAAAATTGGGTATTTATATCCGGTCGAACTTTTTAACATGTTCTAAATTACCCGGAAAAACATATAGACGCAGTTAAAGTTTCCGATCGAATCATCGAATCCCCAATACAACCCAAAAAACTCAACTGTTGAGTAGAAATTAAAATTACCCAGAAAACAGAGGAATCACAAAGGGACATTACTGTGCAAACAGTGAAGCAAGAGGGCACTTTTTGGCCGCGGAACCGCCGCATTACCTATGGTACGGCCGCGGTTCCGCGGCGCCTTGGACGAGTTAGGGTCACGTGCTGCACAGTAATTCATAGAAAACCCTGTTTATTTTTCTGCATATTTTTAATTCACAAAATTCCACAATTTTGAAAAATGTACAGAGAAGGGTTATTTTTATGGTTTCGGGGTTCGATCGGGTTTCTAACTTTTCTACTCATCGCCTATGGCTCTAGCTAGGCTCTGATACCACTGTAGGGTTCCTAAGCACACCCATGAGGTTCTACAACTGATCAACCATGCCAAAATCAAATTTTTTCATGTGCCAAAGAACCCTATACTAGATCGTTAACTAGAGGTAAGGCGAAACATGCAAGTAAACAACTTTATTGCTAAGTGAAAGGGACTACAACCTTTGTAGATCCGGTCCTCCATTTCTCTAGCTCCGTGTTGACGTCCCTCCGCTGCGATCATCGGAATCCCAGACTCTAGCGTCGGTTTCATCGGAGAAATGGGCGGGCTAGGTCGTTGACTTCGATACCGAAGATGATCTAGGTCGAGGCGACTCAAACTCAAGCTCCACCTTCACTAGGTCATGGAACTTGTGAAGATAACACACTCTACTACATGGCAAGTGGCAGAGGATGAAGAAATAGAAAGGTGGTTCACTTTAGAATTGGATTTCTCACTTGATTTCATCACTTGGAATTTTCAAGAAAGCTTTTCTTTTCTTCATGAAGAAGAAGATGATGAAGAAAGAAAAATGAATTATTTTGAAAAATATAAATCAAGTGAATCTTATCATCATGCAACCATGGGTGAGGTAACTAGTGTAGGGACTAAACTAGGGTTTAGGTGAATGGTTAGGTTAAGGAAAAAATAAAATGGTAGATAATGCTAAGAAGCTTCATGAAGCTTAAGCAAAAAAACAAAGTTAGCCACCATTTCATTTTTGCCAAAAATGAATAAAGAAAATAAGTAAAGAAAACAAAACCCTAACGATTAACCTAAACATGGTTTAAAGCATACACACACCAAAGTTTGCATGTATCATCAAACATGATACAAACTAGTGCACAAACATATATCATATATACAATGTGCACATCAAGTGAGAAAATCCATCTTAAGTGAACAAATACTAGTTAATGTAAAGTAATATATCTAATATATAATTATACATTAAATCATTAAATCAACCCTTAATTGAATGATCCGGTCATACTGCATATAACCGACTAATATCAAGTGTATCAATATATCGAATCAACATTTGATTCGGTAACCCGGCTATATCTTATATAACCGTCCAATGATACAAATCGCGAGAATAGAATACAGTATCACATACTGGTATTATTCTCGGTCCCATACATATCTCATATGCGCTCTTGTTTCGTTTCGCTTGAGCCAGGAAACCTCTGTATAGGACTCTAAAGACTCGTCAATACGCCGGCAGTAGATGATGATCATATCAAACACCCACAAGCCGCAAGCGGTCTGCTAAACGTAACGGCCACCCGGGTATTGAGCGATCAGAAGATCAACGAGCAAACTCGCTCACACTCCTATGAATCCAACCAGTAACACTTACCGTACAGTCCGGTCTGTTCGTCTGATATGTCGCATATCTCGTCTAGGGGTGGTAAACGTCAGACCCCAGTAGCTTGATAGGTCATGCCGATGTAAGGTCCATAACAAGCATGAAACTACTGATAACACTTACCAGTAAATCAGTGGAACCTTGGCTAGGGATTTCCAGTTATGACCAGTCGAGCATAGCGCAACATCAACCCCCAATACCGGGAGAGACGAATCCCGTCGTATCGCTCATTGCCTCCATGTGAATCGGGACTGTACCCAAAAACCACCTGTTTGCATGACTCAGTAGAGCCGTGGTACGGTGGAAATCAAGGCACAGTGGGAGACACACAAGACTCTATGACGATCTCGGGTCAACAGACTAAGCTGTACCAGTGTCACCAGAGAACTGCCATCTGACGTGAGGTATAATACCATCTGAGAGTTCTCGGCGAGTCCGTTCAGTGTACCCAGTCTCCACTGAGCACCCGCATACCATCTCTGATGTAAAACACCAATGGATATAGGATCATCCATCGCTCATCACATGGGTCGAGAAGATATACGCTAGTCTACTCTGGAATATCGATGCCCCGTCTCGATATTCCTACGACTAGGAACATTGAAGGATGTACTCATGGACTACCTAAGCCCCTCTAGTATGATCTACATCATAGTCCTAGAAGTCGAGTACACATCCTAAGGGCTTTATCAACATGTAACAGAGAGACAGAAAGTATACATGTTAAGATAAAGTGCAACCAGATAGCATACTATCTTGTCGAGCAAGAAAGTCCTACCTATATATGTCCTAGCATCCACTACAATATACATCCAATGTACAGTAATGGCCTCTAGGGCATACATATAACTAACACAACTATCATCGCATGATAACGTGACGGAATCCTCTCACGTTATCACACTCCAGAAGGTATGCGCATATCTGGCAAGTTTCAGTTTTATTTGAAACTCCCGATGTGATTTTTGCCCCATGCTCTTATGACCTTGACTTTGGCCAACAAATTATAAGTCACATGTCAAGTTCTACCCGTCATTCTCCAGGTTAATTTGAGCCCACCCGCACAAGCCCTTGACTTTGGCTAACAAGGCTATACGACTGCCCCAAACCAACGCATCTATCTATGCTGCACATGAATACCCAATAGCTACCAATCACCATGCCTTGACTTTGGCCAACAAACATAGCTTGAATACTTATTGACTATTCATGTGAAATGGCGGTGGGCTACGAATGGTTTCTGGCGAAAACGTTTAACGTAATGAACATGATATCGTTGAAGGAACCGGATAGCTTTATAAAAATATAGTGACGAAAACCTTTGCTAAAGAGGTCACTCCCGGTGAAGGGATCTCGGCTCTTTCCCCGTAGAATGAGGTGCATGATATTCCAACTGAATACTACGTTGCGAAGCAAAAGTAAACGACTATAGTGAAGTTATTGCCCTGACGCAAACTTTTGTCCAAGGGGTCACTCCCGGTGAAGGGATCTCGGCCCTTGCTTCGTCGACTGAGGAGCAGGATATTCCAACTGAATACCACGATGCAAAACAAAAGAGAACGCCCTTGCAATAACATCTTTTTGAAAAAGTGTTCCAACAACATCAGAATAGGTTTGTTTAGCTTGCATTGATCCGAATCAATGCAGTCCCATCAATTGATCACACCAATAAAGAACGAAAATAATGACGTACGTATAAGCCATCCGCATTCGCCACTGGGTCCCGTCATTACCCGTTAGGTTAGTTAACTAACGACAGAGCGGGGACTGGACTAGCGCGGATGCAAAACATATACAACATCTACTAGTATATATATCAATATATAATATTTCGCTCAAGGCGTGATAAAAATGCAACATCACAGAAATGTAATAAGCATCACAAAACAATACAGATATCTGGGATCCCCGGGTTTCACAGAGCCGCTACTGAAACCCGACGTTCTCCTGGTCGTGTGGATAGCCTGTGCAATGAAATCCTAGACCCCTACGGGCGCGGCAAGTTACCCGCCAAAGCCAGAAGCGAGGCAACCCCCTTCAGCAACGTGAATGGACCACCCAGCACTTCACGGAATCCGGTAACTTGGGCACCCCTCCTGGGTCAACCTGTACTTCCTACGAGTGCGGCGAATAGCCCGCCAATTCTAGAGTCAGGCCCCCTCTATCTCAATGCCATGAGATGCGGGCTCGTTGCCCTCTAGAACCCGGCTATCCGTGCACCCCTCCGCGGGGTAATCCTAGTACAGAAAGTAAAATATACATACAACGGGTACATCTACCTCGACCCGGTCGTGCCCCAAAAGAATAATATACAGACAGGCAGTGACGACAGTCCACATGTCGGACTCTCGCCCCGCAATATCAAATGTACATATAAAACAAAACTGTACTACCACTGCAACCATGCTATCCACGACGACCAATCCGCAACATTACAGCACAACACAGAACATCAACGTGAATGTCACGTTCGCAAATCCGTCTAACCGGGCTATAGCAGTTAGACAGGATTTACCGATCAAGTGACATTCACGGTCGCAGATATAATGTAAATACTGTGAACTTACATATTTAAAACATTCGATCGACAAAATTTTCCTAAATGGGCCCCCAAGCACTACTGTAGCACTTAAAGAAATTCTGGGCCCAAAAAGAATATTCATAAACCCCTATTTTCAACTCAGAAGCTCTCTGTAAAAGTTTGGTGCAATGAACAGTAAATGTGGCGGCGGAACCGCAGCTCAAGCATGGGTTTGGCCGCGGTTCCGCGGTGGGATGATGACGTCACACGACCAAAATTTTATAGAGTGCTTAGAATTCCCTGCACATCATTCTACAACAACCTGAAAAATTTTTGGAGCCAAAAAAATTTCGACAGAGAACTGATATACATGAAAATGCGGTTTTGGGATTTTTGTTCGATCGAAGCTTTAAACATACTAGTGCAAGCTAGACTAGGTTAATGGCGTGGCTCTGATACCAGTGTAAGTGCACGGCGACGTCCCACCCGTCTTTCCGAGGCCAAAATGCGGAAGCGATGATTTACTTCAACTTTTGAACCGGCAACATCACGCAGAAAAGTCCCGGATCGGGCCATTAATCTAATCCTAGCTAACTAGAGAAGAGGTAGAGAGATATACCGAGCGATCCGTGTCCTTCGGTCGTCGTCATCTCGATCTCCCGCGGAATCTCCGGTCTTTGCCTCCTCGCCGGAAGGGCACCACATCGCCGGCTTCTTTTACGGGCTACCACCTCTGGACCGAGGCAACTCGGGCACGAAGTTGGCGAGCCGACGTGCCCAAGAATTGTTGTAGAATGTAGTGTAGTGCTATGTCTCATTTGGGGTCACTAGAAGTTTCCCTTTTGTGGAGGAATGCGATGTGGAATTTTTGGAGATGAAGTTGGGGATTTTTTCAAGCACAAGAGAACCAAAAAATCCCCACAACAAAAAATGGTCAGCCCCTCCCACATTAGGCCGGCCATCATAAGGAGAGAATGAGAGGGGAGTGTGAGAAAAGTCAAGGAGAGGGAGGAAGCTATCATCCACCAAAGAGAGAGAAAAGGGATGATGAGAAGAAATCATCACCAATCAAAACCAACACACCACCAACCTCATCATAACCCATCACCATCACAAAAGTCAAGCAATGATGAGGAAAAGAAGTCAAATGAAAGTGCACCATCATGAACCCATCATAATGCAACAATATGCAAAGACAACCCTCCAAAATGCTTATTTGCATAAATGCAAATAAGCCATCTTCCACCAATCTTCAGCCAATGAAAAATACAAAGAAAATTGGCCGAAACGGAAAGCAAACTGGCAACTTCATAAAACTGATCCCGTAATAAATTACAGGAAAAACCCGCTACTGTATATATATACCCGCATTTGTATTCCGACCGAATACAAATGCAATGAGACAAATCTACACTGTACAATACTAGGATCCGGCTTAAACCAAAGCCCGCTAGTATTATCCGTCCGATCATGATCCGTGCAATACTACACGTATCTGATCGAACCCTGCCATATCTCCATACGGCCTCTACAGTGTTTCGCCCGAAACTTAAGAAACTGGTCTGTGGGGGACTCTAAAGAGTCGTCAATACTTTGGCTGTGGATTTAACCACTAGCACGTCAGAGGTATTAGCCTATACGTGACGGGCTACCAGGAATTGACCAAAAGGGATGTCGATGAGCGAACTCATCGTGACACCCTACTGAGCCTGTCAGTGAAAATATCCATACAGTCCGGTCCGTTCCTCTATGAGCATCGCATGGCGGGCCTAGGGGGTTGGTAAAAGTCAGACCCCCAAAAGCGGTACAAGTCGTGTCGGAGATCAGCCGAGAACACCCTGAGATACTAACGGAATACCTACCTGTAAATCTCCTGCCTTGGCCAAATACTTTTCATGTACTAGCTCTCCTAGACACAGCGAGACCTCACCCCCAATACCGGGAGAGTCGAACCCCTGTAGATCCCCTCACTGCCTCCATGTGGCTCGGGACTGTACCTAACTAAAACCTGTTTGCACGACTCCTTTGAGCCGTGGTAGGGTAGTAATCAAAGTACAGTGGGAACTCAAACGAGATAAATAACGATCTTAGGTCGATGAACGAACCTGTACACATGTCACCAGGGAACTGCTATCTGACGTCAGGTATAATACCAACTAGCAGGTTCCCGGCGAGTCCTGTCCGGTGTACTCATAACTCAATGAGCACCTGTATATATCTTAGGTGAACCAACTGACACCAGTGGCTTGTGAGACCGGCCACCGCCCCTCGTCGGGGTCTCGACTGTATACACTAGTCTACTCTGGAGTATCGATGCCCTGTCTCGAAACTCCCACGACTAGGGACCTTTTAAGGATGTGCTTATAGACTACCAGCTCCCACGTATATGATCGCCCTCATACTGCTGGCAGTCAAGAAAGAATCCTAGGGGCTCTATCAACGTGCAATAGTGATCTGTAAGGTCACCTGAAGAAGTACACGATTATAAAGATAAACCAGATAGCATACTATCATCTTGAGTAAGATTGTTCTACCGGAATAGGTCCTCCCTCAATCATTGCAATCACGTGCCTGTGATCCAATAATTGACTCTGTGGGCACTATCTCCAACAGGGATCTCGGCCCTTGCCTCGCCGAATGAGGTGCTGGGTATTCATAACCGAATACCTCTATGCATAACAAAAGAGAACCAACTTGCAATAACAGCTTTTTGAAAATTGTTCCAATAGCATCTTTTAGGTTTATTTTCTTTGCATTAATATAATGCGTCCCATCAATTAATCCTACCATTGCAGAAAACAACGAAAATATGACGTACTGTTATGCCATCCGCATTTGCCACAGGGCCCCGTCATCACCCGTTAGGTTACTTAACTAACGACAGAGCGGGGGCTGGACTAGCGCGGATGCAAAACATAAGCAATGCCTACTAGATATCATATATAGATATATACATTCGTCTGATGCAATGATAGCCATTCCAGATCATAGATGAACACATTGGATATGCTAGGAATCCGTGTTTCGTTCGAGCCTGCAACGAAAGACGGATTACACGGTCGCGATGAATAGCCAAACCCCACCCTAGACCCCTACGGATGCGGCAAACTACCCGCCAAGTACCCGAAGTGAAGCAACCTCCCTCAACAACGTGAGTAGGCCATTCGGCACTTCAAAGTACCCGGTAGTTTGTGCACCCCACCTTGGGTCAATCCTAGGAGCAAAAATAGTAAAAGAAATAATATACAATGGCGGCTACAACTTCAACCCGGATGTGCGGCCATAAAAATAATATTATATCAATTTACAATTTACATGAAATGAAAGATAAAGAAACTCTCTTCTCACAACCCCGGCTATTCATCCGCGATAATCCAACAAGTTCATATACACAATCCAACATCACAGATCACAGATATGCAAAACTCTCACTAATCGACGTATCGCGATTAGTCGACGTTAAAGTACATATATCACATTACGGATATAACAAATTAGCTAAAGTTTATAGAATTTCGATCAATATTCCAATTTGAAACTACCCCAAATACAATACTGTTCTTTGAAGAATCTGGGCAGAAACAAATCATCTTAAAAATCACAAAACATCAGTCTGAACATACTGCAGAAAAAACGAGTTGCGACCGAGTCGACTCGGCCGCGGATCCGCGGCGAAACGGTTGGTTTCGCCGTGCTTCTGCGGCAATCTGATCGATTCATTGGCTCCGTTTTCTTGGGTGTTCCCAAAAAACCCTGCACGTATTTTTCAGGTGTGTGGAAATATTTTTAGACCTGTTTTTAAAAACGGCAGAAAGTAGAAGATTTTGATGTATTTTGCGATTTTTTTTTCCGGAACGAAGTTTTAAACACTTTGCTAACATGTTAGTCGTTGTTTAGCTAAGCTCTGATACCACTGTTAGGTCCACGTTACCCACCCCGGTGCTTACGGGGATGCGGAATATGTAAAAACCGGATTTTTAACACAAGGAAATATGGACTAAAAATAGAGGATCCTTGCTAAACAAAAACTAACAAACTTACTACAAGTTCTAACTACTAGGTTAGATGGTTATACCTAGATCTTGAACTCCTTCTCTTCTTGTTGTGGTCATCCTTCTTGCTTACTTCTTGGAGTGGTGTGGACGGCTCCTCCTCTTCGTCTTCTCTTTACCGAAGAAAGATCCACCCGAAGGCCTCTACCTTGAGCTCCTACCTCAACCAAGAGGTAACTAGAATCTTGGCTTACTAGACTAAGAACCCTAGAATGAGTAGAGAGTTGTCTTGATGGTTTTATCTCACAAAGCTCATGTTTTTCAACACATGAAATAAGAGAGCTTTGAGAGAGGAAGAGGGAGAGCAAAGCATGAGAGAGAAAGTGCAAGAGAGAATCAGAGAAAAATCACAACCATACTCTCATATGTGAGAATATGTGAATTATAATAATAACTAAAGAAAACTGTGACGGTTAGTTGAAGTGACTATTATCATTTCACATTTAATGCTAATTGCAAGCTTCAAGAAGCATCTTGCAAAAGAAATGATCATGGTCAAATGGCCAACAAAAGTCAAATGGTCAACCCAACCTCAACCATGGCACAATTATCCTTAATTAATATTATTAATCATATTTCTCATTCTCGTTAGGGTTTAGAAAAAGTCAACGGTCAACAACCCTAATGAGGTTCCTCTGCCTCTGACAACTGTGCATACACACCCGCATCCGTGTTCCGAGAAACACGAATACAATGAGACAAAACCAATCCCAAAACAAATACTAGGTCTGGCTTAAACCAAAGCCCGCTAGTAATAACTGCCCGGACACCAAACGTGCACAAGTGCACGTATATGAACGAACTCTGTCGCAAAACCACGCGACCTCTACTCTGTTTTGTCCAAAGGCGAACAACCCTCTGTGTGGGACTCTAATGACTCGACACTACGCTGGCAGTGGGTTTAACCACAGGCCGCAAGCTGTACAAGCTGTACGTAACGGTCCCCAGGTAGATGCCGATAAGAAGACCGATGAGATGAACCCATCTGAACTCCTACTGAGCCTGAATGTGATAATCTCCGTACAGTCCGGTCTGTTCGTCTAAGAGTATCGCATGTCGGGCCTAGGGGCGGTAAACGTCAGACCCCTAATAGTGGTACAAGTTATGTCGGAGTTAGCCCAAAACACCCTAAGAAACTACTGGAAACACTACGAGTAAATCTCGCTTGCCCTAGCTAGGGACTTTGTGTAATGGCTCTCCTAGACACAGCGCGATATCAACCCCCAATACCGGGAGAGACGAATCCTGTCTAGCCGCCACTGCCTCCAAGTGCTTCGGGACCGCACCCAACTACTACCTGTTTGCATGACTCAATAGAGCCGTGGTAGGGTAGCAATCAAAGAACAGTGGGAACACACTTGAGGCGAAGTAGCAGTGTCAAGTCAACGGACTAAGCCGTACTCATGTCACCTGGGAACTGCTACCTGACGATAGGTATAATACCAACCAACAGATCCCGACGAGTCCTGTCCAGTGTACTTGTAACCCAACGAGCACCTGTATACTATCTCCAGTACGACGTACTGATGGCTGTGGGACAGACCATCTCCCCTGCTAGGATGAGAAGCGTATGCACCAGTCTACTCTGGAGTATCGATGCCCTGTCTCGATAATCCTACTACTAAGGACCTGTATAAGGATGTGTTTATAGACTACCCAGCCCCCACTAATGTGATTGCCATCACAACACCGGTAGTCAAGCAAAAATCCTAGGGCCTCCATCAATATGTATTAGCGATATGTTAAAAGAAACGTATACACATATTGAGATAGATACAAACCAAGTAGCATACTACTATATCGAGCAAGACTGTCGTAAATCCGTTTATATATCCCAAGCTTCCAAAATGTATTATACAAACTAGTACTATACAATAATGGCCTCTAGGGCATACATATCCAACAGAGAGAAAGGAAAACTTCCGTCTCAACCCCTACCAAATCCTGGGCACTCACAACACTACAATGTGATTGCCATTACAACGTTGAGATCTGGAAGAGTATTGAATAATCAAGTCGGTGAAGAGATTGATAAAAATGATGAACCTATCAATAACGCCCCGGCTGAGACTTTTCCTTCTACATCCACTTTCAATTCTAACCCTAGTTCGTCTACCACACCACCTTCTTGCGAGCCTATTCTTCGTTTTTCTCAAGGCTCGAACCCTCAGCCCACTTCTTCTAGTCCACAAAAGACGATCCCCACTCCTATTTTGGGATCTGTTCCACAAACACCACATTATGCAATGTTGGACCCAGCTCTTATTTCTAAAGCACCTTATCCGAATCGGTTAAGGGGAAACAAACCGAGTCCACATATGGAGAAGATTCTGGAAATGTTTAAACAGGATAACATCAATATCCCACTCCTAGATGCTATACAACAAGTTCCGTCTTATGCGAAAATTCTTAAGGACTTGTGCACTAGGAAGGGGAAGACTCAAGTGCCCAAAAAGGTATTCATGACAAATAATGTTAGCACTGTTTTTACCCCACAATTACCAAAGAAATATAAGGACCCTGGTTGTCCTACAATCTCGTTTTCTATTGGGGGTAAAAACATTAACTGTTCTTTACTTGATCTTGGTGCCAGTGTTAACCTGCTTCCATATTCTGTTTACGAGAAGTTAAGGATTGGAGAGTTGAAACCAGCTCATTGTACTCTCCAAATGGCAGACCGATCAATCGCCATACCTAGGGGAGAACTTGAGGATGTGTTGATTAAAGTCGGGGAATTTATATTCCCTGTGGACTTTATTGTTCTCGATAAACAGCCTGTAGCAAACCCGCAGAACCAATTTCCGGTGATTCTTGGTCGACCTTTCCTAGCCACTTCCAATGCTGTCATTAATTATCGAAACGGTTCTATGACCCTATCCTTCGGGAATATGTCAATTGAGCTGAACATTTATAAGATTTGAAGTCAGCCATCTTAACCCTCTGCTCACATTCTTGATGTCTGTTCTGTACACGAGATAGCTTCCGAAAGCGGCAAGGTTGATGAACTTTGCTTTGATAATCTCGATGACGTTAGCACATCATTGTTTAATCTTGCACACAATAGTGAGGACACTTTTGACGAGTCCACTCCTGAGTTTGAACCTTTTGACTCATCACTTTTCGAGTCTGCATCCTTTACAGGCTATGAACTTCTTGGAGAATCTGAATGTCATTCACGGACCCCACCTTCTATTGTTTCTCCACCGACATTAGATCTCAAACTGCTACCTTCTCATCTTAAATATGCATATTTAGCTGAGAATGTGTCTTTACCTGTGATCATATCTGCTTCTCTAGCCTTAGAGCAAGAGAACGCGCTTTTGATGATCTTGAGATCTAATAGGCAAGCTTTTGGTTGGACAATGGCTGACATCAAAAGGATTAGTCCCTTGATTGTTGAACATCATATACATTTGATGGATGAAGCTAAGCCAAGCCGAGAACCACAATGACGGTTAAATCCCGTTATGAAGGAGGCGGTAAAGAAAGAAATTGTCAAATGCCTTGACAGTGGTATCATTTACCCAATCTCTGATATCCAATGGGTAAGTCCTATTCATATAGTCTCTAAGAAATCTGGCATCACGGTCATAACAAATGAGGCTAATGAGTTAATCCAGACACGCGCTCAAACTGGGTGGCGTGTATGTATTAATTATAGAAAACTCAATGCCGTAACGAAGAAAGATCACTTCCCTCTACCTTTTATTGAGCAGATGCAAGAACGATTAGCTGGACATGAATACTATTGCATCATGGATGGATACTCTGGGTATAACCAGGTCCCTATTGCCGAAAAGGATCAAGATAAAACCATATTTACTTTTCCTTTTGGTACATTTGATTATAGACGCATGCCCTTTGGGTTATGCAATGCTCCCGCTACATTTCAGCGGTGTATAATGGGGATATTCTCGGACATGGTCGAGAATTTTCTGGAGATTTTCATGGATGATTTCTTGATATTCGGAGATTCTTTTAATGACTGCCTATCTCATCTGTTGGGCTTCCCTTGCACCTAGTCTAGGGTTTGGTAGTATCACTCATGCCACTTTAAAATTTAGAGAGATGCAAAGCAAGCAAACCATGAATCTTGCTCGAATTTCTAGGGTAACAAAAATTGTATCACATAAAAAGAAGTAAAGAGATAGGGATTACAACCTTTATAGTCCATTCCTTCGCTACATAAGCTCCGTGTTGAGGTCCCTTCGCTGTGATCAACATGAACTCCGACTCTCGAGTGGCTCCATGAGGTAAATGAGACATCTTGCATGTAGTCTTCATGATCTAAGATGATCTACCTTGAAGAATCTCTAACCCAAGCTCACACTACACTAAACAACTTATTAGAGAAGTGAACACCCTAATCTAAGTGGTTAGAATAGATGAGGATGATGAAGCAGAAATTTTTATCTCTTTTGTTTTCAGTTTCTCACTCAATATCATCACAAATCAAAAAGCAAGTGAAGGTTTTTCAAGAGCTTGAAAAAGAAGAAGAAGCAAAAGCTTTTGTGATGAATAATGAATTATTGTTATGGTTACTTATTCAACCATGAGTTAAGCGTGAAGGGTTTTAACTCATGTAGAGAATAAACTAGAGTTAATGGTTTGGATTAGGTTAACAAATATCTACACAAATATCAAAGCTAAAGACAAAGGAAAGCTTCATGAAGCTTCATGAAAAAGCTAACCCAAAAGCTAACCCTAATCCAAACCGTGTAAGTCGATGTACAACGCATTATTGTTTTTGAAGAAAAGAAAAGAAAATGATTTACAACCATGCTTGATAAATATCTAATGGTGATTCATCTCCATGAGTCAATAAGCATTTATGATGCATTAATGACATGGATGAATCATCCATATGACTCACTAATCTCATTTAATGTATATGCCACCTTAACCCCCTTAGTCACCATCTTCTAGAAGCTTCTCGCGCAATTACGAGAACGCCCCTCCTATCTGTGAAAACACGGAAAAACTTTAGACTGTATAAATACAATAACCAGATACTAGTAACTGGCTTAAACAAAAGCCGACTAGTAAAAACTGTCCGAAAGTCGTACGTGCGTAAACACACGTATGCGTCCGAACCCTTGTCGTAAAACCATACGACCTCTATACCGTTTCGCCTTGAGTAGGGAAGCTCTCTCTGTGGAATTCTAGAGACTCGACTACTAAAATGGCAGTGGGTTTAACCACAGACCGCATGCGGCACTAGGTGTACGTAACGGTCCCCAGGTAGATGTTGATAAGAAGGCCGATGAGGAAACCCATCCGAACTCCTACTGAGTCTGATGTGACAATCTCTATACAGTCCAGTCCGTTCGTCTAAGACTATCGCATATCGGGCCTAGAGGGCGGCAAGCGTCAGTCCCCTAATAGCGGTATAAGTCGTGTCGGAGCGAAGCCCATTACACCCTGAGAAACTACTGGAACCTACCAGCAAATCTCGCTTGCCCTGGCCAGGGACATTGCGTAATGGCTCTCTGACACAGCGCGATATCAGCCCCCAATGCCGGGAGAGACGAATCCTGTCTAACCGCCACTGCCTCCAAGTGCTCAGGACTGCACCCAACTGCTACCTGTTTGCACGACTCCTTTGAGCCGTGGTAGGGTAGCAATCTAAGAACAGTGGGACACACTCGAGGCGAAGTAGCAGTGTCAAGTCTGCAGACTATGCTGTACTCATGTCACCTGGGAACTGTTCACTGACGACTGGTATAAAACCAACCAACAGTTCCCTGTGAGTCATGTCCGGTGTACCCGTAACCTAACGAGCACCTGCATACTATCTCAAGTACGACGTACTGATGGCTGTGGGACAGACCATCTCCCCAACTGGGATGAGAAGCGTACACACTAGTCTACTCTGGAGTATCGATGCCCGGTCTCGATAATCGAACGACTAGGGACCTGAATAAGGATGTGCATGTAGACTACCCAGCCCCCACTAGTGTGACTGCCATCACAACGCTGGTAGTCAAGCAAGATCCTATGAGCTCTATCAATACATATACTCACATATTAAGATAGAAAAAACTAAGTAGCATACTACCATGTTTAGCAAGACTGTTATATATATGTGAATATCCCAAGCTTCCATTAAATAATATACAAACTAGTATGATACAATAATGGCTTCTAGGGTATATACACTAACAATCCCCACTTGCACTAGGGCCATGTACTGGCGTATCGGAGACCGATGATCTCGAGTAGCCTCTCGAACTGAATCTGAGGTAAGGCCTTCGTGAATGGATCAGCAATGTTCTCTTCAGTAGCAACTCTCCGAACCTCGATCTCCTGACGATCAATGATCTCCCTGATCAGGTGATACCGCCTTAAGATGTGTCTGGACTTCTGATGGGACCTTGGTTCCTTCGCTAAAGCTATAGCTCCATTGTTGTCGCAATACAGAGGTATTGGATCAACAATGGTAGGAACCACTTGAAGTTATGTTAGGAACTTCTTCATCCAGACCACTTCTTTTGCGGCATCGCAAGCAGCAATATACTCCGCTTCCATCGTCGAGTCAGCAACGGTGTCCTGCTTGGAATTCTTCCAGCACACCGCCCCTCCATTGAGGGTAAAGACATAACCCGACATGGACTTGGAATCGTCCTTATCACTCTGGAAGCCGGAATCAGCAAAGGCCTCCAACCTGAGGTCGTTTCCGCCGTAAACCAAGAACATCTCCTTAGTCCTCCTCAGGTACTTGAGAATGTTCTTTACTGCTATCCAGTGCTTCTCCCCTGGGTCTGAGTGTTACCGGCTTACCACGCTCAGTGCTTAAGCTACATCTGGTTTGGTGTACAATATCGCATACATTATAGAGCCTACCGCAGAAGCGTAATGTATAATAGACATGCGTTCCCTTTCCCAATCAGTCTTGGGAGACATCTCTTTGGATAGGGTGATTCCGTGACAAGCCGGTAGATTACCGCGCTTAGAATCTTCCATACTGAATCTTTTCAGTACAGTGTCGATATACCGGGACTGTGAAAGTCCCAACATCCTCTTGGATCTATCACGATAGATCCGGATCCCCAGAATGTAAGAGGCATCACCCAGGTCTTTCATGGAGAACCTGTGTGACAAGAATTCTTTGACAGATAGTAGCATAGGAATGTCATTTTCTATTAATAGAATGTCATCCACGTACAAGATGAGGAATGTTAGTGTATATGCCCTAGAGGCCATTACTGTATCATACTAGTTTGTATATTACTTAATGGATGCTTGGGATATTCACCTTGTATGTACAATCTTGCTCAAAATAGTAGTATGCTACTTGGTTTGTTTCTACTTCAATGTGTACATGTGTTTATTTTTGTATATCGCCTATACACATTAGTAGAGCCCTTAGGATCTTTGCTTGATTACCAGCGATGTGATGGCCGTCACACTAGTGGGGCTGGGTAATCTATAAGCACATCCTTATGCTGGTCCCTGGTCGCAGGACTATCGAGACAGGGCATCGATACTCCGGAGTAGACCAGCGCATGCGCTTCTCATCCCAGTGTGGAAGACGGTCTGTCCCACAGCCGTCAGTACGTCGTACTTGAGATAGTATGCGGGTGCTCGTTAGGTTACGGGTACACTGGACAGGACTCGTCGGGAACTGACTAGTTGGTATTATACCTATCGTCAGTTATCAGTTCCCAGGTGACATGAGTACAGCTTAGTCCGCTGACTTGACACTGTCACTCTGCCTCGAGTGTTTTCCCACTGTACTTTGATCACTACCCTACCACGGCTCAAAGGAGTCGTGCAAACAGGTAGTGGTTGGGTGCAGTCCCGAAGCACTTGGAGGCAGTGACGGTTAGACAGGATTCGTCTCTCCCGGTATTGGGGGTTGACATCGCGCTGTGTCTAGGAGAGCCATTACACGAGTAGTCCCTGGCCAGGGCAATCGAGATATACTGGTAGGTTTCCAGTGTTATCTCAGGGTGTTTTGGGCTTCGCTCCGGCACGACTTGTACCGCTATTGGGGGACTGACGTTTACCGCCCCCTAGGCCCGCCATGCGATGTATCAGACGAACAGACCGGACTGTACGGAGAATGTCACACTCAGGCTCAGTAGGAGTTCAGATGGGTTTCGCCTCGTCGGTCTTCTTGTCGGCATTACCTGGGGACCGTTACGCACAGCTAGTGCCGCTTGCGGTCTGTGGTTAAACCCACTGCCAGCGTAGTGTCGAGTCTTTAGAGTCCCACACAGAAAGCTTTTCGCCTTTAGGCAAAAGAGTAGAGGTCGCATGGTATTGCGACAGGTCGCATGGTTTTGCGACAGGGTTCGGTCACATCCGTGCACTTGTGCACGTACAGTGTCCGGACAGTTTACACTAGCGGGCTTTGGTTTAAGCCAGATCCTAGTGTACCTTATGGGATTGGATTTATCCAGTTTGCATTCGTGTTCCTCGGAACGCGGATGCGGGTGTGTATGCACAGTTGACAGGGAGGCAGAGGCGGCGGATTCTCATTAGGGTTGTTGACTGTTGACCGTTGACTATTTGACTTTATGCTCAACCCTAATGAGAATATGATATGTGATTAACTATTATATTAATTAAGTATTATGGTGATATGGTTGTTGACTTGTTGACTTTTGTTGACTTGTTGACTTTGTTGACTTGTTGACTTTTGTTGACTTGTTGACCGGTTGACTAGGCTTGACTAGTTGACCATCATGATAACCATGGTTATCATTTCATGCCAAAGACTTTTACTTGCTTGCTCATTTGAGTAAAATGAGTGCATGACATGATAAGGTTATGGTTGCTTCAAACCATCACATAAGACTTTTTTGATATGATGAGTTATGATCACTTTGGATTATGAGAGGGTGAAAGACAAAAGAGTTGCTCATTCTTTCTTGCTCATTCTCTCTCTTGTTCTTGAGCTCTCCTCTTGCTCTCACCCTCAACCTCTTGCTCCCTCTCTTGATCTATGGTTCTCTTGTCTCATGAGTTGAGAATCAAGAACCATAGATAAAATCCCATTCTATTTCTTCTCTACTCATTCTAGTTCACTAGGTTTAGCAAACCAAGTGAACTAGTTTCTTCAAAGAACGAAGAAGGAGCTAAAGGTTGGAGCTTTCAAGTGGATCTATCTTCGGCGTACGGAGACAACGAGAAGGAGCCATCGAACCACCATCGGAGCTTGAAGACGAAGGAGTTCGAGTTTAGGTATAACCATCTCCATCCGAGTAGCTAACTCTCTTTAGCTAAGTATGCTAGTTTTAGTTTAGGTAAAGATCCCGACTTTGCTTAGTCCATGTTGCCCCTTGCGCTAAAAATTTGTTTTTTTATACCGTTTCCGCCTCCCCGTAAGAACCGAGGGTCGCAACGTGGACTTACAGTGGTATCAGAGCCTAACTAAACTTAAACTAGCTTGGTAGTAAAGTGTAACGAAGTTCGGAACCGAAAAAAATCCAAAAACCTAACTTTTACAAAACCTGAGTTTATGTTGAAATTTTTTCTGGTCAAAATGAAAAACTTTATACTCCTAAATTCGTCTCAGGGTTTTGTGTGAACACCCATGAAAAACGGTCCACTTATTCGTTCAAACCGCCGCGCTTCCGCCGCACGAGGTAGGCATGTGCCGCGGAAGCGCCGCGGTTTGTCGTCTTCTCTGCATCGTTTTTCGTGCAGTGTGTGTCTGTGTTGGTTTTGGGATTTTTGAAATATATTATATGTGCCCAGATTTTCCAGAAAAGAAATTTCCTTTTGGGGTCCTATAATTCCGTATTTTTTCCGAACTTCACTGCACTTTGACTTTGATGGTTATATCTGTGATGTTTGCATGTATTGAACGTCGGCTAATCGCTATAAGTCGATTGGTCGGGGTTATACATGATCTGTAATGTGCTGGAATGTGTATATAAATACGTTGGATTGTCGCGGGTGAATAGCCGGGGGGTTGTGAGACGAGAGTTTTCTTTTCTTGCAATTCATGTAAATTTGTAAATTGATGTAATAATTATTTGTATGGCCGCACAACCGGGTCGGGGTTGTAGCCGTCATTGTATAATTTCTTTTTACTGTTTTTGCCCCTAGGATAGACCCATGGAGGGGTGCACAAACTACCGGGTATGCCGAAGTGTCGAGTGACCTACTCATGGAGATGAGGGAGGTTGCTACGCTTCGGGTACTTGGCGCGTAGTTTGCCGCACCCGTAGGGGTCTTGGGTGGGGTTTTGGCTATTCACCGCGACCGTGTTATCTGTTTTTGTTACAGGCTCGTACAAATTACAGATTGCTAGTATATCCAATGTATTTATCTGTGATCTGAAATGTTTATCATTGCAGTATATCTATATATGATATTATTTAGGCGTTGCTTATGTTTTACAGACGCGCTAGCCCAGCCCCCGCTCTGTCGTTAGTTAAGTAACCTAACGGGTAATGACGGGGCCCCGTGGCGAATGCGAATGGCATAAGCGTACGTCATATTTTGGTTGTTTTCTGCAATGGTAGGATTAAATGATGGGTCGCATTAAAAGAACTAATGCAAGAATATCACGCATTAAAAGAACTAATGCAAGATAATAAACCAAGTTAAAGTCGTTGGAACACTTTCGAAAAACCACTCGGTTCTTTTCAAAACAAACTTTTAAAATACGGAGTTTGAGCCACTCCATTTAAAAGCTATCTCGTTCCATCGACCAAATCAAGTTCACTACGTTCACGGTTCTGCCAAAACCATCCGTAGCCCTCCGTCGTTTCACATGAATAGTCAATAGTATTCAAGCTGTGTTTGTTGGCCAAAGTCAAGGCACAGTGATTGGTAGCTATTGGGTATTCATGTGCAGCATAGATAGATGCGTTGGTTTGGAACAGTCGTACTGCCTTGTTGGCCAAAGTCAAGGGTAGGTGCGGGTGGATTCAAATTAACCTGGAGAACGACGGGCAGAACTTGACATGTGACTTATGATTTGTTGGCCAAAGTCAAGGTCATAAGAGCATGGGGCAAAAATCCACATCGGGAGTTTCATAAGTACTGAAACTTGCTAGATTTGCATACCATTTGGAGTGTGATGATTCTGGTAGGATTCCTTCAGTTTCGTCACGCAATGATATTTGGATCCCGATCCTACTGTGAGTATATGCTACTCCTCGGGAAATTTCTCACTAAACAATCAATGCTATAAACCTAGTAGGTGCCTAGAAAGGTGTTAGCGGGGCTACGCCCCCAGGGAAAAGAGGTTCTTTAATTAAGGAACTTCGCGAAAGCGTTGGAAAACCTCCCTCGAAGTACCGACACCGGCCTGGCTGAACGGTTAAGCAAGTATTGTGCGGTGGGATTGATCCCGGCTAATTCTTCCTTTATGGTTTGAGGAGGGATTCGAGAAACAGTGGGAGCCATCCTGTTTAGACAAACTAAAAACCACTCTAAACTTGCAAGAGCATCATGCTGAGTGTTTCTTCTTCTCTCTCCTAATTGCAGCGACCAAATCAACATGACTGGACTTAAGTTACTCCTAGATAAAAACAAACTGACAGGGCCAAACTACAAAGATTGGCTCAGGAATGTCAAGATAGCAATCACTTATGACAAGCTGGGGTATCTTCTTACCACCAAAGCTCCTCCTGTCCCTGGTCCAACTTCCAGCGTCGCGGATAAGGAAATCCGCAAGACTTGGGAGATTGATAGCGCGAAGGCCAAATGCCTCCTGCTTGCCTCGATGGACAACGAACATCAGAGGAGGCATGAGAATATGGACATGGAATCCATATTGCTTCATACAAAAGAACTGTATGGAGAGCAATCTCGTATCGCAAGATACGAAGCGTCGAAAAAGTTATTTTCGACAAGAATGGCCGTCGGATCATCAGTAGCCGAGCACGTGCTAAAAATGATCGGCTTCATTGAGGAGCTCGCTGACCTAGGGATCACATTGGAGAGTGAGCTATATACGGATATAGTTCTCCAGTCCCTTCCTTCTACTTACGCCCAGTTTATACTGAACTTCAACTTACAAGAAAAAGAGGTTGAACTTTCAGAGCTCCTCAACATGCTGAGGAGCGCAGAGGGCACCCTACAGAAAGGTAGGGAAACATCCACTTTGTTTGTAGGAGGAACATCTTCTTCTAGGTCCAAGGCGAAAGCCAAGGGAAAGAAGAAGAAGGCCCCCGCCAAACCAAGGGGCGGTGTTAGTAAAGTGGATACGAAGGGAAAAGGAAAAGCAACAAAGATAGCGGGGAAGCTTGTGGATAAGGAAGAATGCTTCTATTGTCATAAGAAAGGACACTGGAAGAATGATTGCAGGGCCTGGAAGGCCAGAACACAGGAATTGAAGCAGGTTACAGCTTCAGCTTCAGGTGTGTATGTTATTGAAAACTGTCTTTCAATAAACTCTACTTCCTGGGTATTGGATACCGGATCAGGATCTCATATCTGTAATTCTTTGCAGGCGTTGAGAAACCGTAGGGTTTTGAAGGCAGGTGACATGACCCTCAAAGTTGCGAACGGAGCTAGCATGGATGCTAAAGCCGTGGGGGACTATCACCTGGGAATGTCAGATGGACATGTTTTGGTTTTGCGTAATTGCTTTTTTGTACCCAACGCAACTTGTAATATCATTTCTGTATCTTTAGTTTCTAAAGAAGGTTATGAATTTGCGTTTGTAAGTAATGTTGTAAACATTCACCTTAATCAAGTTTTGATTGGGTCAGGTACATTGAGTAATGGTATATACGTATTAAACCAGCCACAGATTTTCAATGTCCAGAATACACACAAAAGAAAGTCTCCGGAAATGAATCAGACTTTCTTATGGCATTGTAGATTGGGTCACATCAATGAGAGAAGGTTGACTAAGTTACATACAGAAGGATATTTGAATGCGTTCGAATATCAATCGTATGCCACTTGTCAATCTTGTCTCAAAGGAAAGATGACAAAGACTCCGTTTACTGGACAAGGAGTAAGAGCGAGCGAGCTCTTGGGACTCGTACACAGTGACGTGTGCGGTCCAATGTCTACACATGCCCGAAGCGGACATTCTTACTTCATTACTTTTACGGATGACTTCTCAAGGTACGGCTATGTCTTCTTAATGAAACATAAGTCCGAGGCCTTTGGAAAATTCCAGGAGTATAAGAATGAAGTAGAGAAACAGACCGGCAAAAGTATTAAGATTCTAAGATCGGATCGAGGTGGAGAATACTTAAGTGCCGAGTTCCTGGACTACTTAAAAGAGAACGGAATTCTCTCTCAGCTCACTCCTCCGTACACCCCGCAACATAACGGTGTATCGGAGAGACGGAACCGCACCCTATTGGATATGGTGCGGTCCATGATGAGTAACGCTGAGTTGCCGCGATCATTCTGGGGATATGCGCTAGAATCAGCAGCATACCTTTTGAACCGAGTTCCTACTAAGACCGTGCCTACTACACCATATGAGATGTGGTGTGGGAAGAGACCCTATCTTAAGCACATTAAGACATGGGGATGTCCGGCTTTTGTCAAAAAGCAGCATGCGGACAAGCTCGAGGCACGCTCAGTACAGTGCAAGTTTGTGGGATATCCAAAGAATTCCAAAGGATATTTTTTCTACTGTGAAGAGGAACAAAAAGTCCTTGTTTCTCGTCATGCCTACTTCTTGGAAACTGAGTTTTTGGAAACCCAGATAAGTGGGAGCACAATAGAACTGGAAGAAGTTCCAGAACAACAGACTGTTACTGAAAGCTTGGTGGAACCAGAGGGTTCAACAGAACAGGACATTCCTACGCCGCTCCGCAGGAGTAGTAGGCAGACTCATCCGCCCGAGAGATACTACGGTTTTCTCATAGACGGGGATAGAGAGGATTGCATCATAGATTATGATGAGCCTACTAGCTTCCAGCAGGCCGTTCAGAGCATTGACTCAGTGAAATGGCTGGATGCGATGCGGACCGAAATGGAGTCCATGTACACCAACAAGGTATGGACGTTGGACATTGCTCCAGACGGGGTAAAACCCGTAGGATGCAAGTGGATCTTCAAAAGGAAGATTGGTGTAGATGGACAGGTTGAGACCTATAAAGCTAGGCTGGTAGCAAAGGGTTTTCGTCAAAGACCTGGCTTGGACTACGACGAAACCTTTTCTCCAGTAGCCATGCTGAAATCCATTCGGATCCTTCTTGCCATTGCTGCCTTCCACGATTATGAGATCTGGCAAATGGACGTAAAGACAGCTTTTCTAAATGGAAATTTAGAGGAGTGTGTCTATATGGACCAGCCAGAGGGTTTCATTCAGAGTGGGAGCAGCGGAAAGGTGTGCAAGTTGCTTAAGTCCATCTATGGACTAAAGCAGGCATCGCGGAGTTGGAACATCTGCTTTGATGAGACGGTCAAAGAATTTGGCTTTATCAAAAATCCAGATGAACCATGCATCTATAGTAGATTTGTAGCGAGAACTGTAGTATTCCTCGTTTTATACGTGGATGACATTCTCTTAATAGGAAATGACATTCCTATGCTACAATCTGTCAAGGGGTTCTTATCACACAGGTTCTCCATGAAAGACCTGGGTGATGCCTCGTACATTCTGGGTATCCGGATCTACCGTGACAGATCCAAGAGGATATTAGGACTTTCACAGTCCAGGTACATCGACACCATACTGAAGAGATTCAGTATGGAAGATTCCAAGCGCGGTAACCTACCGGCTTGTCACGGGATCACCCTCTCTAAAGAGATGTCTCCCAAGACTGATTTGGAGAGGGATCGCATGTCTATTATACCCTTCGCTTCTGCGGTAGGCTCTATAATGTATGCGATGTTGTGTACCAGACCGGATGTAGCTTATGCACTGAGTGTGGTAAGCCGGTATCAGTCAAACCCTGGGGAGAAACACTGGATAGCGGTAAAGAACATTCTCAAGTACCTGAGAAGGACTAAGGAGATGTTCTTGGTGTATGGCGGAAAAGACCTCCAGATCGAGGCCTTTGCTGACTCCAGCTTCCAGAGTGACAAGGATGATTCCAAGTCCATGTCGGGTTTTGTCTTTACCCTCAATGGAGGGGCGGTGTGTTGGAAGAGTTCCAAACAAGAAACCGTTGCAGACTCGACGATGGAAGCGGAATACATCGCTGCATCTGATGCCGCAAAAGAAGCTGTCTGGATGAGGAAGTTCTTGAAAGAACTTCAGGTGGTTCCGTCCATTGTTGATCCAATACCTCTGTATTGCGACAACAACGGGGCTATAGCTTTAGCGAAGGAACCAAGGTCCCATCAGAAATCCAGGCACATCTTGAGGCGGTATCACCTGATCAGGGAGATCGTAGATCGCCAGGAGATCGAGGTTCGGAGAGTCGCTTCAGAAGATAACACTGCAGATCCATTCACCAAGGCCCTGCCCCAGACTCAGTTCGAGCGGCTGATCGAGATGATAGGTCTTCGATACGCCAGTACTTGGCCTTAGTGCAAGTGGGAGATTGTTAGTGTATATGCCCTAGAAGCCATTACTGTATCATACTAGTTTGTATATTACTTAATGGATGCTTGGGATATTCACCTTGTATGTACAATCTTGCTCAAAATAGTAGTATGCTACTTGGTTTGTTTCTACTTCAATGTGTACATGTGTTTATTTTTGTATATCGCCTATACACATTAGTAGAGCCCTTAGGATCTTTGCTTGATTACCAGCGATGTGATGGCCGTCACACTAGTGGGGCTGGGTAATCTATAAGCACATCCTTATGCTGGTCCCTGGTCGCAGGACTATCGAGACAGGGCATCGATACTCCGGAGTAGACCAGCGCATGCGCTTCTCATCCCAGTGTGGGAGACGGTCTGTCCCACAGCCGTCAGTACGTCGTACTTGAGATAGTATGCGGGTGCTCGTTAGGTTACGGGTACACTGGACAGGACTCGTCGGGAACTGACTAGTTGGTATTATACCTATCGTCAGTTATCAGTTCCCAGGTGACATGAGTACAGCTTAGTCCGCTGACTTGACACTGTCACTCCGCCTCGAGTGTGTTCCCACTGTACTTTGATCACTACCCTACCACGGCTCAAAGGAGTCGTGCAAACAGGTAGTGGTTGGGTGCAGTCCCGAAGCACTTGGAGGCAGTGACGGTTAGACAGGATTCGTCTCTCCCGGTATTGGGGGTTGACATCGCGCTGTGTCTAGGAGAGCCATTACACGAGTAGTCCCTGGCCAGGGCAATCGAGATATACTGGTAGGTTTCCAGTGTTATCTCAGGGTGTTTTGGGCTTCGCTCCGGCACGACTTGTACCGCTATTGGGGGACTGACGTTTACCGCCCCCTAGGCCCGCCATGCGATGTATCAGACGAACAGACCGGACTGTACGGAGAATGTCACACTCAGGCTCAGTAGGAGTTCAGATGGGTTTCGCCTCGTCGGTCTTCTTGTCGGCATTACCTGGGGACCGTTACGCACAGCTAGTGCCGCTTGCGGTCTGTGGTTAAACCCACTGCCAGCGTAGTGTCGAGTCTTTAGAGTCCCACACAGAAAGCTTTTCGCCTTTAGGCAAAAGAGTAGAGGTCGCATGGTATTGCGACAGGTCGCATGGTTTTGCGACAGGGTTCGGTCACATCCGTGCACTTGTGCACGTACAGTGTCCGGACAGTTTACACTAGCGGGCTTTGGTTTAAGCCAGATCCTAGTGTACCTTATGGGATTGGATTTATCCAGTTTGCATTCGTGTTCCTCGGAACGCGGATGCGGGTGTGTATGCACAGTTGACAGGGAGGCAGAGGCGGCGGATTCTCATTAGGGTTGTTGACTGTTGACCGTTGACTATTTGACTTTATGCTCAACCCTAATGAGAATATGATATGTGATTAACTATTATATTAATTAAGTATTATGGTGATATGGTTGTTGACTTGTTGACTTTTGTTGACTTGTTGACTTTGTTGACTTGTTGACTTTTGTTGACTTGTTGACCGGTTGACTAGGCTTGACTAGTTGACCATCATGATAACCATGGTTATCATTTCATGCCAAAGACTTTTACTTGCTTGCTCATTTAAGTAAAATGAGTGCATGACATGATAAGGTTATGGTTGCTTCAAACCATCACATAAGACTTTTTTGATATGATGAGTTATGATCACTTTGGATTATGAGAGGGTGAAAGACAAAAGAGTTGCTCATTCTTTCTTGCTCATTCTCTCTCTTGTTCTTGAGCTCTCCTCTTGCTCTCACCCTCAACCTCTTGCTCCCTCTCTTGATCTATGGTTCTCTTGTCTCATGAGTTGAGAATCAAGAACCATAGATAAAATCCCATTCTATTTCTTCTCTACTCATTCTAGTTCACTAGGTTTAGCAAACCAAGTGAACTAGTTTCTTCAAAGAACGAAGAAGGAGCTAAAGGTTGGAGCTTTCAAGTGGATCTATCTTCGGCGTACGGAGACAACGAGAAGGAGCCATCGAACCACCATCGGAGCTTGAAGACGAAGGAGTTCGAGTTTAGGTATAACCATCTCCATCCGAGTAGCTAACTCTCTTTAGCTAAGTATGCTAGTTTTAGTTTAGGTAAAGATCCCGACTTTGCTTAGTCCATGTTGCCCCTTGCGCTAAAAATTTGTTTTTTTTATACCGTTTCCGCCTCCCCGTAAGAACCGGGGGTCGCAACGTGGACTTACAAGGAATACGACACTTCTAGCTACAACTTTACTATATATGCACGGTTCATCTGGATTTTTGATGAAGTCATATTCTTTGACTGTTTCATCAAAACAGATGTTCCAACTCCGCGATGCCTGCTTCAGTCCATAAATGGATTTAAGCAACTTGCATGCTTTCCCGCTGCTCCCACTCTGATTGAAACCCTCTGGCTGATCTATATAGACGCACTCTTCTAAATTTCCATTCAGAAAAGCCGTTTTTACGTCCATCTGCCAGATTTCATAATCATGGAAGGCAACAATAGCAAGAAGGACCCGAATGGATTTAAGCATAGCCACTGGAGAAAAAGTTTCGTCATAGTCCAAACCAGGTCTTTGACGAAAACCTTTTGCAACAAGTCTAGCCTTATAGGTTTCCACCTGTCTATCTACATCAATCTTTTTCTTGAAGATCCATTTGCATCCTATGGGTTTTACCCCATCTGGAGCAAAGTCCAAAGTCCATACTTTGTTGGTGTACATGGATTCCATTTTGGTCCGCATTGCATCTAGCCATCGTACCGAGTCGCCGCTCTGGATGGCCTGCTGGAAGCTAGCAGGTTCATCATCGTCGATGATGCAATCCTCTCTATCCCCATCAATGAGAAAACCGTAGTATCTCTAAGGTGGATGAGACGGCCTAGTACTTCGGCGGAGGGGTGCGGGAATGTCCTGTTCTTCTTGAACTACTGGTTCTTCTAAACTTTCAGTAGTAATTTGTGGTTCTGGAATTTCTTCCAGTTCTATTTCGCTCCCACTTATTTCCTTTTCTAAAACCTGCTGTTCTAGAAAATGGGCATTACGAGAAACAAAAACCTTTTGTTCCTCTGCGTAATAGAATAGATACCTGATTGGTTCATTTTCTGACGTGTATATGTAAAAAGTAACGACAATCAAAAAATTATATTGACCGCAATCAAACTACGGTGTCGGATGTAGTTAATGAATGAGTGCGGATCGTCCACAGGGATTGCACAATTCAATTGTATTTTGATACGTTTGAAATGAAATGTTAAGCAACAATAAACGAAAACATGATTCAAGATGTGATTTGTATTCGAGTGTCACTATTCTTTACTCAAGAATCAAGAAACTATAAACAATCAAGAATTGGTTGTTTTGATAATATTTCCAATCAACAATCAAGAATATAAGAGAGGCTCGTAGGAATCGATCGGATCGATAGACGTGATGTTATCTAAAGATATCGTGTTCTTGTCCTTCGAAGGATAGATACTAGATCGATGATCATCGACAAGAGTTAGGGTTTTCTCGTGAAACTAGGGTTTCATCTTATCCCTTGTTCTATTGTCGATATCATTCACATTCTAGCCTCTAGCAATTTCAAGGAACGATCGGAACTCCCCAATCTCGAGCGATGTCGATCAAGAAAGCATCGCAACGAATTGGGTCGTCGATTCTTGAACTTGCTAGGGTTTACAAACTCGTGGGATTTAAGAATCGATTACAAATTTGTTACATCATCATACTAAAGATCGTCTCGACTCCTCGACGAGCGGAGTTTTATTCACACATCACCACACAGATAATATTCAAGAATTGTAAAGATAACATGATGCGGAATTTAAAGAAAATAAGATAAAAGAATATCACCTTTTATTTAATCAACAATTTCAATACATTCTTTCAAGAATCTACAAGAAGAAGAAATCGATCGTTGACTCGGCTTTGCTCGTCTCCGTGGATCGTGGATCTACTTTGATCTCTTGCCCGATTGAAGATCGGCTCGGCTCATAAAAGGGTTGAAGGCATCTTGCTTGGCTTGCACTCAAGATCTTGAATTGTGGTTGGATTTAGGGTTAGGGTTTCCTACAAGCTCTCTCACTAAACTTGAGGAAGAGGGGATGAAGAAAGAGATTGATTTTCTAAACTTTCCCAAGGTTTTATCCTAAGGTTGAATCCTCTCTAAATGATGAGCCTAGGGTCTTATTTATAGAACTCCCAAACCCTAGGTTTAAGTTTGAATTAGAACTTTCCCTCCCAAAGTTTGTTGAAGAGTTTCTAGAAGGAGTTTGTTAGGAATTAGCTTAGGGTTTAAGCTAGGGTTTAGGGAAAGTTCTAGAATAATAGGCTAATTAAGTGAAGCTCAAAGTGTTTGCTGATCTGGTAGAACTCTCTGGAGTTTTCTGGAAATAGGAGTGCATTTCTGGAATATGGGCACTGAAACGGGAGTTGTGCACTGAAATTGGGGAACTGATTCCCTGTAGCCGCCGCGCTTCCGCCGCGTTTAGCCCATAACTGCCGCTCTTCCGCCGCGCATTGATGGGCTTGGGCCTTGGGCTTTCTTCTGTGGTCTTGGACTGCTGTTTTTAGCTTCCTTTGATGTTTAGATTTGTATTTCCTCTTCTGTGTTGATACCAGATTTGAGTTAAGTGAGTTTACGAGCAATTGTAATGGTCGAGCAAGCTTCTCTTTTCCTGCACAGACTTCGAAACAAGGGTTGCAAGATATAGAAAATATGCCATGTAATGCAATGCAGTCAATTTCCCTAGAAATGCCGGTTTTAAGGTTGAATACATGTAATCTGATATTTTGCGACCAATTTGCTAATATGTAGAATATGAATGTCGAACACTTCTAATTGTATGCAGATGATATGGAAATTGCGGGTTAAAATATGCAATATTTTCGACTGATCAATACCCCTTGGAGTTCTTCGGATATCCCACAAACTTACACTGTACTGATCGTGCCTCGAGCTTGTCCACATGCTGCTTTTTAACAAAAGCTGGACATCCCCATATCCTCAGATACTGAAGATAGGGTTTATTCCCACTCCACATCTGATATGGCGTGGTAGGCACAGTCTTGGTAGGAACTCTGTTAAGAAGATATGCCGCTGAATCTAGCGCATAACCCCAAAAAGATCATGGTAACTCAGCATTACTCATCATGGATCGTACCATATCCAATAGGGTTCGATTCCGTCTCTCCGATACACCGTTATGCTGTGGAGTGTATGGAGGAGTAAGCTGAGAGAGAATTCCTTTCTCTTTTAGGTAACCAAGGAAATCGGCACTCAAGTATTCACCACCTCGATCAGATCTTAGTGTCTTGATACTTTTGCCGGTTTTGTTTTCTACTTCATTCTTATACTCTTGGAATTTCTCAGAAGCCTCGGATTTATGTTTCATCAGATAAATGAATCCGTACCTTGAGTAATTATCCGTGAAAGTAATGAAATAGGAAAAACCACCTCTTGCATGTGTAGACATTGGACCACATACATCGCTGTGTATGAGTCCTAAGAGCTCGCTCGCTCTTACTCCATGTCCAGTAAATGGAGTCTTTGTCATCTTTCCTTTGAGACAAGATTGACAAGTGGCATAAGTTTGATATTCGAACGAGTCCAAATATCCTTCTTTATGTAACTTAGTCAACCTTCTCTCATTGATATGACCCAGTCTACAATGCCATAAGAAAGCTTTATTTAAATCTGGAGACTTTCTTTTTAGTGTGTTCTGGACATTGAAAATTTGGAGTTGGTTTAAGACATATATACCGTTATTTAGTGTACCGGACCCAATCAAACAATGATTTAGGTGGATGTTGACAACATCACTTACAAAGGTGAAATCATAACCTTTATTTGATAACAAGGAAACAGATATGATATTAAACGTTAAGCTTGGTACATAAAAACAGTTATGTAAAACCAAAATGTGTCCACTCGTCAATCCCAGGTGATAATCCCCGACGGACACAGCTCCCACGCTAGCTCCGTTAGCAACCTTTAGGGTCATATTACCTTCCTTCTGCACTCTACGGTTTCTCAGTGCCTACAATGAATTGCATATATGAGATCCTGATCCGGTATCAAATACCCAGGAAGTAGAGTTGATTGACAGACAATTCTCAATTACAAACACACCTGAAGTCGAAGCCACAGCTTGCTTCGGTTCCTGGTTCTTGGCGTTCCACGCCTTGCAATTTTTCTTCTAGTTCCCTTTCCTATGACAATGGAAGCATTCATCCTGGCCCACTACTGGTACCGCAAACTTTTTCTTTCCCTTCCCTCCCACCTTACTTACACCTCCTCTAGGTCTGGGGGCGGCCTTCTTTTTCCTTCCTTTGGCCCTAGCCTTAGACCCGGAAGAAGAAGCACCGCCAACAAACATAGCGGGTGTTTCCCTTGCCTTCTGCAAGGTGCCCTCTGCACTCCTTAACATGTTCAGGAGTTCCGGAAGTTCAACTTCTTTTCTTTGAATGTTGAAGTTCAGGATAAACTTGGCGTAGGTGGGAGGAAGGGACTGGAGAATAAGGTCTGTATAGAGCTCATTATCCAAAGTCGTCCTAAGGTCTGCGAGCTCTTCTATATAGCCGATCATCTTTAGGACATGTTCTCCTACCGATGACCTGACAGCCAACCTCGCTCGAAACAAGTTCTTTGAGGTCTCGTATCTTGCTATACGAGATTGCTCCCCATACAGATCTTTTGTATGGAGAAATATGGAGTCAAGATCCATATCCTCGTGCCTCCTCTGATGTTCATTGTTCATTGAGGCAAGCACAATGCACTTGGCTTTCGCGCAATCTAAATCCCAGGTTTTGCGGATTTCCTTATCCGCATTACTGGATTTGGGACCAGGGACTTCAGGTGCCTTAGTGGTGAGGACAGACCCCAATTTGTCATACGTCAAGGCCATTTTGACATGCTGCCAATCTTTATAGTTTGGCCCTGTCAGTATATTTTTCTCTAAAAGTAACTTAAGTCCAGTCATTTTCAGGGTCGCTGCAATTAGAAGAGAGAGAAGAAAACTCTTTAGCATGATGCTCTTGCAAGTTTAGAGTGGTTTTTAGTTTATCTAAACTGGATGGCTCCCACTGTTTCTCGAATCCTTCCCCAAACCATAAAAGAAGAATTAGCCAGGACTATTCTCACTGTACAATACTTGCTTAACTATTCAGCCAGGCTAGTGTCGATACTTCGAGGGAGGTTTTCCAACGCTTTCGCGAAGTTCCTTAATTAAATAACCTCTTTTCTCTGGGGGCGTAACCCCGCTGACACCTTTCTTGACACCTACTTGGTTTATAGCATTGATCGTTAAGTGACGAATATCCTGATGAGTAGCATATACTCACAGTAGAATCGGGATCCAAATATCATCGTATGATAATGTTGAAGGAATCCTACCAACATTCATCAAACTCCAAATGGTATGCATCTCTTGGCAAATTTCAGTTTCTTTAGAAATTCCCGATATGTATTTTTTTTTGCCCCATGCTCTTATGACCTTGGCGTTGGTCAAAATGTCATAAGTCACATGTCAAGTTCTGCCCATCATTATCTTGTCAATTTTAACCCATCCGTATATATCCCTGACGTTGGCCAAATGATAATACGACTTTCCCAAACTAACTCATCTATCTATGCAACAAATGAATACCTAGCAGCTACCAAACACTATGCCTTGGCGTTGGTCAAAATGCATAGCTTGAATAATACTGAATACCCAAATGAAATGACGGAGGGCTACGAATGGTTTTGGCGAAACCGTGAACGTAGTGAATTTGATATAACCGAAGGAACCTGATAGCTTTTTAAAAGGAGTGGTTAAAGCTCCGCAATTTTAAAAAATATCATCTGTTTTTAAAATAACCGAGTGGTTTCTTTTAAATTGTTCCAACGATTTAACTTTTTGGTTTATTTTCTTTGCATTATAAATAATGCGTCCCATCATTAACCTATCATTGCAGAAAACAACGAAAATACAACGTCCTCTTATGCCATCCGCATTCGCCACGGGGTCCCGTCATCACCCGTTAGGTTCCTTAACTAACGACAGAGTAGGGGCTGGGCTAGCGCGGGTGTAAAACATAAGTGACATCTAAATAGCTATCATAAATAGATATTGTACATTCTTCAGACGCAATAATAGGCATTCCGGATCTCATATGAACTTTATTGGATTTGCATGCAATCCGCGTTTGTTTAGAGCCTGCAAAAAAATACGGATTACACAGTTGTGATGAATAGCCATTACCCCACCCTAGACCCCTACAGGTACGGCAAACTACCCGCCAAATACCCGAAGTGAAGCGGTCTCCCTCAACAAAGTGAGTAGGCCACAAAACACGTCAAAGTACCCGGTAGTTTGTGCACCCCACCTTGGGTCTATCCTAGGAGCAAAAACAGTAAAATGAAATAATACAACGGTGGCTACAACCGCAACCTGGATGTGCCCTGCAAAATAATATTACAACAAATTACATTTACATTGAATGAATTAAAATAATAACCCATCACAAACCCCGGCTAATCATCACAACAGTCCAATACAGTTCACATACACAAACAGTAAAAACCATTACAGAATTGTGCAACCCCCTGCCTGTTAGTTGTATGTATGCCCTAGAGGCCAGTATTGTACAGATGATGTATATTATATTGGATGCTTGGACATATATAGAGATGACTTTCTTGCTCGATATGATAGTATGCTATCTGGTTACTCTTTATCTTAACATGTACACTAGTCTCTTTAAACTGTCTTATGGTTACATGTTGGTAAAGCCCTTAGGATGTGTACTTGACTACCTGGACTATGATGCAGATCATACTAGTGGGGACATGGTAGTCCATAAGTACATCCTTCAAGGTCCCTAGTCATGGGTGTATCGAGACGGGGCATCGATATACCAGAGTAGACTAGCGTATACGCTTCTCGACCCATGAGATGGGCGATGGATGATCCCATATCCATTGGTGTTTGACATCAGAGATGGTGTACGGGTGCTCAGTGGAGACTGGGTACACTGGACGGACTCGCCGAGAACTCCCAGATGGTATTATACCTCACGTCAGATGGCAGTTCTCAGGTGACACTTGTACAGGTTAGTCTGTAGACCCGAGATCGTCATAGAGTCTTGTGTGATTCCCACTGTGCTTTGATCTCCACCTTACCACGTCCATGAGGGCGTGCAAAACGGTGGTCTTTGGGTACAGTCCCGAGTCACATGGAGGCAATGAGCGATATGAGGGGTTTCGTCTCTCCCGGTATTGGGGGTTGATGTTGCGCTGTGCTCGATTGGCCGTAACAGGGAAGTCCCTGGCCAGGGCTGATCAGAGATTTGCTGGTAAGTGTTACTAGTAGTTTCTCGACCCGTTATGAGCCTCACATCGGCACGACTTATTGGTTATTGGGGTCTGACGTATACCACCCCTAGGCTTGATATGCGACATATCAGACGAACAGACCGGACTGTACGGTAAGTGTTACTGGTTGGATTCACAGGAGTGTGAGCGGACTAGCTCGTCGATCTTATGATCGCTCAATACCCGGATGGCCGTTACGTTTAGCAGACCGCTTGCGGCTTGTGGGTGCTTGATATGATCATCATCTGCTACCGGCGTATTGACGAGTCTTTAGAGTCCAACACAGAGGTTTCCTGGTTCAAGCGAAACGAAATAGGAGCGCATATAAGATATGTACAGGACCGAGAATAATGCGTGTATTTGATACCGCATTTCATTCTCGTGATATATGTTTCGATTGGTTATATTCGATATGACCTAGTTATCGAATCATTGATTCGATAAATCGATACACTGGATTCTAGTCGGTTATGTGCGACATGACCGGATCATTGAATCAAATGTTGATTTAATGATTTAATGCATAATTATATATTTGATATATTGCATTGCATTAACTAGTATTGGTTCACTTTAAATGGATTTTCTCACTTGATGTACATGTTGTATATGTGATATACTTTTGTGCACATCTTTGTATCATGTTTGATGATGCTTGCTCATTAGGTTAAGTGTGAAGTATTAAACCATGGTTAAGAGATGATTAGGGTTTTGCCTTTTTATTTATTTATTTGTTTATTTATTTAGAAAAGGTTTAGATGAGAATGGTGGCTTTCTTTGTCTCTTGTTGATGTTTCTTGAAGCTTTGACAAAGTCCACCATCCTTATCTCATCCTTAACCCTAACCATTCCTATTAACCTTAGTTTAATCTCTACACTTGACCATGGTCAAGATATGATAAGTATTGATATTAGTTTCTTTTTAAAATATGAAACTTATCATATTCTTTCTTCTTCATCATCTTCTTCTTCAAGAAAAGCTTGATGCCATCAATGGCAACTTGAGAAAAAGTTAGTGAAATCCAATTCTAAAGTGAACCCACCTCCTATTTCTTCACCCTCTGCCTCTTGCCAAGTTGTTTTAGGTGTTTTCTTCACAAGTTTCACAACTTTGTGAAGTCGGAGCTTGAACATGTGATGCCTCGACGTAGATCGTCTTTGACACGAAGCCGACGACATATTCCGCCCGTTTCTCCGATGAAGCCGACGAATGAGTTCGGGATTCATGATGGACAGCGAGAGGACACCCACGTGGAGCTAAGGAAGTGGATAACCGGATCTACAAAGGTTGTAGCTCTCTTCCTTTAGTTAAAGTGTTAACTAGATTATCTTTTCGCCTAGAAATCTAGCCGGCGATCCGTATTAGGGTTTCTCGGCACCCATAATTTTTGAAATTGGCATGATCGATGCCTTGTGAGACTTTATTAGAGTGCCTAGGAACCCTACACTGCCAACTGACATACTAGCAGTTAGGGGAGGTTTACGAACACATTATACAAACACAGATATAATCAAATTAGCAAACATCGCAAAATTTCGATCGTGCAAACACATTAGATTCTACTCCAATACTTCTCTGTGCACCTGAGACTTGAGCAGAAAAATAAACATCCCAGAAATCACCAAAATATCACAGAAGAATTACTGGTGGAAAATGGGTTGAATCGGCCCCAACTCGGCCACGGTTCAGCGGCGAATCGGTGCGATCCGCTGCGGTTCAGCGATCGTTTGGCCGATTCAGGAACCCATTTTTCACCAGTTTTCTTACAATTCTCTGTAGGTTATTCTGAAGCACCCTGAAAAATTTTTAGAGCCTGTTTAAAATTCGACAGAATGTAGTGATATCGATGTCGTTTTTTGGGTCGTTTTGCGTTCGAATATCTTACGACTTTGCTAATGAGTTATTTATTGTTTAGCGAGGCTCTGATACCACTGTAAGTCAATGTACAACACCCCACGACTTGCGGGAAGGCGGAAATATGAAAAACGATCTTTTTCTTTGCTAAAACATCGACTAACTGCATGAATCGAAGCTAAACAATAACTAACATAAAACATAGAAGTTAACAACTACTATGTAAAGGGATTATACCTAAAGAACCGTGTCCTTCGTCTTTACGAACTCTACCTCCTCCTCGGCCTTCTCGAAGTAGTAGACGATCCACCCGAGAGCTTTACTCCAAGCTTTGTCTCTAAACTTGAGGCAACTAGGTTTCTTTAAGTGCTAATCAAAGTACCTAGATGATATAGAGTGAGGGTTATGGTTTAATTAGTCTAACTAATCCTTGTACTCAACACATGAGAGGGGAGGATTAGGGTTTGAAGAGATAGAGCTTGAGGAGAGAGAAGATGAACATAATAATGAAATGAGAAAATGAGCTATCATAATATATATCAAGCATTATTGTTTTTCAAGAAAAGAAAAGAAAATGATTTACAACCATGCTTGATAAATATCTAATGGTGATTCATCTCCATGAGTCATTAAGTATTTATGATGCATTAATGACATGGATGAATCATCCATATGACTCACTAATCTCATTTAATGTATATGCCACCTTAACCCCTTTAGTCACCATCTTCTAGAAGCTTCTCGTGCAATTACGAGAACGCCCCTCCTATCCGTGAAAACACGGAAAAACTTTAGACTGTATAAATCCAATAACCGGATATTAGTAACTGGCTTAAACCAAAGCCGACTAGTAAAAACTGTCCGAAAGTCGTACGTGCGTAAACACACGTATGCGTCCGAACCCTTGTCGTAAAACCATACGACCTCTATATCGTTTCGCCTGGAGTAGGGAAACTCCCTGTGTGGGACTCTAAAGACTCGACTACTACGCTGGCGGTGGGTTTAACAACAGACCGCATGCGGCACTAGCTGTACGTAACGGTCCCCAGGTAGATGTCGATAAGAAGGCCGATGAGGAAACCCATCCGAACTCCTACTAAGTCTGATGTGACAATCTCCATACAGTTCGGTCTGTTCGTCTAAGACTATCGCATATCGGGCCTAGGGGGCGGCAAGCGTCAGTCCTCTAATAGTGGTATAAGTCGTGTCGGTGCGAAGCCCGTTACACCATGAGAAACTACTAGAACCTACCAGCAAATCTCGCTTGCCCTGGCCAGGGACTTTGCGTAATGGCTCTCTGACACAGAGCGATATCAACCCCCAATACCGGGAGAGATGAATCCTGTCTAACCGCCACTGCCTCCAAGTGCTCGGGACTGCACCCAACTGCTACCTGTTTGCACGACTCCTTTGAGCCGTGGTAGGGTAGCAATCTATGAACAGTGGGATACACTCGAAGCGAAGTAGCAGTGTCAAGTCTGCGGACTATGCTGTACTCATGTCACCTGGGAACTGTTCACTGACGACTGGTATAAAACCAACCAACAGTTCCCTGTGAGTCTTGTCCGGTGTACCCGTAACCTAACGAGCACCTGCATACTATCTCCAGTACGACGTACTGATGGCTGTGGGACAGACCATCTCCCCAACTGGGATGAGAAGTGTACACACTAGTCTACTCCGGAGTATCGACGCCCTGTCTCGATAATCCAATGACTAGGGACCTGAATAAGGATGTGCTTGTAGACTACCCAGCCCCCACTAGTGTGACTGCCATCACAACGCTGGTAGTCAAGCAAGATCCTAAGAGCTCTATCAATACGTATACTCACATATTAAGATAGAAAAAACCAAGTAGCATACTACCATGTTTAGCAAGACTGTTATATATATTTGAATATCCCAAGCTTCCATTAAGTAATATACAAACTAGTATGATACAATAATGGCCCCTAGGGCATATACACTAACAAACCGTAACTAAGTTTAATCTCTAAATCATTGCTGCATATGTAACCCTAACTTATTACAATATTATATATCACATATACAATATATTTTGTAACAAAAAGAAAATAATACAGTTAACACATATCGCATATATATCAATGTATTATCCGGTGAGAAAATGAATCAATAAAGCGAGCTTATATTAGTAAACGTAATGTAATATATCACATATATAATTATACATTAAATTATCGAATCTACACTTGATTCGACAATCCGGCTATATTGCATATAACCGACTAATATAATATGTACCAATTCATCGAATCAACACTTGATCCGATGACCCGGCTATATCACATATACACGGCCGATATCACATATCGCGAGAATAGAATACGGTATCTCATAACGTATTATTCTCGGTCCCGCACATATCAAATATGTACTCCTACACCGTTTTGCCTGAGCCAGGAAACCTCTGTGTAGGACTCTGAGGAATCGTAAATACGCCGACAATAGGTGATGATCATATCAAACACCTACAAGCTGCAAGCGGTCAGCTAAACGTAACAGCCATCCAGGTATTGAGCGACCAGAAGATCAACAAGCAAGCCTGTACATTCTCCTATGAATCCAATCAGTAACACTACCGTACAGTACGGTCTCTTCGTCTGATATGTCGTATATCAAGTCTAGGGGTGGCAAAAGTCAGACCCCAGTAACCGATAAGTCATGTCGATGTGAGGCTCATAACGGGTTGAGAAACTACTGATAACTCTTACCAATAGCACTCCAAATCAGCCTTGTCCAGGGACTTCCAGTTATAGCCAATCGAACACAGCACAACATCAACTCCTTATACCGAGAGAGACGAAATCCCTCCTATCGCTCATTGGCTTCATGTGATTCGGGACTGTACCCAAATGCCACCATTTTGCACGCCCTCTTGGACGTGGTAAGGTGGAAATCAAAGCACAGTGGGAATCACACAAGACTCTATGACGATCTCGGGTCTACAGACTAACCTGTACTAGTGTCACCGGAGAACTACTATCTGACGATTAGTATAATACCATCTAGGAGTTCTTAGTGAGTCCGTTCAGTATACCCAGTGTCCACTGAGCACCCGTACACTATCTTTGATGTCGAACACCAATGGATATGGGATCATCCATTGCCCATCATATGGGTCAAGATGCGTATACGCTAGTCTACTTTGGTGTATCGATGCCCTGTATCGATACACTATCGACTAGGAACAGTTATACGATGTACTCATTGACTACCTTGGCCCCACTAGTATGATCTGCATCATAGTCCTAGTAGTCGAGTACATATCCTAAGGGCTTTATCAACATGTGAGAGCAAGACAGTAAACCAATACAAGTCAATATGTTAAGATAAAGTGAAACCAAATAGCATACTATCTTGTCGAGCAAGAAAGTCCTCTCTATATATATCCAAGCATTTACTATAATATACATCATATGTACAACAATGGCCTCTTGGGCATATATACAACTAACATCATCTTGACGCAGTTCTTACTCATTGTAATGATAAGAACTTAACTTTGAATTGGGAAAAATGCCATTTCATGGTCCAAGAAGGTATTGTGCTTGGAAAAGTCATTTCATGAAAAGCCATTTAGGTTGACAGAGCTAAAATAGATGTCATTCATAACCTTCCTCGTCCCAAATGCGTAAAAAATATACAATCTTTTCTTAGCCATGCAGGCTTTTATCGGAGATTCGTTTAGGATTTTAGAAAAATTGCTAGACCCTTATCTCTTGTTTTGGCTAAGAACACAACATTTCACTTTGACTCGGATTGTTAGGCTGCATTTGACTCACTTAAAAACTCTCTCACTACAGCCCCCGTTCTTTCATCTCCTGATTAGAACCACCCGTTTGAGCTTATGTGTGATGCATCAGATTTTGCCGTTGGTGCAGTCTTAAGACAACACATTGAGAAGATGCCATATGTGATTTATTATGCAAGTAAGACCCTGAATGATGCTCAAATTAATTTTTTTGCATTAGAAAAATTCAGGCCTTACTTGATTGGCTCACCAATTGTTGTGTACACTGACCACTCCGCCTTAAAACATCTTTTATCGAAGAAGAATGCTAAAGGTAGGTTAATCCGTTGGATCCTTCTATTACAAGAATTTGATCTTGTCATTCGAGATAAGAAAGGATGTGAAAACGTAGTAGCCGACCATCTTTCGTGCATCTCTTCTTTACCTGTGACCCTGCCAGTTAACGACACTTTTCCCGACGAACAACTCTTGACCATATCCGGCGAATCTTGGTTCGTGGATATTGTGAATTATCTTGCAACGGGACTTATTCTCAGCCAATGGTCTAAACAGGACAAACATCGATTTCTATCCCAAGTAAAACACTTTTACTGGGATGAACCCTATTATTTTAAATATTACCCTGACCAAATCATTCGTAGATGTGTCCCAAATGATGAATTCAAGAGCGTTCTGTCTTTCTGTCATGATCAGGCATGCGGTCGTCACTTTGGTCCATGAAAGACGGCGGAGAAGGTTTTGCAATGCTGTTTTTACTGGCCAACTTTATTCAAAGATGCATTTGATCATTGCAAAACTTGTCCACAGTGTCAACACATAGGTCGAATTTCTCGGAGTAATGAGATGCCTCTCCAACCAATCTTGGTGGTTGAAATTTTCGACGTTTGGGCTATTGATTTTATGGGTCCTTTTCCCAACTCTTTTGGCAAATTGTACATATTGTTAGCGGTTGATTACGTCTCGAAATGGCTGGAAGCTATTTCTTGTTGCACTAATGACAACAAGGTTGTCATTAAGTTCCTTAAAGAAAATATCTTTTCACGATTTGGGCACCCTCGCGCAATCATTAGCGACAACGTGACGCATTTCTGTAATCGGTCTTTTGAGTCTTTGATACGGAAATATGCAATCAACCACAAACATTCCACACCTTATCATCCCCAAACGAGCGGGCTAGCTGAGATTTCGAACAGGAAAATCAATCAAATTTTGTAGAAAACAGTTTCTAAAAACCGGAAATATTGGTTTACCAAATTGACGGATGCTGCTTGGGCATTTCGTACTGCTTTTAAAACTGATCTCGGTATGTCTCCTTATCGTCTATTGTTTGGTAAGGCTCGCCACTTTCCGGTCGAGATTGAACACAAAGCAATATGGGCCATTAAAGAACTGAACTTTGACTTAAATCAAGCCTGCAACTTTCGGAAGCTGTAATTAAACAAGCTAAGCGAACTCCGCGCTGAAGCTTATGATAATGCTATGATAGTAAAGAATCGGAATAAGGTATTTCACGATAAAAATATTTTGAGAAATTTTTTTACACTAGGTCAACAATTCCTTCTTTACGATTCACGTCTCCATCTTCATGCGGTTATGCTACGTTCTCGTTGGAAAGGACCTTTTGTTGTGCGGTATGTCTACCCGCACGGGGCAGTTGAGGTTGAAAATGATAAAAATGGTTCAATTTTCAAAGTCAATGGGCATAGACTTAAACCGTATTTTTCGACTGACCCTACGGAGGAGCTCCTGTTTTTACAGGAGCCGCTTTATCTTAACTAAATTCTCCGTCTCACCTCCATGTCTTGAAAAAAAAATACTGTATCATCTTTAGAATGGAGGTGAGTAATAAAAGAATAAGTTTGGGGGAGATTTTCACGATCATGTTTCATGTCCCTATGAATAAATTTTTCCTCCCATGTTTACAGGTTTTTGAGTTTTAACAGATGGCAACAGTGAGGATACTGTTGTAAACAAGTTTGGGGGAGGTTTGTGCTTATTTACACATCACTTTGCATCATAGTTTACATAAACACAAAACATATAAAAAAAATATTTAAAATATTTAATATTTAATCTTTTATAATAAAATATTAGAAAGTGAAAAATTACATCTAAAAGATTGGAAAAATTTAAGAAAACCAAGAAAGTTAGATGTTTTCTTAAACAAACTAGTAATAAGTAGTTATGGGCCGTTGTCCCAAGGGTTAGTAAGAGGAAAGAAGTCACTAATCTGAGAATAAAAATAAGTCCGAAAAATAGTTCCTATTCTGCAAGCAAAACATTTGAATCTTGATACCATACTATACGCACTTACACACGTCTTGAAGCTCGGGATAGTAGAGGATACCTTGAAATGCTCTTGTCTAAAAGCCAAAGTTCAAAGAAAATAAAAAAATGAGAAATAAAAGATAAAATGGTCAAGAAAAATGAACACTGGTTTCGTAATCACCAAGGCAGCATAAAAAAATATAGCGAGGGTGCTTCATCACCTAGTGCCTTAGACCAACTGGTTTGGGAGTCACTGTTAAGCCTCAGGTGTTGTAAGACGAGGAAATTGCTACTTACGCCTAATCTGCAAGCACATGAGTAATCGGTCGGTTAGTACCTCAAGAAGTATTAACGGTCGCATGAAAAATGAGTAAGCAATTCCATCTAAAATATTCACCGATTAAAAAGTACTGAGGTAGATGGATAAGAGTATGATAGCTTGAATTGAATTCTCCGAGTGTAGGGATGACCTTTACACACACGTAGGGGTATATGATCGATGTTTGGAAGAAAGGTAGGGATGAAGATAAAAGGCGATGTTTAATTGAGGGATGGTGTGATTTCTAACATCTTTTCATGACTATTAAGATAGGGCTCATAACAACCGAAAAGCCAGTGTAGTTGAAAACTCTGATTTTCAAGTTCTTTCTTTTATAATTCTTATCTTTACAAGTAACTTTCACAGTCTTCTTTTTATTATGGGATTTTGTGGATGCAATCCGCTGAAAACCCTCAGGAGATAACACTCCTCCTACTAGGGACACCTAGAGGTTTAAAGGCTTGTAGCACGTGCTCAGTGCAATCGTGTTGCCTACGAAAGTGTGCTAGTTAGTTTTTCTTTTTCTTATATTTTCTCCTTCTCTTGAATAAAAGAATTTTGCTCGAGACGATCAAAATCAAGTTTTGGGGAATTTGTTCAGTCGAAAATAATGCAATCTGTAACACATCAATTTCCTCATTATTCTAATCATCTAAGGATAGTTGATATAAATATAACGCATACTACTAGTTTGCCTGGAAAATACTAATTACCCAGTGTTATATATATATTAAACGTTCTTTATAGGAACTTGTGTGTTTATTACTTCACTGATGATATTGTATATCTCAACACTTTTTATCAAGATTTTGTGCAGAAAATTATTCAGGTCATATAACCGGAATCGCAAAGTTGCCGATAAAACGCAGCAAGTCAAAGAAATAAAATCTGGCAGAGATTCAGAAAAGATAATAAGATTCCAGACATCAGAAGAAGACCATAAAGCCAACAACAGAAAACACCAGAGAATTGAGCCAACAATCTCATCAAACGGCCATGCAACCGCGACTGATCCAACAATATCCGCCGCGGATCCGTGTCTGAGTTGGCTCGTCGGCGGTCAACATTTTTCCCGAGGATCCCTTGTAACCTCCTAGCTTCTTCAAGACGCTTCGAACCTCCTGGCTTTCTCCAGAAGCTTCCCTACAACAGCCAAGATTCTCATGCATGCCTCATAACAACCTAGATTCTAGTGGAAGATAAACATAGCTTCTAGTAGAAGATTGGGAGAACTATAAATGGAGACCTAAGGTTACATTTCAAAGGTTGTTGAATATTGAACCAATTCACTACACAAGTTGAGTGACACAACTTGTGATCCAAACACAAATCGAATCCAAATCTAATAAAAATCAAGATCCATTGAGAGCAAAATCAAGCGACAATCGAAGAGCCTTTCTCGTAACGCCGATCGTCATCAAGAGCAAGAGATCCGCAACAGATCCACGACTCACGGCGATCGAGCCACGCAAATATCGACGACAAATTCCCTTTTAAAAGAGCGATCGAGGGCTAGTCTTGTAATCTCAAATTGAGAGGTGTAATTTGAAGAAGATTTAATAAAGATGATAAATTGTTAATTCTCACTTTCTTTACATTCTTGCATGATGAAATTTATCATTCTTGATTCTTTATTTTTCCTGATTTGTGAGTGAAATCCCCGCTTGAAAAAGAATCGAGAGAATCGGTAGATCAAATGATGATGAAATCCTAAAACCAATCTTAAGTCTTATGAGAATTGTAAAATTTAGGAAAAAGAATTGTTAATGACCAAATTTGGAGCGAGATCATGTTCTAGATTATTTCGTTACAAATTAAGGATCAAATGATTGATGATCCTCTTTGCTAGAGGCTAGATGTGAATGATGATCAATGAAAAGACAAGGGATAATGAAAGGAGAAACCCTAATTTCTTCAATAGATCCCTAATCTTCATTCACCATCATCGATCTAGCTACAATCTGTCAATAGATAAGATTAGTCATTTTTAGTATTCGTCATTGCTACTAATTCGATCGATTCCTACAAGCTATTCTTCTTATTCTTGATAACTAAATTGACCTGGACATATTCTTAATTCATGAACATTTTCTTGATTTTCTTGAAATGACAAGTCAATTAAGCCTTGAATCTATTTCTTGAATTTTCTTTTTTTATTTTCATTTCGACTCATCTAAAGCTATATCGATCAAATAAACGAATCTTTGTGGACGATCTGTTCTCATTAACGAAACTTCAAATGACACCGTTATTGATTGCGGTTATAAATAATTTTGATTGTGACTAAACTTTTCCTTTTCATATCACACGATCAAAAATTGAGGATCAATCAATGCCTCTTCCAATATCCGACTCGCGACTTTAACCGTATATTTTTGGCCATCTCTCCAAATCCCTTTATATGTCTTTAGTCAGTATCTACTGTACGCCCCCTTAGGCTAAATTGTTTTCTTCCTTCCCTACCATTCGGCACCAGCCTATGGTTTGGAAGAAGACTATCCAATAAGCATAATAGGTGTACTCTCCTAATCCTAGAAGTACTCGCAACCTAAGAGAAGGTGATGATAAAAGACAACTGAATAAACCTTATTCAATTTCTCCTGAACCGGAGAAAAGAAAAGGTGAAGTAGGAGTGGCGATGAAATACATGGTTTGGTCGTGAATGATAGCAGTCGCAATTTACTTTGCCATCTTTCTAATACCTTTATTTTGTTTTTACTTATGACCTTCTGTACACCACACTTAGGCTAATTGGTTTTCTTCATTCCCTACCATTCGGCACCTGCCTATGGTTTGGAAGAAGACTATCCAATAAGCGTAATAGGTGCACTCTCTCCTAATCCTAGGAGCCCTCACAACCTGAAAGAAGGTAAAAGGAAAAGTCAACTGAATAGTCCTATTCAATTTCTTCAGAACCACAATAAATCCTCCAATCTGGAACAAGTTCCTTCGAGTTCGTATGTAACTATACGATGGATTTATCCAATGGAAGTGGATGTTCGTAGTGATACGGAGTGTTCTGGAGAAATGCAAAGGGTAAAAGAAGCAGTAGCAATGATGTATTCAACTCAGAAAATCCAAAAGCCAGTGTTTTAAGAAAGTTCGGTTAACTTGGTTACCGAGTTATAGTCTAGGGTCGGGCCATCGTCGCAGCCAAAGAGGGAGAGAAAAGAAACACTCAGTATGCACTCTAACCTAGATCAGAATGGTTAATCACTTTATCTAATCAGGATGTCTCCTACTGTATCGTCAAATTCTCCTCCAAACCTGAAAGAAAAAAATTAGCCGGGATCACTCAAGGAATAAACCAACTCATCAGTGGGAATCGGGATCCAACTATCATCGCATGATAACTGTTAGATATGTATGCCCTAGAGGCCATTATTGTATAATACTAGTTTGTATAATACATTTTGGAGGCTTGGAATATATATATATGGTTTTACGACAGTCTTGCTCGATATAGTAGTATGCTACTTGGTTTGTTTCTATCTTAATTTGTGTATATGTTTCTTTAAACAAATCGCTAAAAACATATTGGTAGAGCCCTTAGGATTTTTGCTTGACTACCGGCATTGTGGTGGCGATCACACTAGTAGGGGCTGGGTAGTCTATAAGCACATCCTTATTTTGATCCCTAGTCATAGGATTATCGAGACAGGGTATCGATACTCCAGAGTAGACTGGTGCATACGCTTCTCTTCCCAGCAGGGGAGATGGTCTGTCCTACAGCCATCGGTACGTCGTACTGGAGATAGTATGCAGGTGCTCGTTAGGTTACGAGTACACTGGACAGGACTCGTCAGGAGCTGTTGGTTGGTATTATACCTATCGTCAGTTAACAGTTCCCAGGTGACATGAGTACAGCTTAGTCCGCTGACTTGACACTGTCACTTCGCCTCGAGTGTGTTCCCACTGTTCTTAGATTACTACCCTACCACGGCTCTCTTGAGTCGTGCAAACAGGTAGTAGTTGGGTGCAGTCCCGAAGCACTTGGAGGCAGTGACGGTTAGACAGGATTCGTCTCTCCCGGTATTGGGAGTTGATATCGCGCTGTGTCTAGGAGAGCCATTACACATTGTCGTCCCTGGCCAGGGCAGCGAGAATTGATGGTAGGTTTTCCAGTAGATTCTCAGGGTGTTTTGGGCTACACTCCGACAGGACTTGTACCGCTATTAGGGGACTGACGTTTACCGCCCCCTAGGCCCGCCATGCGATATTCTCAGACGAACAGATCGGACTGTACGGAGATTGTCACATTCGGGCTCAGTAGGAGTTCGATGGGTTCACCTCATCAGTCTTCTTATCGGCATCTTCCTGGGGACCGTTACGTACAGCTAGTACCGCTTGCGGCCTGTGGTTAAACCCACAGCCAGCGTAGTGTCGAACCTTTAGAGTCCCACACAGAGGGTTACTCGGCTTTGGGCAAAACAGAGTAGAGGTTGCATGGTTTTGCAACGGGGTTCGTTCACATCCGCGCACTTGTGCACGTTTGGTGTCCGGACAGTAGTTACTAGCGGGCTTTGGTTTAAGCTAGATCCTAGTAATAGTTTTGGGATTGGTTTTGTCTCAGTGTATTCGTTTTCCTTAGAGCACGGATACGGGTGTGTATGCACAGTTGACAGAGGCAGAGGCAGAGGATTCTCATTAGGGTTGTTAACCATTTGGCTTTGGTTGACTTGTTGACCATTGACTTTTCTCTAGACCCTAATGAGAATTTGATATATGATTAATAATATTAATTAAGTATTATTGTGCCATGGTTGAGTTGAAAGTTTGACATTTGTTGACCGGTTGACCATTTTGGACTTGTTGTCCATCATCATTTCATGGCTATCATTTCATGGGTATGACTTTTGCTTGCTTGTTGTTTACAAAATGCAATAATAGCATGAAATGATAATGGTTATTGAAACTAACCATCACCATATACTTAATTATTATTATTATTATAATTTTTCACACTTTTGTGAGTAGGGTTGGATTATGAGAGCTCATTCTATCATTTTCTTTCTCTCTCCAAGAAAGAAAGCTCTCCCTCTTCCTCTTCATCTTTCAAGGTTCAAGTGTTCCATGAGTTAGAAATCATGAACCTTTCAGACAAAACCACCACAACTCTTCTCTACTCATTCTAAGGTTCTAGGTTTAGCAAACCAAGCACTATAGTGATCTCTAAATTGAGATAGGAGCTCAAGTTCGAGGCCCTCGGGTGGATCCATCTATGGCAAAGAGGAGACGACGAAGAGGATCCGTTCAAGCAACTGTTAGTTATATGTATGCCCTAGAGGCCATTACTATACGTAGGATGTATATTGTAGTGGATGCTGGGACATATATAGGGAGGACTTTCTTGCTCGACATGATAGTATGCTATCTGGTTACACTTTACCTTAACGTGTACATTGATTGTCTCTCTGTTACATGTTGGTAAAGCCCTTAGGATGTGTACTTGACTACCTGGACTATGATGCAGATCATACTAGTGGGGACATGGTAGTCCATAAGTACATCCTTCAAGGTCCCTAGTCGTGGGTGTATCGAGACGGGGCATCGATATACTAGAGTAGACTAGCGTACACCTTCTCAACCCATACAGATGGGCGATGGATGATCCCATATTCATTGGTGTTTGACATCAGAGATGATATACGGGTGCTCAGTGGAGACTGGGTACACTGGACGGACTCGCCGAGAACTCCCAGATGATATTATACCTTACGTCAGATGGCAGTTCTCTGGTGACACTGGTACAGAGTAGTCTGTTGACCCGAGATCGTCATAGAGTCTTGTGTGGTTCCCACTGTGCTTTGATTTCCACCTTACAACGTCCAAGAGGGCGTGCAAAACGGTGGCTTTTGGGTACAGTCCCGAATCAATTGGAGGCAATGAGCGATAGGAAAGGATTCGACTCTCCCGGTATAGGGAGTTGATGTTGCGCTGTGTTCGATTGGCTATAACCGGAAATCCCTGGCCAGGGTTGCTGAGATTTACTGGTAAGTGTTACCTGTAGTTTCTCGAACTGTTATAGTCCTCACATTGACATGACTTATCGAGCTATTGGGGTCTGACGTTTACCACCCCTAGGCGAGATATGCGACGTATCAGACGAACAGACCGGACTGTACGGTAAGTGTTACTGGTTGGATTCACAGGAGTATGAGTGGGCTTGCTCGTCGATCTTCTGATCGCTCAATACCCGGGTGGCCGTTACGTTTGGCAGACCGCTTGCGGCTTGTGGTTGTTTGATATGATCATCATCTGCTGCCGGCGTATTGACGAGTCTTTAGAGTCCTACACAGAGGTTTCCTGGCTCAAGCGAAACGAAATAGGAGTGCATATGAGATATGTGCGGGACCGAGAATAATGCGTGTATGTGATACCGTATTTCATTCTCGCGATGAATGTATCGAATGGTTGTATGCGATATAACCTAGTTATCGAATCAAGGATTGATTCGATAAATCGATACATTGGATATTAGTCAGTCATATGCGATATGACCGGATCATTGAATCAAGTGTTGATTTAATGATTTAATGTATAATTATATATTTGATATATTACTTTGCATTAACTAGTATTTGTTCACTTTAAATGGATTTTCTCACTTGACGTACACAAGTTGTATATGTGATATACTTTTGTGCACTTGTTTGTATCATGTTTGATGATACATGCTCACTTGAGTTTGTGTAAAGATTAAACCATGGTTATTTTAATGGTTAGTGTTTTAATTTTCATATCTATCTATTTATTTATTTATTATGGAAATGATAATGAGAAAAATGGTGGCTTTCTTTGTTTGTTCATGAAGCTTCATGAAGCTTTGACTAAAGTGACCATTTTGTCTCATCCTTAACTCTAACCATTTCACTTAACCATAGTTCTCTCTCTACACTTAACCATGGTTATAGTTATGATAAGAATAATCTTTTTTTCTATTTTTCTCATTATTCTTATGATAATTATCTTCTTCTTCTTCTTCTTCTTCAAGATGAAGAAGCTTTCTTCCATCAATGGTGATTTGATGAAAAGAGTGAGAAATCCAATTCTAAAGTGAACCCACCTTCTATTTCTTCATCCTCTACCTCTTGCCAAGTAGTATGGGGTGTTTTCTTCACATGTTTCATGACTTGGTGAAGTGGGAGCTTGATCTTGTGATGCCTCGACGTAGATCATCTTCGGCATCGTAGTCAATGACCTAGCCCGCCCATTTCTCCGATGAAGACAACGCTAGAGCCCGGGATTTGATTTGGACAACAAGGAGACTTCATCATGGAGCTATGGAGGTGGAGGACCGGATCTACAAAGGTTGTATTTCCGTTCCCTTAGTTAAGTTGTTAACTTGTTGCATGTTTCGCCTAAAATTCTAGTTAACGATCCGTATTAGGGTTTCTCGGCACTTGTAAAATTTGAAATTGGCATGGTTGATGCCTTGTGAGACCTCATTAGTGTGCCTAGGAACCCTGCAGTGGTATCAGAGCCTCGCTAGAGCCTTAGGCGATGCGTAGACGGAGTTAGAAGTCCGATCGAACCGAAACCCCAACTCTCAAAATGCTCTCTGTACAATTTTTGAAATCGAGGATTTTTCCAAATTAAAAATATGCAGAAAAATCAGCAGGAGTTTTTAAGAATTTCTGTGAAATTCGAGCGGCCAATTCGTCTAAAGCGCGGCGGAACCGCGGCACGAGCATGGCCTGTGTGGCGGTTCCGCGGCCAAGTTGTCACATCACCTCTTGAAAATTGCACAGTAATTCCTATCTCTTAGTGCTGTATTTTTTGGGAATTTTTAAATTATACTCAAGAGTTGAGTTTTCTGAGTTGTATTGGGGACTCGGTGTTTCGATCGGATTGTCTAATTTTGTCTGCATGCTTTTCCGGATAATTTTAGAATATGTTAAAAAGTTCGACCGGATATAAATACCCAATTTTTCCCCTGTCGGGAAATTTCCAAGTGTTGGATCTTTCCGTAGTTTAAGAATGTTCTAAGTAGTGCAAGTAACGCGATGGTCCCTCTAGAAGACAACAAACCTTAACTCGATTATGTGACCGTCTTGAACTGCCCTTTGAACCTTAGGCTTTGGGGCAGTACGGCGTGCCACATGTGAGGCGTTGGCTTGACCCTTCTACGGCTGGACCGTTGGTACTGAGGCACGAAGTGAATGTTTTTAAACTTGTTTCATGTGTTGAGCTGTTTCGGGAAAACTTGGGTGTTTGAATGTTCGATCGGAATGTTTAACATTTTCTATTTATCTGGAATGGGATACAATAATTGGAATTCACAAGAAGTTATGAGATAACTAATATGAATGTTATAAACACAGCACTTTAGTTTCACTTGATCGGTTGCTACGGAATTTTGATGTGATCAAAAGTCCGTCGCAATCACGTAGCGTACGCGGATACTCGCCGGGTAAACTTAATAGACAGCCTCGCTCCATAGCCCCGACCAAGTGACTATAGGAGAATCCCGTCGCCGAAAGCATCCGTTCGGGTGCTCGCGGCAGCGGTGTTCCGCCTTGGTGCACTTCGTCGACGGCATCGGGGGTGCAGCCGTCTACTGAAGTTTGCGACGAGCATTCGATCAGGATGTCGGGAATCTTGTTGAATTGCCCGACTTGATATTGAAAAGTGTTTTCGATTTTGAGACTAAAATGCGGGGTTTATAATTGTTAGGCATGTGATGTCTAAGTATTTCATTTGATTAGGCATGCGATATCTAAACAGATTGCGGATTCCAACAGTTGTAGTTTTACACTTTCTTTTCTGCGACCGTAAGTGTAATATGTGATATCGCCGGTTTCGTTGCTATATGTCAACGACAATTGGGATGCGCATATTTACTTACGTTGATGACATGTGATGTTATGTGTTGCTGGATATGTTATATTGGATCGTCGTGTTTGAATAGCCGGGGTTTTTTATGTGAGATGAGTGTTTTTCATTTTCATTCATGTAAAAACTTGTATGTAATATTCTTTTATTGGGGCACTTCCAGGTTGCGGAAGATGTCACCCTTTGTATATTATTTACTTTTCCGCACTAGGATAGACCCAAGGAAGGGAGCACAGGTAACCGGGTTCTGGAGTCCAGTGGGAGACCAACTGGAGGAGTCGAGTCCGGGTCTCCTAACTCTAGAATTGGTAGGGTTGCTTGCCGCTCTCTTAGGGGTTTAGGGGTGTGGGTTTGGCTATTCATCGCGACCGTGGAATCCGTGTTTTATACTGGCTCGTATTGAAAACACGGACGTCCTAGTATATCCAATATTTCATATGATTCTTCTGCTGCGATATCTGTGATGTGATCATGTGATATTCTGTGATGGATACTGTATATAGTATATATGATATATTATATAGACGTTACTTATATTTTACACCCGTGCTAGCCCTGCCCCGCTCTGCCGTTAGTTACCTAACCTAACGGTGCACGAGGGGACATCGAGGCGAATGCGGATGGCATAAGTGTACGTCGTATTTATCTTTGATGTTTAGGTACTTAAATGATGGGATTTCATTAATGTGATTAATGAAAATAAAAGAAACCTAAGATGTTGTAGAATCGAATTTCAAAAATGAAACAGGTAGCTACAATTCTTGCTTTGCACAGCGATATATATGATATATCCTGCACCTTATTCGATAAGGAAAGGACCGAGATCTCTTCACCGGGAGTGACTTCTTTAGCAATAACTGGCAGATGCTACACACTCGGTTTGTCTTTTGATTGCTTTTAAGAGTTTTTGCTTTGCACAGTGATATATATGATATATCCCGCACCTCATTCGACGAGGAAAGGACCGACGATCCCTTCACCGGGAGTGACTCCTTTAGCAAAACTAGAAAAGCCTCAAAAACACTCCATTTTAAAATCATTTGATTCTACAACGATATCAAGTTCATTACGCAATAGGTTTTCAGAAAAACCTGTCGTAGCCCTCCGTCATTTCAGATAAGTACTAGTTAGTATTCGTGCTGCGGTTGTTTGGCATGCGTCAAGGCGTAGTGTACGGTAGCTAACTAGTGCTTATCTATTAGCATACGATGCGATTGGATTAGGGTATTCGTACGGCGTTGTTTGGCATGCGTCAAGGGTCGTGCGGGTGGGTTTAATTCAATCAAGAAATGTACGGGTTGAACTTGTCTAGCGGACTATGGGTTGTTTGGCATGCGTCAAGGTCATAGCACGCTAGGGGCAAAATATTATCGGGAATTTCAAGTGTTGAAATTTGCAATGAGATTGCATACCTTCTATGAGATAGTTGGATCCCGATACCCACTGCGAGTAATTGTTACTCCTGGGAGAGTTTTACACATTACAATTAGCCGATCAAGTAGGTGTCTAGAAAGGTGTCAACGGGGTTACGCCTCTAGGAAAACGAGGTTTACATTAATTAGGTTCGTGCGAAAGCACGGGGGACCTCCCTCAAAGTACCGACACTGGCCTGGTTGAAAGATTGGCGAACTTGTAGTGTGTAATTAATCCCGGCTAGTTTTTCCTTTTAGGGTTTGAAGGAAGATTTGATAAAAACCAGTGGGAGCAATCCTGATTAGATAAAATAATAACCAATCTGATCTTACAAGAGCATACGCTGAGTGTTTTCTTCTCTCTCTCTCCAGGTAGCGACCATATCACGCCTTAATCAAGATAATAATACGGATGTATTGACCGAACCGACTTGTTATACTGAGCTGGGGAACGTTGGTCCCGCTCCAACTTATAATTGTTATAAGACAGAGCAGGAAATTGGGGATTACCAGAATTCCCATGCCGCCCAAACGAACAGAGTGCATGTTGATGCATCATCTTCGGGTGTGTTCATTACAGAGAACTGTTTCTCAGTATCCTTTACGTCCTGGGTATGTGATACCAGATCAGGATCCCAGATATGTAATATGTTACATAGGGCTACAGAAAGGTAGAGAACTGAGAACGGGTGATAAGTTTCATGAGGCAGAAAACGGGGCAAGTGTTGCAGCCAAGTCTGTTGGTCACTGTCACCCTGTATTCCAAATACATTGATTCTGAACGAATGTTATTAGATACCGAACCTGATATACAAAATCATATCTATCTCTTTATTAGTAAAGAAATGATAAAATTTTGTATAGTTGGATAATGTTTTGAACATTTCCTATATCAAAAGTTGATCGGTTCAGGCACGTTATCTAAAAGCATTGATGTTCTAAATCAAACTACAGTTCTTAGTATACAGAAAACACACAAGAGGAAGAGTCCAGAAATGAACGAATCCTTCTTGAGGTATTGTAGACTAGGTCATATCAATGCGACTCGACTAGCTAAGTTGCACATAGATGCATATTTAAATTAGTTTGAATTTACATCTTGTGAAACTTGCCAGTCATGTCACAAAGATAAGATGACCATAGCTCCGTTTACTGGAAACAGAGAAAGAGTTAGTGAACTCTTGGGATGATACATGTTGATGTATAAAAGGTCCCCTGTCTACATATGCCAGGACTGGTTCTTTGTACTTCGTTACATTCTCTGATAATCTCTCAAGATTCAGACATATGTTCCTGTTGAAACACAAGTCCGAACCTTTTGAGATATTCGCAGAATATGATTTAGAAGTAGAAAACCAAAACACGGGTATAAGTATTATGTCCTTTGATGAGATCGAGGAGGAGAATACTTGAGCACGGAAATCCTGGACTATTCTAAAAGGAGAATGAGATTCTCTCTCAGCATTACTCCTCCGTATACACCATAGCATGATGGTATATCGGGGCGGAGCAATAGCACCCTATGTGATATGGTGTGCTCTATGATGAGTACTACTGAGTTAACTATTTCCTTTTTGGGAGTTATGCACTTGAGAAGTTGCATACCTATTGAATAGGGTTCCAATCAAATCAATTGCCTACCGCTTCATATGTGATATAGAAAGGGAAGAGCCCATATCTTAAGATGGTTAAGATTTGGGGTTGACCGGCCTATGTCTAAAAGCAAAATCCGGACAAGCTCGAGGCAAGGTCTGTTATGTAGAACTGGAAATGTTCCAGCTATACAAATTGCAGCTGATGATTTGATAGAACCAAAGGATTCAGTAGAAACCAACGAACCTCAGCCTCTCCGCCGATCTAGTAGGCTTCCTCACCCACTTGAGAGATATTTCGGTTTCTCTATGACAGTGGAAGCGAGGATTGCATCATAAGATGATGACCCAACTAGTTTCGAGCTGGCCATCAGGAGTGGGACTCTGTAAGAATGGCTGGATGCTTAGTGATCTGAGATGGAATCCATGTACACCAACAAAGTATGGACTGTGGTTGCTATACCTGAAGGGTTAAATCCCCATCAGGAGCAAGTATATCTTGAGAAGATTACTTGGTGTAGATGGAAAAGATGAGACTTTCAAAGCTAGACTTGTTAAAGGTTTTCTTCATCAACCAGGCGTGGATAATGATGAAACCTTTTCCAGTGGCTATGCTTAAGTCCATCCGGATCCTACTTGCCACGGCTACGTACCATGACTACGATATCTGGCGGTTGGGTATCATGACAGCTTTTCTAAATGATGTTTTAGAAGAGAGCGTCTATAAGTACACAGCCAGAGGGCTTCGTAGACAGTGGGAGCAGCGGAAACGTGTGCAGGAAGCTGTATAGGATAAAGCAGACATCGCGGAGTTGGAACATCTGTTTTGATGTGTTAGTCAAAGAGTTTGACATCATCAAAATGGTAGATGAACCTTGTATAAACAAAAAGGTAGTAGGGAGTATAGTGACGATCCTCGTAAAGTACGTGTATGGCATGCTCTTGATAGGGAAGGAGTTTCCTATGCTACGCTCGGTCAATCTCCGCTTATCACAATAATTCTCCATATAGGATCAAAGTGATACCTCCTAAATCCTGGGTTTTGGATCTATGAGATAGATCTAAATGGATGTTAGGATTCTCACTAGTTGTAGTGAGACGGTATCAATCGACCCTGGGGAGAATCACTGGAATGGTTCCAGGGTGATAAAGACGACTGAATGTCAGTCACAGGCATTGTCTTTACCCTCAGTGGAGGGACGGTATGTTGGAAAAGTTCCAAGCTAGATACCGTGGCATACTAGACGATTAAGGCTGGATACATCGCTACTTAAGATGCTACCAAAGAGGCTGTCTGGGTGTATATATTTGTTCATAAGATGAACTCTGTTCCTCCCATTGTGTGACAATGGAGTTGTGGCTTATGCCAAGGAACGTCCGTCCCATCAGTGATCCAGACATATTCTAAGGGAGTATTACCTGATCATGGAGATGGTTGATCTCCAGGGGATCGAGGTTAGGAGAGTAGACTCAGAGAACATCACGGCGGATCCACTCACGAAGGCCTGTTCCCAGAGAGAGACTTTTATGGGATGGTTGAGTATGAGATACTACAACCACTGCTACAGATGGCCCTAGTGCAAGTGGGAGATTGTTAGTTATATGTATGCCCTAGAGGCCATCACTATACATAGGATGTATATTGTAGTGGATGCTGGGAAATATATAGGGAGGACTTTCTTGCTCGACATGATAGTATGCTATCTGGTTACACTTTACCTTAACGTGTACATTGATTGTCTCTCTGTTACATGTTGGTAAAGCCCTTAGGATGTGTACTTGACTACCTGGACTATGATGAAGATCATACTAGTGGGGACATGGTAGTCCATAAGTACATCCATCAAGGTCCCTAGTCGTGGGTGTATCGAGACGGGGCATCGATATACCAGAGTAGACTAGCGTATACCTTCTCGACCAATACAGATGGGCGATGGATGATCCCATATCCATTGGTGTTTGACATCAGAGATGATATACGGGTGCTCAGTGGAGACTGGGTACACTGGACGGACTCGCCGAGAACTCCCAGATGGTATTATACCTTACGTCAGATGGCAGTTCTCTGGTGACACTGGTACAGAGTAATCTGTTGACCCGAGATCGTCATAGAGTCTTGTGTGGTTCCCACTGTGCTTTGATTTCCACCTTACCACGTCCAAGAGGGCGTGCAAAACGGTAGCTTTTGGGTACAGTCCCGAATCACATGGAGGCAATGAGCGATAGGAGGGGATTCTTCTCTCCCGGTATAGGGAGTTGATGTTGCGCTGTGTTCGATTGGCTATAACCGGAAATCCCTGGCCAGGGTTGCTGAGATTTACTGGTAAGTGTTACCTGTAGTTTCTCGAACTGTTATAGACCTCACATCGACACGACTTATCGAGCTATTGGGGTCTGACGTTTACCACCCCTAAGCGAGATATGCGACATATCAGACGAACAGACCGGACTGTACGGTAAGTGTTACTGGTTGGATTCACAGGAGTATGAGCAGGCTTGCTCGTCGATCTTCTGATCGCTCAATACCCGGGTGGCCGTTACGTTTGGCAGACCGCTTGCGGCTTGTGGGTGTTTTATATGATCATCATCTGCTGCCGGCGTATTAACGAGTCTTTAGAGTCCTACACAGAGGTTTCCTGGCTCAAGCGAAACGAAATAGGAGCGCATATGAGATATGTGCGGGACCGAGAATAATGCGTGTATGTGATACCGTATTTCATTCTCGCGATGAATGTATCGAATGGTTGTATGCAATATAATCTAGTTATCGAATCAAGGATTGATTCGATAAATCGATTCATTGGATATTAGTCAGTCATATGCGATATGACCGGATCATTGAATCACGTGTTGATTTAATGATTTAATATATAATTATATATTTGATATATTACTTTGCATTAACTAGTATTTGTTCACTTTAAATGGATTTTCTCACTTGACGTACACAAGTTGTATATGTGATATACTTTTGTGCACTTGTTTGTATCATGTTTGATGATACATGCTCACTTGAGTTTGTGTAAAGATTAAACCATGGTTAATTAAATGGTTAGGGTTTTAATTTTCATATCTATTTATTTATTTATTTATTATGGAAATGATAATGAGAAAAATGGTAGCTTTCTTTGTTTGTTCGTGAAGCTTCATGAAGCTTTGACTAAAGTGACCATTTTGTCTCATCCTTAACTCTAACCATTTCACTTAACCATAGTTCTTTCTCTACACTTAACCATGGTTATAGTTATGATAAGAATAATCTTTTTTCTATTTTTCTCATTATTCTTATGATAATTATCTTCGTCTTCTTCTTCTTCTTCAAGATGAAGAAGCTTGCTTCCATCAATGGTGATTTGATGAAAAGAGTGAGAAATCCAATTCTAAAGTGAACCCACCTCCTATTTCTTCATCCTCTACCTCTTGCCAAGTAGTATGAGGTGTTTTCTTCACAAGTTTCATGACTTGGTGAAGTGGGAGCTTGATCTTGTGATGCCTCGACGTAGATCATCTTCGGCATCGTAGTCGATGACCTAGCCCGCCCATTTCTCCGATGAAGTCGACGCTAGAGCCCGGGATTTGATTTGGACAGCAAGGAGACTTCATCATGGAGCTATGGAGGTGGAGGACCTGATCTACAAAGGTTGTATTTCCGTTCCCTTAGTTAAGTTGTTAACTTGTTGCATGTTTCGCCTAAAATTCTAGTTAACGATCCGTATTAGGGTTTCTCGGCACTTGTAAAATTTGAAATTGGCATGGTTGATGCCTTGTGAGACCTCATTAGTGTGCCTAGGAACCCTGCAGCAACTACAAGGAGCAAGCAAGAGGGAGAACCGCAACAAGAAGAGAAAAAGTTCAAGACCAAGGTATAACCATTCTACATAGTAGTTAGTACTTGTAGTTTTTGTTTAGCAATGATCCTTCATGAAACGGTCCATGTTACCTAGCTAGGGAAAATTTTCATTTTACCAATTCCTGTTAGTTATATGTATGCCCTAGAGGCCATTACTGTACATAGGATGTATGTTGTAGTGGATGCTGGGACATATATAGGTATAACTTTCTTGCTCGACATGATAGTACGCTATCTGGTTGCTCTTTATCTTAACATGTATACTTTCTGTCTCTCTGTTACATGTTGATAAAGCCCTTAGGATGTATACTCGACTTCCAGGACTATGATGTAGATCATACTAGTGGGGCCTGGGTAGTCCATGAGTACATCCTTCAATGTTCCTAGTCGTGGGAATATCGAGACGGGGCATCGATATTCTAGATTAGACTAGCGTATATCTTCTCGACCCATGTGATGGGCGATGGATGATCCCATATCCATTGGTGTTTGACATCAAAGATGGTATGCGGGTGCTCAGTGGTGACTGGGTACACTGAACGGACTCGCCGAGAACTCCCAGATGGTATTATACCTCACGTCGGATGGCAGTTCTGTGGTGACACTGGTACAGCTTCGTCTGTTCACCCGAGATCGTCATAGAGTCTTGTGTGTCTCCCACTGTGCTTTGATTTCCGCCCTACCACGGCTCTACTGAGGCGTGCAAACAGGTGGTTTTTGGGTACAGTCCCAATTCACATTGAGGCAATGAGCGATAGGAGGAGATTCGTCTCTCCCGGTATTGGGGGTTGATATTGCGCTATGCTCGACTGGCCATAACTGGAAATCCCTGGCCAGGGTTTCACTGATTTACTGGTAAGTGCTATCAGTAGTTTCGTGCTTGTTATGGACCTTACATCGGCATGACTTATCAAGCTACTGAGGTCTGACGTTTACCACCCCTAGGCGAGATATGCGACATATCAGACGAACAGACCGGACTGTATGGTAAGTGTTACTGGTTGGATTCACAGGAGTGTGAGCGGGCTTGCTCGTTGATCTTCTGATCGCTCAATACCCGGCTGGCCGTTACGTTTAGCAGACCGCTTGCGGCTTGTGGGTGTTTCATATGATCATCACCTACTGCCGGCATATTGACGAGTCTTTAGAGTCCTACACAGGTGTTTCCTGGCTCAAGCGAAACGAAATAGGAGCGCATATGAGATATGTGCGGGACCGAGTATAATACCAGTATGTGATACTGTATTCTATTCTCGCGATTTGTATCATTGGTCGGTTATATGAGATATAGCCGGGTTACCAAATCAAGTGTTGATTCGATATATTGATACACTTGATATGAGTCGGTTATATGCAGTATGACCGGATCATTAAATCAAGTGTTGATTTAATGATTTAATGTATAATTATATATTGGATATATTACTTTACATTGACTAGTATTGTTCACTTAAGATTGATTTTCTCACTTGATGTGCACAAGTTATATATGTGATATATGTTTGTGCACTAGTTTGTATCATGATTGATGATACATGCAAACTTGGGTGTGTGAATGACTTACACCGTGTTTAGGTTAATGGTTAGGTTTTATTTATTTTATTTATTTATTTTTGGCAAAAATAAAATGGTGGATTTCTTTGTTTTTATGCTTGAAGCTTCATGAAGCTTTTTAAGTATCTTTGAAAAGTCTAACCATTTTGTTTTATGCTTTGACCTAACCATTACCTAAACTCTAGTTTACTCTCTACAAGAGTTTACTAACCCATGGTTGCAAGATGATAGACTTCACTTGATTTATCATTTTCAATATTTCTTATTCATTTCCTTCTTCTTCTTCTTCATGAAGAAGAAAACCTTTTCTAGAAAATTTCAAGTGATGAAATCATGTGAGAAATCCAAATCCAAAGTGAACCCACTTCCTATTTCTTCATCCTTTACAACTTGCCATGTAGTAGAGTGTGTTATCTTCACAAGTTTCATGACCTAGTGAAGATGGAGCTTGAGTTTGAGTCGCCTCGACGTAGATCATCTTCGGCATCGAAGTCAACGACCTAGCCCGCTTATTTCTCCGACAAAACCATCGCTAGAGTCCGGGATCCCGATGATCGCAGCGGAAGGACATCATCATGGAGCTTTAGAAGTGGAGGACCGGATCCACAAAGGTTGTAATCCCTTTCACCTGTAGTTAAAGTTGTTAACTTGCATGTTTTTCGCCTTACCTCTAGTAACGATCTAGCATTAGGGTTTCTCGGCACATGTAAAAATTTGATTTTGGCATAGTTGATGCCTTGTGGAACCTCTTGAGTGTGCCTAGGAACCCTACAATTCCGCCTCCCCGAAAGAACCGGGGTGGGTAACGTGGACCTAACAATGGTATCAGAGCCTAACTAAACAACAAATAACAGTTAGCAAGGTTTTAGAACTTCGATCCGACAAAAATCCCAAAAAGATGTCCGAAACCCTTGCTTTCTGCCGTCTTTAAAACCTGCTCTAAAAATTATTTCACACATCTGAAAAATACAAGCAGGGTTTTATAGGAATAACCAAGAAATTTGAGACCACGACTCGGCCAACTCGCCTCGGAACCGCGGCAGAACCATGCGTTCGGCCGCGGATCCGCGGCCGAGTTGACTCGGCCGCGGCTCAAATTTGTTGCAGAATTCTTAGTTTTGTGTTTTGGGATTTTTGAGATATGTTGTTTCTGCCCAGATTATCCAGAGAAAAATATTATTTTTGGGGGCATTTACAAATTTGTATTTTGATCGGAGTTCTACAAATTTTGGCTAAATGGTTATATCAGTAATGTGATATATGCACTGAATGTCGGCTAATCGCTATACGTCGATTAGTGGGGGTTGTGCATATCTGTGATCTGTAATGTTGATGGTTTGTGTATATGAATTCATTGGATTGTCGCGGATGAATAGCCGAGGGGTTGTGAGATGGGAGTTTTCTTTATCTCTCAATTCATGTAATATGTAATTGATGTAATATTATTTGTATGGCCGCACATCCAGGGTGAGGTTGTAGCCGCCATTGTATATTATTTCTTTTACTGTTTTCGCTCCTAGGATAGACCCAAGGTGGGGTGCACAAACTACCGGGTACCTCGAAGTGCCGAGTAGCCTACTCATGATGTTGAGGGAGGTTGCTTCGCTTCGGGTACTTGGCGGGTAGTTTGTCGCACCCGTAGGGGTCTAGGGTGGGGTTATTGGCTATTCATCGCGACCGTGTAATCCGTCTTTCGTTGCAGGCTCGAACGAAACGCGGATTCCTAGTATATCCAATGTGTTCATCTGTGATCTGGAAAGGCTATCATTGCATCTGACGAATGTGTATATATCTATACGATATCTATTTAGGCGTTGCTTATGTTTTGCATCCGCGCTATTCCAGCCCCCGCTCTGTCGTTATTTAAGTAACCTAACGGGTAATAACGGGGCCCCATGGCGAATACGGATGGCATAAGCGTACGTCATATTTTCGTTGTTTTCTGCAATGGTAGGATTAATTGATGGGGCGCATTAAACTAATGCAAAGAAAAACAAACCTAAAAAGAACGTTGTTGGAACAAATTTCAAAAAGCTGTTATTGCAAGGACGCTCTCTTTTATGTTGCATAGAGATATTCGGTTATGAATACCCAGCACCTCATTCGACGAGGCAAGGGCCGAGATCCCTTCATCGGGAGTGACCCCTTGGACAAAATTTTGCATCAGGGTAATAACTTCGCTATAGTCGATTATTCTTACTTTGCATCGAGGTATTCAGCTTAGAATATCCTGCACCTCATTCTTCGAGGAAAGAGCCGAGATCCCTTCACAGGGAGTGACCTCTTTAGCAAGAATTTTCGCCACTATATTTTCAAAAAGGTTATCAGGTTCCTTCAACGATATCAAGTTCATTACGTCAACGGGTTTTTCGCCAAAAACCGAGCCGTAGCCCTCCGTCGTTTCTTATAAGTTATACTTAGTATTCGTGCTACGTTTGTTGACTGTGTCGAGGCGCAGTGAACGGTACCTGAGTATTACTTATCTGCTGGATAAAATGTGATTGGTTAGGACAGTCGTGTAACCTTATTGACTGTGTCAAGGGTTATGCGGGTGGTTTTAATGCAATCAAGATAACGACGGGTTGAACTTGACTAGGACTCTTTGATTTGTTGACTGTGTCAATGTCACTTGGGTCCTATGGGCAAAAATCCACATCGGGAGTTTCTAATGAAACTGAAACTTGCAGATTTACCATACCTTCTGGAGTATGGTGACTAGAGTGGATTCCATCTAGGTCATCGCACAATGATAGTTGGATCACGATCCCACTGATGAGTTGGATTACTCTTGGGAGATTATTTCACTTAACAATCAATGCTATAAACCAAGTAGGTGTCTAGAACGGTGTTAGCGGGGCTACGCCTCCAGGGAAAAGAGGTTCTTTAATTAAGGAACTTTGCGAAAGCGTTGGAAAACCTCCCTCGAAGTACCAACACTAGCCTGGCTGAAAGGTTAAGCAAGTATTCTGATGTGCGATTAATCCCGACTAGTTCTTCTTTTAAAGGTTTGAAGAAGAATTTGAGGAAACGGTGGGAGCCATCCTGATTAGATAAATTAATAAACCAATCTAATCTTGCAAGAGCGCATGATGAGTGTTTCTTTTCTCTCTCTCCAGGTAGCAACCATTTCACGCCCTAATCAAGATAATAAAATGTATCGCTTGACCGATCTGAATTCTTATTCGGGGCAGGGGAACGTTGGTTCGGCTCTAACTTGTGACAACAGTCATAAGTATGAGCAAGGGAAAGAGGATTGTATGGATTCCAAGTATACCCAGTTGAAGAAGAAGCATAGTTTTGCATCTACTTCAGGTGTTCTTGTTATTGAGAACTGCTTTACGGTCAGTCCTACCTCCTGGGTACTTGATACCGTACTTGATACCGGATCGGGATCTCATATCTGTAATCTATTGCAGGGACTGAGAAAAAGTAGAAAAGTTATACCTGGTGATATGTCGCTCAGAGTAGAGAACGGAGCATAAGTTAATGCTGCAGCCGTCGGTGAATATCACCTAGTGTTACCAAACGGCAATACCATGATTATGAATGATTGCTACTATGTACCTTCCATGGTTTACAACATCATATCAGTTTCTTTACTCAATAAAGTTGGATATAACTTTGTTCTTGATAGAAATATCATGAACATCTACCTTCTTAAGGTACTGGTTGCTGAAGGTACACTGTGTAATGGTATCTACGTTATAATTCAGAATACAGTTCTCAATGTACAAAACACACGCAAGAGGAAGAATTCAGATACGAATGAATCCTACTTGTGGCATTGTAGACTTGGTCATATCGGAGAGAAAAGACTAAGTAAGTTGCATAAAGATGGACTCTTGAATACGTTTGAGTTTTCATCTTATGAAACTTGTCAGTCTTGTCTCAAAGGGAAGATGACCAAATCTCCATTCACCGGACATTGAGAAAGAGCAACAGAGCTCTTGGGACTCATACACAGTGATGTATGTGGTCCGATGTCTATACATGCAAGGGGTGGGTTCTCGTACTTCATCACATTCACTGACGATCTCTCTAGATTCGGATATGTGTATCTTATGAAACAAAAATCTAAAGCTTTTGAGAAATTCAAGGAATTCAGAAACGAAGTAAAGAACCAGACTGGTAAAAGTATCAAGATCCTCCGGTCGGATAGGGGAGGGGAGTACTTAAGCACGGAATTCCTAGATTACTTAAAAGAGAATGGTATTCTCTCTCAGCTTACTCCTCCTTATACACCACAGCACAACGGTGTATCGGAATGGAGGAATCGTACCCTATTAGATATGGTTCGCTTCATGATGAGTAGTGCTGAGTTGCCTCTTTCATTCTGGGGACATGCGCTTTTAACAGCAGCATATCTATTGAATCAAGTTCCAACCAAATCCGTGCCTAAGACTCCGTATGAAATATGGAGTGGTAAGAGTTGTTAGCTTAAACGTATTAAGATTTAGGGTTGCCCAGCTTATGTCAAAAAGCAGAACCAAGACAAACTTGAGGCGCGGGCAGTTTTATGTAAGTTTGTGGGATACCCAAAAGATTCTAGTGGGTATCTATTCTACCATGCAGAGGAACATAAGATAATTGTTTCCAGGAATGCCACATTTTTGGAAAAAGAATTTCTTGTTAAAAATATTGGTGGCAGCACGGTAGAACTGGATGAAATTCCAGAAACACAAACTTTAACTAAAGATTTGGAGGAACCGCTAGATTTAGTTACACCCAACGAACCTCAGCCACTCCGCAGATCTGGTAGGATTTCTCATCCGCCCAAGTGATACTACGGTTTTCTCTTAGACTGGGATCGAGAGGATTGCATCTTGGAAGAAGATGACCCTACCAGTTTCAGGCAGGCCGTTATCAGTAGGGACTCTGATAAATGGGTGGATGCAATGAAATCCGAAATAGAGTCCATGTACACCAATAAAGTGTGGACCTTGGATATTGCTCCACATGGGGCAAAACCCGTTGGATGCAAATGGATCTACAAAAGGAAACTTGGTGTAGATGGACAGGTGGAAACCTATAAGGCTAGACTCATTGCAAAAGGTTTTCGTCAAAGACCTGGTGTGGACTATGACGAAACTTTTTCTCAAGTGGCTATGCTCAAATCCATTCGGATCCTACTTCCCATTGCTGCCTTCCATGACTATGAAGTCTGGCAGATGGACGTTAAAACAGCTTTTCTAAACGGCTGTTTGGAAGAATGCGTTTACATGGATCAGCCAGAAGGTTTCGTAGACAGTGGGAGCAGCGGGAAAGTGTGCAGGTTGCTTAAATCCATTTATGGATTAAAGTAGGCATCGCGGAGCTGGAACATCTGTTTTGATGAGGCAATCAAGGAATTTGATTTCATCAAGAACGAAGATGAACCTTGTGTTTATAAGAAGATTGTAGGACGAACTGTTGTATTCCTAGTCTTATACGTAGACGACATTCTTTTGATAGGAAATGACATTCCTATGCTACAATCGGTCAAGCTATTCTTGTCACAACGGTTCTCCATGAAGGACCTGGGTGATGCCTCGTACATTCTGGGGATCAAGATCCAAGAGACTACTGGGACTTTCGCAGTCCAAGTATAAAGAGACCATACTAAAAAGATTTAGTATGGAAGATTCCAAACGCGGTAATGTACCCGCATTGCATGGAATCACCCTCTCCAAGAAGATGTCTCCTAAGACTGACGAGAAAAGGGTTCGCATGAGCACTGTACCCTACGCTTCGGCGGTAGGATCTATAATGTATGCAATGCTATGTACAAGACCAGATGTAGCTTACGCGCTGAGTGTGGTGAGCCGGTATCAGTCAGACCTAGGTGAGGGCCACTGGACAGCAGTGAAGAACATTCTCAAGTACCTGAGAAGGGCTAAGGAGCTGTTCCTGGTTTACGGTAATGGAGACCTCAGGGTCGAGTCCTTTACCGATTCAAGCTTCCAGAGTGACAAAGATGACAGCAAGTCTGTCTCGGGTTTTGTGTTTATCCTCAACAGAGGGGCGGTATGTTGGAGGAGTTCCAAACAGGATAACGTCGCAGACTCGACGATGGAGGCTGAATACATTGCTGCAAGCGATGCCGCAAAAGAGGCGGTGTGGATGAAGAAGTTCATTAGTGAACTTCAGGTGGTTCCGTCCATTCTTGACCCAATACCTTTGTATTGCGATAACAATGGGGCTATAGCTTTAGCAGAGGAACCAAGGTCCCATCAGAAATCCAGAAATATCTTAAGGCGGTATCACCTGATCAGGGAGATCATTGATCGCCAGGAGATCGAGGTACGGAGAGTGGACACAAAAGACAACACGGCGGATCCATTCACAAAGGCCCTCCCACAAACACAGTTCGAGCGACTTTTTGAGCTATTGGGTTTGCGGTACGCCAGCAGCTGGCCTTAGTGCAGACGTTGGGTATGCGGTATACCAATTACTGGCCTTTAGTGCAAGTGGGAGATTGTTAGATATATATGGTTTTACGACAGTCTTGCTCGATATAGTAGTATACTACTTGATTTGTTTCTATCTTAATATTTGTATATGTTTCTTTTAACATATCGCTAAAAACATATTGGTAGAGCCTTTAGGATTTTTTCTTGACTACCGGCATTGTGGTGGCGATCACACTAGTGGGGGCTGGGTAGTCTATAAGCACATCCTTATTTTGGTCCCTAGTCGTAGTATTATCGAGACAGGGCATCGATACTCCAGAGTAGACTGGTGCATACGCTTCTCTTCCCAGCAGGGGAGATGGTCTGTCCCACAGCCATCAGTATGTCGTACTGGAGATAGTATGCATGTGCTCGTTAGGTTACGAGTACACTGGACAGGACTCATCGGGAACTATTGGTTGGTATTTACCTATCGTCAGTTAACAGTTCCCAGGTGACATGAGTACAGCTTAGTCCGCTGACTTGACACTGTCACTTCGCCTCGAGTGTGTTCCCACAGTTCTTAGTTACTAACCTACCACGGCTCTGCGGAGTCGTGCAAACAGGTAGTAGTTTGGTGCAGTCTCGAAGCACTTGGAGGCAGTGACGGTTAGACAAGATTCGTCTCTCCCGGTATTGGGAGTTAATATCGCGCTGTGTCTAGGAGAGCCATTACACATTGTCGTCCCTGGCCAGGGAAAGCAAGAATTGCTGGTTGGTTATCCAGTAGATTCTCAGGGTGTTTTGGGCTACACTCCAACACAACTTGTACCGCTATTAGGGGACTGACGTTTACCGCCCCCTAGGCCCGCCATGCGATATTCTCAGAAGAACAGACCGGACTGTACGGAGATTGTCACATTCAGGCTCAGTAGGAGTTCGATGGGTTCACCTCATCAGTCTTCTTATCGGCATCTACCTGGGGATCGTTACGTACAGCCAGTACCGCTTGCGGCCTGTGGTTAAACCCACTGCCAGCGTAGTGTCGAGCCTTTAGAGTCCCACACAGAGGGTTACTCGCCTTTGGCCAAAACAATGTAGAGGTTGCATGGTTTTGCGACGTGGTTCGTTCACATCCGCGCACTTGTGCACGTTTGGTGTCCGGACAGTAGTTACTAGCGGCCTTTGGTTTAAGCCAGATCCAAGTAATAGTTTTGGGATTGGTTTTGTCTCAGTGTATTCGTGTTCCTTAGTGCACGGATGCGGGTGTGTATGCACAGTTGACAGAGGCAGAGGATTCTCATTAGGGTTGTTGACCATTTGGCTATGGTTGGCTTGTTGACCGTTGACTTTTCTCTAAGCCCTAATGAGAATATGATATATGATTAATAATATTAATTAAGTTTTATTGTGCCATGGTTGAGTTGAAAGTTTGACTTTTGTTGACTTGTTGACTTTGTTGACCGGTTGACCATTTTGGACTTGTTGACCATCATCATTTCATGGCTATCATTTCATGGGTATGACTTTTGCTTGCTTGTTGTTTACAAAATGCAATAATAGCATGAAATGATAATGGTCATTGAAACTAACCATCACCATATGCTTAATTATTATTATTATTATCATTTTTCTCACTTTTGTGAGAAGGGTTGGATTATGAGAGCTCATTCTATCATTTTCTTTCTCTCTCCAAGAAAGAAAGCTCTCGCTCTTCCTCTTCATCTCTCAAGGTTCAAGTGTTCCATGAGTTGGAAATCATGAACCTTTGAGACAAAATCACCACAACTCTTCTCTACTCATTCTAAGGTTCTAGGTTTAGAAAACCAAGCACTTTAGTGATCTCTAGATTGAGATAGGAGCTCAAGTTCGAGGCCCTCGGGTGGATCCATCTATGGCAAAGAGGAGACGACGAGGAGGATCCGTTCAAGCAACTACAAGGAGCAAGCAAGAGGGAGAACCGCAACAAGAAGAGAAGGAGTTCAAGACCAAGGTATAACCATTCTACATAGTAGTTAGTACTTGTAGTTTTTGTTAGTTTTTGTTTACCAATGATCCTTCATGAAACGGTCCATGTTACCTAGCTAGGGAAAATTTTCGTTTTACCTATTCCGCCTCCCCGAAAGAACCGGGGTGGGTAACGTGGACCTAACAATAAATTTATGGAATCCACTCAAGTCACCACACTCTAGAAGGTATGCGCATGACTGGCAAGTTTCAGTTTCTTTAGAAACTCCCGATGTGATTTTTACACCTAGGACCCAAGTGACCTTGGCGAATAATCAACAAATCAAAAGGTCCTAGTCAAGTTCAACCCGTCATTATCTTAATTGCGTTAAACCCACCCGCACGACCCTTGATGAATAATCAACAAAGTCGTATGACCGTCCTAACCAATCGACATATCCATGCGACAAAAAGCATTACAGAGCTACCGCACACTAGGCCTCGGGGAATAGCAACTACAAACGTAGCGCGGATACTAAGCAATACTAATCCGAAATGACGGAAGGCTACGGCTGGTTTTTGGTGAAAAACCTTTAACGTAATGAACCTGATATCGTTGAAGGAAATGGATAGCCTTTTACAAATATATAGTGGCGAAAATGTTTGCTAAAGAGGTCACTCCCGGTGAAGGGATCTCGGCTCTTTCCTCGTAGAATGAGGTGCAGGATATTCCAAACTGAATACCGCGATGCAAAGAAAAAATTAATCGACTATACTGAAGTTATTACCCTGACGCAAACAACTGCCTAAGGGGTCACTCCCGATGAAGGGATTTCGGCCCTTGCCTCGTCGAATGAGGTGCTGGATATTCATAACCGAATACTACTGTGCAAAACAAAAGAGAACGTCCTTGCAATAACAGCTTTTTGAAAATTGTTCCAACAACGTCGATTAGGTCTGTTTTCCTTGCATTAATCCGAATCAATGCAGTTCCATCAATTAATCACACCACAAAAGAACGAAAATACAATATATGTATATACCATCCGCATTCGCCACTGGGTCCCGTCATCACCCGTTAGGTTACTTAACTAACGACAGAGCAGGTACTGGACTAGCGCGGGTGTAAAACATATACAACATCTACTAGTATATATATAAATATATAATAATCGCTCCAGGCATGATAAATGCAAAATCACAGATAAGTATTAAGCATCACAGAACAATTCAGATATTCTGGGAGCCCCGGGTTTCCTTTGAGCCGCAAGTGAAAGTTGACGTTCCCCTGATTGTGTGGATAGCCTATGCAATGGTCTGCTAAACGTAACGGCCACCCGGATATTGAGCGATCAGAAGATCAACAAGCAAGCCTGCTCACACTCCTGTGAATCAAACCAGTAACACTTACCGTACAGCCCGGTCTGTTCGTCTGATATGTCGCATATCTCGCCTAGGGGTGGTAAACGTCAGACCCCAGTAGCTTGATAAGTCATGCCGATGTAAGGTTCATAACAAGCGTGAAACTACTGATAACTCTTACCAGTATATCACTGCAACCCTGGCCAGGGATTTCCAGTTATGGCCAGTCGAGCATAGCGTAACATCAACCCCCAATACCCGGAGAGATGAATCCCCTCCTATTGCTCTTTGCCTCAATATGAATTGGGATTGTACCTAAAAACCACCTGTTTGCACGACTCTGTAGAGCCGTGGTAGGGTGGAAATCAAAGCACAGTGGGAGACACACAAGACTCTATGACGATCTCGGGTCAACAGACTAAGTTGTACCTGTGTCACCAGAGAACTGCCATCTGACGTAAGGTATAATACCATCTGGGAGTTCTCGGTGAGTCCGTTCAGTGTGCCCAGTCACCACTGAGCACCCGCATACCATCTCTAATGTCAAACACCAATGTATATAGGATCATCCATCGCCCATCACATGGGTCGAGAAGATATACGCTAGTCTACTCTGGAATATCGATGCCCCGTCTCGATATTCCCACGACTAGGAACATTGAAGGATGTACTCATGGACTACCTAGGCCCCACTAGTATGATCTACATCATAGTCCTGGAAGTCGAGTACACATCCTAAGGGCTTTATCAACATGTAACAGAGAGACAGAAAGTATACATGTTAAGATAAAGAGCAACCAGATAGCGTACTATCATGTCGAGCAAGAAAGTCCTACCTATATATGTCCCAGCATCCACTACAATATACATCCAATGTACAGTAATGGCCTCTAGGGCATACATATAACTAACAATCTCCCACTTGCAATAGGGCCATCTGTAGCAGTGGTTGTAGTATCTAATACTCAACCATCCCATATTAGTCTCTCTCTGGGAAAAAGCCTTTGTGAGTGGATCCGCCGTGTTGTCCTCTAAGTCTACTCTCCTAACCTCGATCACCCTGGAGATCAACTATCTCCATGATCAGGTGATGCTGCCTCAGAATATGTCTGGGTCACTGATGGGACCAGGGTTCCTGGGCCAAAGCCACACTTCCATTGTTACACAATGGTAGGAACCTAGTTCATCTCATGAACCAATATACACCCAAACTGCCTCTTTGGTAGTATCTTTAATAGCGATGTTACCAGCCTTTATCATCTAGTTTGCCACGGTATCTGGCTTGGAACTCTTCCAACATACCGTCCCTCCACTGAGGGTAAAGACAATGCCTACGACTGACATTCAGTCGTCTTTATGACCCTGGAAATTTTCCAGTGATTCTTCCCAGGATCGATTGATACCATCTCACTAAACCAAGTGAGAAGCCTAACATCCATTTAGGTCTATCTCATAGATCCAAATCCTAGGATTTAGGAGGTATCACCTTTATCCTATTTGGAGAATCCATGTGATAAGAGGAGATTGACCGAGCGTAGCATAGGAAACTCTTTTCCTATCAAGAGTATGTCGTTGACGTACAATACGAAGATGATCACCTTACTCTCTACTACCCTTTTGAATATGCAAGGTTCATCTACCATTTTGATGAAGTCAAACTCTTTGACTACCACATCAAAACAGACGTTCCAACTCCGCGATCCCTGCTTTATTCTGTAAAGCAACTTGCACACGTTTCCGCTGCTCCCACTGTTTATGAAGCCCTCTTGCTGTGTTCTTATAGACGCTCTCTTCTAAATCTTTATTTAGAAAAGTAGTCATGGCATCCAACCACCAGATATCGTAGTCATGGTATGTAGCAATGGCAAGTAGGATCCGGATGGACCACTTGAAAAGGGTTCATCATTATCCACGCCTGGTCGATGACGAAAACCTATAACAAATCTAGCTTTGAAAGTCTCAACTTTTCCATCTACACCAAGTAATCTTCTCAAGATATACTTGTTCCTGATGGGGATTTAACCCTTCAGATATAGCAACCAGTGTCCATACTTTGTTGGTGTACATTGATTCCATCTCAGATCGCTAAGCATCCGGCCATTCTTACAGAGTCCCCACTCTTGATGGCCTCCTCGAAACTAGTTGGGCCATCATCTCATGATGCAATCCTCGCTCCCACTATCATTGAGAAACCGAAGTATCTCTCAGGCGGATTAGGAACCCTGCTAGATCAGCGGAGAGGCTGAGGTCTGTTGGAATCTATTGAATCCTTTGGTTCTATCAAATCATCAGCTGCAGTTTGTATAGCTGGAACCTTTCCAGTTCTACAGAACTGACCTTGCCTCGATCTTGTCCAGATTTTGCTTTTGACATAGGCCGTACAATCCAAAATCTTAACTTACTTAAGAGATAGGCTCTTCCCATACCATATCTTATATGGAGTGGTAAGCACTGATTTGAATCGAACCCAATTCAATGGGTATGCAGCTTCTCAAGTGCATAACCCCCTAAAAGAAACAGGTAACTCAGTAATACTCATCATAGAGCACACCATATATAATATGGTGCGATTGCTCCGCCCCGATACACCGTTGTGCTGTGGTATATTCAGAGGAGTAACACCGAGAGAGATTCTCATTCTCCTTTAGAATAGTTCAGGAATTCCATGCACAAGTATTATCCTCCCTGATCTTATCATAGGACATAATACTTATAACCGTATTTTGGTTCTCTACTTCTAACTTATATTCTGTGAATATCTCAAAAGCTTCGGACTTATGTTTCAACAGGAACATATAACTGAATCTTGAGATATCATCAGAGAATGTAATGAAGTACAAAGAACCGGTCCTGGGATGTGTAGACAGGGGACCTTACATACATCATGACGTATCAGTCCCAAGAGTTTACTAACTCTTTCTCTGTTTCCAATAAACAGAGCTATGGTCATCTAATCACTGTGACATGACTGGCAAGTTTCACAAGATGTAAATTCAAACTGATTTAAATATGCATCTAAAATGTAACTTAAGCTAGTCGGGTCACATTGATATGACCTAGTCTACAATACCTCAAGAAGGAATCGTTCATTTCTGAACTCTTCTTCTTGTGTGTGTTCTGTATACTAGGAACTGTAGTTTGATTTAGAACGTTAATGCTTTTAGATAACGTGCCTGAACCGATCAACTTTTGAAATAGGAAATGTTCAAAACATTATCCAACAACACAAAATTATATCCTTCTTTACTAATAAAGAGATTGATATGATTTTGTATATCAGGTTCGGTATCTAATAGCATTTGTTCAGAATCAATGTATTTGGAAATACAGGATGACAGTGACCAACAGACTTGGCTGCAACACTTGCACCGTTATCTGTCTCATGAAACTTATCACCCGTTCTCAGTTCTCTACCTTTCTGTAGCCCATATAACCGATTACAGTTGCGGGATCCTGATCCGGTATCTAATACCTAGGACGTAAAGGACACTGAGAAACAGTTCTCTATAATGAACACACCCGAAGGAGATGAATCATATGCACTTTCTTCGTTTGGGCGATATAGGAATTCTGGTATTCCCCTATTTCTTGCTCTGTCTTATAACAATTATAAGTTGGAGCGGGACCAACTTTCCCCAGCTCAGTATAACAAGCGGGTTCGGTCAATACATCCATATTATTATCTTGATTAAGGCGTGATATGGTCGCTACCTGGAGAGAGAGAAGAAAACACTCTGCGTGTGCTCTTGCAAGATTAGATTGGCTATTTATTTTATCTAATCAGGATGGCGCCCACCGTTTTTATCAAATCTTCCTTGAAACCCTAAAAGGAAAGACTAGTCGGGATTAATTACACTCTATAAGTTCGCCAATCTTTCAGCCAGGCCAGTGTCGGTACTTTGAGGGAGGTTCCCCGTGCTTTCGCACGAACCTAATTAAAGTAAACCTTGTTTTCCCAGGGGCGTAACCCCGTTGACACCTTTCTAGACACCTACTTGATCGGCTAATTGCAAAGTGCAAAACTCTCCCAGGAGTAACAATTACTCGCAGTGGGTATCGGGATCCTACTATCTCATAGAAAGTATGCAATCTCATTGCAAATTTCAACGCTTGAATCTCCCGATAAAGGTTTTTACCCCTAGCACTTATGACCTTAACTATGGTCAACAAATCATAAGCACAAGTCAAGCTCTACCCGTTATTTCGTGATTAATTAGACCCACCCACATGACCCTTAACTAAGTTCAACAAAGTCACGCGACTGTCCTAACTAATCGCATCATATGCGGTGTAGGAAGACATCACTTAGCTACCGTACACTGTGCCTTGACTATGGTCAACAAACACAGCATGAATACTAAGTACTCTACTTCCAAAAATGATGGAGGGTTGCGGATGGTTTTTATGAAAACCTTTAACGCTTTGAACTTGATCTCGTTGCGGAATCAAATGGTTTTTAAATGGAGTGTTTTTTAGGCTTTTCTTGTTTTGCTAAAGGGGACACTCCCGGTGAAGGGATCGTCGGCCCTTTCCTCATCGAAAAAGGTGTAGGATATATCATATATACCGCTGTGCAAAGCAAAAACTATAGAAGCAAGCAAAAGACAAACTGAGGGTTGTAGCATCTGCCAGTTATTGCTAAAGGGGTCACTCCCGGTGAAGGGATCTCGGCCCTTTCCTCATCGAATAAGGTACAGGATGTTCTACAAGGAACACCGCGATGCAAAGCAAGAACTGTAGCTGCCTGTTTTATTTTTGAAATTCGATTCCACAACATCTTTTAGGTTTATTTTTCTTTCATTAATCACATTAATGAAGTCCCATCATTTAAGTCCACCTAAACATCACAGATAAATATAACGTATGCTTATGCCATCCGCATTCGCCTCGATGTCCCGTCTGCACCGTTAGGTTAGGTAACTAACGCCAGAGTGAGGAAGGGCTAGCGCGGGTGTAAAACATAAGCAACGTCTATATAATATATCATATATACTATATACAATATCTATCTGAACAAATCACATGATCACATCACAGATAACGCAGCAGAAAATAACATATGAAATATTGGATATACTAGGACGTCCGTGTTTTATTTTGAGCCTGAATAAAACACGGATTCCACGGTCGTGATGAATAGCCAATCCCACACCCCTAGACCCCTACGAGAGTGGTAAGCAACCTTACCAATTCTAGGGTTAGGTGACCCGGACTCGACTCCTCGAGATGGTCTCCCACTGGACCCTAGAACCCGGTTACTTGTGCTCCCCTCCTTGGGTCTATCCTAATGCGGAAAAGTAAATAATATACATCAACGGTGACATCTTCCGCAACCTGGAAGTGCCCCAATAAAAGAATATTACATACAAGTTTTTACATGAATGAAAATGAAAAACATTCATATCACATAAAAAAACCCGGCTATTCAAACGCGACGATCCAATATAACATATCCAGCAACACATAACATCACATGTCATCAACGTAAGTAAATATGCCCATCCCAATTGTCGTTGACATATAGAAACGAAACCGGCGATATGAAATATTACACTAACGGTCACAGAAATAAAGTGTAAAACTACAACAGTTGGAATCCGCAAACTCTTTAGACATCGCATGCTTAACCAAATGAATTCCTTAGACATCGCATGCCTAACAATTATAAACCCCGCATTTTAGTCTCAAAATCGAAAACTCTTTTCGATATCAAGTCGGGCAATTCAACAAGATTCCCGACATCCTGAACGAATGCTCGTCGCAAATTTTAGTAGACGGCCGCACCCCCGATACCGTCGACGAAGTGCACTAAGGCGGAACACCGCTGCCGCGAGCACCCGAACGGATGCTTTCGGCGACGGGGTTCTCCTACAGTCACTTGGTCGGGGCTATAGGGTGTGGCTGTCTATTAAGTTTACCCGACGAGTATCCGCGTACGCAACGTGATTGCGACGGACATTTGATCACATCAAAATCCTGTGGCAACCGATCAAGTGAGACTAAACTGCTAGATTTATAACATTCATTCAGTTATCTCATAACTACTTGTGAATTCCAAATATTGTATCACATTCCAGATAAATAGAAAATGTTAAACTTTCCGATCGAACAATCGAACACCCAAATTTTCCCGAAAAGCTCAACACATGAAATAAGTTTAAAAACATTCACTTCATGCCACAGTACCAACGGTCCAGCCATAGAAGGGTCAAGCCAACGCCTCACATGTGGCACGCCGTACTGCCCAAAACCTTAAGGTTCAAAGGGCAGTTCAAGACGGTCACATAATCGAGCTAAGGTTTGTTGTCTTCTAGAGGGTCCATCACGTTACTTGCACTACTTAGAATGTTCTTAAACTACGGAAAGATCCAACACTTGGAAATTCCGTCAGGTGAAAACGTGGGTCATTCATATCCGGTCGAACCTTTTAACATGTTCTAAAATATCCGGAAAAACACAAACAAAGTTAAACTTTCGGATCGAATTAACGAAATCCCAATACAACCCAGAAAACTCAACTGTTGAGTGCAAATTAAAAATTCCCAGAAAACTCGGGAATAACTTAGTGATATTACTGCGCAAAAGGTGATGAAAGAAGTGACGGTAAGGCCGCGGAACCGCCACATGAGCCTGTTAGTTGTATGTATGCCCTAGAGGCCAGTATTGTACAGATGATGTATAGTATATTGGATGCTTGGACATATATAGAGATGACTTTCTTGCTCGATATGATAGTATGCTATCTTGTTACTCTTTATCTAAACATGTACACTTGTCTCTTTAAACTGTCTTATAGTTACATGTTGGTAAAGCCCTTAGGATGTGTACTTGACTACCAGGACTATGATGCAGATCATACTAGTGGGGACATGGTAGTCCATAAGTACATCCTTCAAGGTCCCTAGTCGTGGGTATATCGAGACGGGGCATCGATATACCAGAGTAGAGTAGCGTATACGCCTCTCGACCCATGAAATGGGCGATGGATGATCCCATATCCATTGGTGTTTGACATCAGAGATGGTATACGGGTGCTCAGTGGAGACCGGGTACACTGGACGGACTCGCCGAGAACTCCCAGATGGTATTATACCTCACGTCAGATGGCAGTTCTCAGGTGACACTTGTACAGGTTAGTCTGTAGACCCGAGATCGTCATAGAGTCTTGTGTGATTCCCACTGTGCTTTGATCTCCACTTTACCACGTCCATGAGGGCATGCAAAACGGTGGTCTTTGGGTACAGTCCCGAGTCACATAGAGGCAATGAGCGATAGGAGGGGTTTCGTCTCTCCCGGTATTGAGGGTTGATGTTGCGCTGTGCTCGATTGGCCGTAACAGGGAAGTCCCTGGCCAGGGCTGATCAGAGATTTGCTCGTAAGTGTTACCAGTAGTTTCTCGACCCGTTATGAGCCTCACATCGGCACGACTTATCGGTTATTGGGGTCTGACGTATACCACCCCTAGACTTGATATGTGACATATCAGACGAACAGACCGGACTGTATAGTAAGTGTTACTGGTTGGATTCACAGGAGTGTGAGCGGGCTAGCTCATCGATCTTCTGATCGCCCAATACCCGGATGGCCGTTACGTTTAGCAGACCGCTTGCGGCTTGTGGGTGCTTGATATGATCATCATCTGCTGCGGGCGTATTGACGAGTCTTTAGAGTCCAACACAGAGGTTTCCTGGCTCAAGCGAAACGAAATAGGAGCGCATATGAGATATGTGCGGGAGCTAGAATAATGCGTGTATGTGATACCGCATTTCATTCTCGCGATAAATGTTTCGATTGGTTATATTCGATATGACCTAGTTATCGAATCATTGATTCGATAAATCGATACATTGCATACTAGTCGGTTATGTGCGACATGACCGGATCATTGAATCAAATGTTAATTTAATGATTTATTGTATAATTATATATTTGATATATTACTTTGCATTAACTAGTATTGGTTCACTTTAAATGGATTTTTCTCACTTGATGCACATTGTATATGTGATATGCTTTTGTGCACATTTTTGTATCATGTTTGATGATACTTGTTCATTTGGTTAAGTGTAAAGAATTAAACCATGGTTAAGTAGATAATTAGGGTTTTGATTTATTCTCTCATTTATTTATCCATTCTTTATTTATATAAATGGATAATTGAAAACATAATGGTTTCTTTTTATCATGAAGCTTGTTGAAGCTTCATGAAGCTTTGACTAAAGAAACCATTTTGTCTTCTAGCTTAACCCTAACCCTTTTCATTTACCATGGTCTTTTCTCTACACTTAACCTTGGTTAAGATATGATAAGTATTGATTTATTTTTCTATTATCAAACAATACTTATCATATTCTAGCTTCATCTTCTCCTTCTTCTTCAAGAGAGAAAACTAGATGCCATCAATGGCAACTTGAGCAAAAGTGAGTGAAATCCAATTCTAAAGTGAACCCACCTCCTATTTCATCACCCTCTACCTCTTGCCAAGTTGTTTTGGGTGTTTTCTTCACAAGTTTCACAACTTTGTGAAGTCGGAGCTTGAACTTGTGATGCCTCGACGTAGATCGTCTTTGACACGAAGCCGACGACCTATTCCGCCCGTTTCTCCGATGAAGCCGACGAATGAGTTCGGGATTCATGATGGACAGCGAGAGGACACCCACGTGGAGCTAAGAAAGTGGATAACCGGATCTACAAAGGTTGTAGCTCTCTTCCTTTAGTTAAAGTGTTAACTAGATTCGTATTTCGCCTAGAATTCTAGCCAACGATCCGTAGTCTAGGGTTTCTCGGCACCGTAAATTTTTAATTTGGCATGGTTGATGCCTTGTGAGACTTCCATAGTGTGCCTAGGAACCCTACAGTGGTATCAGAGCCTAGCTAGAGCCTTAGGCGAAGTCTAGACGCAATTTGAAGCCCGAACGAACCCGAAACCCTAAACCAAACATGCTCTCTGGACTTTTTCCAAAATCTGGAGTTTTTCGATATTAAAAATATGCAGAAAAATCAGCAGGAAATTCTAAGGTTTAGTGTGAAATTCGTGAGCCTAATTCCACTTTATCACCACGGTTCCGCGGCATGAGCAAGGCTCATGCAGCGGTTCCGCGGCCGTACGGCCACAGTATGTAAAGTTTTTTGCACAGTAACTCTTAGTTTCCAGTGGTGATTTTCCTGGGAATTTTTAATGTTTTTTCCAGAGTTTTATTTTTCAGGGTTGTTTTGGGGATTCGGTATTTCGATCGGATTATCAAATTTCGTCTTTTGTGTATTTCCGGATATTTTTATAATATGTTAAAAAGTTCGACCGGATATAAATACCCAATTTTTCCCCTGTCGGGAAATTTCCAAGTGTTGGATTTTTCCGTAGTTTAACGACGTTCTAAGTAGTGCAAGTAACGCGATGGACCCTCTAGAAGACAACAAACCTTAACTCGATTATGTGACCGTCTTGAACTGCCCTTTGAACCTTCGGGTTTGGGGCAGTACGGCGTGCCACATGTGAGGCGTTGGCTTGACCCTTCTACGGCTGGACCGTTGGTACTGAGGCACGAACTGAATGTTGTTAGACTTATTTCATGTATTGAGCTGTATCGGAAAACTTGGGTATTCGACTGTTCGATCGGAAAGTTTAACATTTTCTGTTTATCTGGAATATGATACAATAATTGGAATTCACAAACAGTTATGAGATAACTGAATGAATGTTAAAAATCTAGCACTTTAGTCCCATATGATATTGAAAAGAGTTTTCGATAATGAGACTAAAATGCGGGGTTTGTAACTGTTAGGCATGTGATGTCTAAGTATTTCATTTGATTAGGCATGTGATGTCTAAAGAGGTTGCGGATTCCAACTGTTGTAGTTTTACACTTTCTTTTCTGTGACCGTAAGTGTAGTATGTACATATCGCCGGTGTCGTTGCTATACGTCAACGACAATTGAGGTATGCATACTTACTTACGTTGATGACATGTGATGTTATGTGTTGCTGGATATGTTATATTGGATTGTCGTGTTTGAATAGCCGGTTTTTTTTATGTGAGATGAGTGTTTTTCTTTTTCATTCATGTAAAAACTTGTATGTAATATTCTTTTATTTGGGGCACTTCCAGGTTGCGGAAGTTGTCACCCTTTGTATATTATTTACTTTTCCGCATTAGGATAGACCCAAGGAGGGGAGCACAAGTAACCGGGTTCTGGGGTCCAGTGGGAGACCAACTCGAGGAGTCGAGTCCGGGTCTCCTAACCCTAGAATTGGCAGGGTTGCTTGCCGCTCTCGTAGGGGTCTAGGGGTGTAGGATTGGCTATTCATCACGACCGTGGAATCCGTGTTTTATACTGGCTCGTATTGAAAACACGGACGTCCTAGTATATCCAATGTTTCATATGTTTCTTCTACTGCGATATCTGTGATGCGATCATGTGATGTTCTTTGATAGATACTTTATATAGTATATATGATATATTATATAGACGTTACTTATGTTTTGCACCCGCACTAGCCCTGCCCTGCTCTGTCGTTAGTTAGCTAACCTAACGGTGCACGAGGGGACATCGAGGCGAATGCGGATGGCATAAGTGTACGTCGTATTTATCTGTGATGTTTAGGTATTTAAATGATGGGACTTCATTAATGTGATTAATGAAAGAAAAGAAACCTAAGATGTAGTAGAATCAGATTTTAAACAAAACATGTAGCTACAGTTCTTGCTTTGCATAGCGGTATATATGATATACCCTGCACCTTATTCGATGAGGAAAGGACCGAGATCCCTTCACCGGGAGTGACTCCTTTAGCAATAACTGGCAGATGCTACACACTCGGTCTGTTTTTGATTGCTTCTTGTTAGTTATATGTATGCCCTAGAGGCCATTACTGTACATACGATGTATATTGTAGTGGATGTTACGACATATATAGGGAGGATTTTCTTGCTCGACATGATAGTATGCTATCTGGTTGTACTTTATCTTAACATGTACTCTGATTGTCTCTATATTACATGTTGATAAAGCCCTTAGGATATGTACTCGACTACTGGGACTATGATGAGATCATACTAGTGGGGCCACGGTAGTCGACGAGTACATCCTATAACTGTTCCTAGTCGAGGGTGTATCGAGACAGGGCATCGATACACCAGAGTAGACTAGCGTATACGCATCTTGACCCATATGATGGGCGATGGATGATCCCATATCCATCGGTGTTTGACATCAAGGATGGTGTACGGGTGCTCAGTGGAGACTGGGTACACTGGACGGACTCGCCGAGAACTCCCAGATGGTATTATACCATACGTCAGATGGCAGTTCTCCGGTGACACTGGTACAGAGTAGTTTGTCGACCCGAGATCGTCATAAAGTCTTGTGTGATTCCCACTGTGCTTTGATTTCCATCATACCACGTCCAAGAGGGCGTGCAAAAAGGTGGCTTTTGGGTACTGTCCCGAATCACATGGAGGCAATGAGCGATAGGAGGGGATTCGTCTCTCCCGGTATAGGGAGTTGATGTTTTGCTGTGTTCGATTGGCTATAACCGGAAATCCCTGGCCAGGGTTGCTGAGATTTACTGGTAAGTGTTATCAGTAGTTTCTCAAACTGTTATAGACCTCAAATCGACACGACTTATCAAGCTACTGGGGTCTGACGTTTACCACCCCTAGGCGAGATATGCAACATATCAGACGACGAGACCGGACTGTACGGGAGTGTTACTGTTTGGATTCGCAGAAGAATGTACAGGCTTGCTTGTTGATCTTCTAAGCGCTCAATACCTGGGTAGCTGTTACGTTTAGCTGACCGCTTGAAGCTTATGGGTGTTTGATATGATCATCACCTACTGCCGGCGTATTGACGATTCTTTAGAGTCCTACACAGAGGTTTCTTGACTCAGGCAAAATGGAGTAGGAGCACATATGTGATATGTGCGGGACCGAGGATAATGCGATATGTGATACCGTATTGCATTCTCGCGATATTTGATATCAGCGGGGTCATCGGATCAAGTGTTGATTCGATGAATCGGTACGGATAAATATTAGTCGGTTATATGCGATATAGCCGGATTGTCGGATCAAGTGTTGATTCGATAATTTAATGTATAATAATATATATAATATATTAAATTGCATTAACTAATATTTGCTAACAAAAACATTCTTTTTCTCACTCGGATAATACATTGATATATATGCGATATATGTTAATTGTATGATTTTATTTTGTTACGATAAATATTATATATGTGATATATAATATTGTAACATGATATGATAACTAATGCAACTTGTTTAGTAGAGATTAAACATGGTTAGGGTTTGATTAGGGTTAAGGTTTTCTAGAAATTTCTAGAAGCTTTCTTTCTTTGTCTTTGTTAAGATATTATGCTAGATATTTCCTTAACCTAACCAAACCTTTAACCTTAGTCAAATCTCTACAAGGGTTAGGTTGACCATGGTTACATTATTCATCATATCATTTCTTTTCCTATTCATCACAAAAGGATTCTAATATTGTTCATCATCTTCTTCCTTCTTCTTCTTTGCTTGAAATGGTTTCTTGCTTTGATTTTTGTGATGGATAAATATGAGAAAAAGATAAATAAAGAGAGCAAAAATCCTACTTCATCATCCTCATCTTCCCTTGCCATTTAGATGAGGGTGTTCACATCATTTCATGAGTGTTAGTTTGTGTTAAAGAAACTTCAAGGTAGATCATCTTAGTATCGAAGATCGGAAGCAAAGGTTGCGTCTTTCTCTTCGTGGAACCTCTCGAGAGTCCGGATCCCGATGATCGCAGCGAAGGGACCACAACACGGAGCATATGAAGTGAAGGACCGGATCTACAAAGGTTGTAATCCCTCTCACTTAGTGTTAAAATGTTTAGCATGCTTGTTTTCGCCTAATCTCTAGTTTAAAGTTCCGTATTCGGGTTGTTGGGCACGGCTAATTTTTTAATCGGGCATGGTTGATGCCTCGTAGACCCTTGTGCGGGTGCCTAGCAACCCTACAGTGGTATCAGAGCCAAGCTAGAGCTTTAGGCGAAGTCTAGACGAAATTTAAAGTCCGATCGAAACCCGAAACCCCGATAAAACCCGTTCTCTGGACTTTTTCTAAAAACTGGGATTTTTCCACATTAAAAATGCTTAAATAATTCAGCAGGGAATTATAAGAATTACGGTGCAAAAAGTTTTTGATGAACAGTATAAAGCGCGGCGGAACCGCGGCAGAAGCATGCCTTCTGCGGCGGTTCCGCGGCGAAATGATGACGTCAGCATCTCCTGTTTGCACAGTAACTCCTATTTTATTATGCTGGATTTTCTGGGAATTTTTAATTTTTATTAAAAAGCTGAATTTTCTGGGGTTGTTTAGTGATTCGATGATTCGATCGGATTATCAGATTTTGTCTATGTGGTTTTCCGGATAATTTTTAGAAACTGTTAAAAAGTTCGAACGGATATCAATAACTCACTTTTTCCCCTGTCGGAAATTTTTTCAAAAGTTGGATTTTTTCTCGTGTTTAAGAATGTTCTAAGTCGTGCAAGTAACTCGGTGGACGCTCTAGAAGACAACAAACCTTAACTCGATTATGTGACCGTCTTGAACTGCCCTTTGAACCTTAGGGTTTGGGGCAGTACGGCGTGCCACATGTGAGGCGTTGGCTTGACCCTTCTACGGCTGGACCATTGGTACTGTGGCATGTGATGAATGTTTTTAAACTGATTTCAAGTGTTGAGATATATTGTGGAAATCTTGGGTGCTTGATGATTCGATCGGAAAGTTTAACCTTTTCTATTTATCTGGAATGAGATACAATATTTGGAATCCACAGGCAGTTATGAGATAACTGATTTGAATATTATAAACATAGCAGTTTAGTCTCAGATGATCGGTTGCCACGGAATTTTGATGTGATCAAAAGTCCGTCGCAATCACATAGCGTACGCGGATACTCGCCGGGTAAACTTAATAGACAGCTACACCTCTTAGCCCCGACCAAGTGACTGTAGGAGAACCCCGTCGCCGAAAGCATCCGTTCGGGTGCTCGCTGCAGCGGTGTTCCGCCTTGGTGCACTTCATCGACGGCATCTGGGGGTGCGGCCGTCTACTAAAGTTTGCGACGAGCATTCGATCAGGACGTCGGGAATCTTGTTGAATTGCCCGACTTGATATTGAAAAGAGTTTTCGATAATGAGACAAGAATGCGGGGTTTATAATTGTTAGGCATGCGATATCTAAGGAATTCATTTGGTTAGGCATGCGATGTCTAAAGAGGTTGCGGATTCCAACTGTTGTAGTTTTACACTTTCTTTTCTATGACCGTAAGCGTAGTATGTGGTGTATCGCCGGCTTCGTTGCTATACATCAACGACAATCGGGATACGCATACTTGCTTACGTTGATGATATGAGATATTATGTGTTGCTGTGATATGTTGTATTGGATCGTCGCGTTTGAATAGCCGGGGGTTTTATGTGAGATGAGAGTTTTTCTTTTTCATTCATGTAAAATTCATTTGTATGTAATATTCTTTTATTGGGGCACTTCCAGGTAGCGGAAGCTGTCACCGTTGTATATTATTTACTTTTTCGCATTAGGATAGACCCAAGGCGGGGAGCACAAGTAACCGGATTCTAGGGTCCAGTGGGAGACCATCTCGAGGAGTCGGGACCGGGTCTCCTAACCCTAGAATTGGCAGTGTTACTTGCCGCTCTCGTAGGGGTCTAGGGATGTGGGTTTGGCTATTCATCGCGACCGTGGAATCCGTGTTTTATACAGGCTCGTATTGAAAACACGGACGTCCTAGTATATCCAATATTTCATATATGTTCTTCTGCTGCAATGTTCTGTGATGAGATCATATTACTTCCTAAGACGAATGTTTATATTTTATATATATGAGATATATGTTATATTGCAGATTTCGTTTCAAAAGAGATGCTTGTGAAGCATAATAAAATGGGACTTCATCAATGAGATTAATGAAATAAAAGAAACCTAAGATGTTGTAGAAACTTGTTTACAAAAACTGGTAGCTCTAGTTCTTGCTTTGCATAGCGGTGTTCCTTGTAGAACATCCAGCACCTTATTCGATAAGGAAAGGACCGAGATCCCTTCACCGGGAGTGACTCCTTTAGCAATAACTGGCAGATGCTACAAACTCGGTTTGTCTTTTGATTGCTTCTATAGTTCTTGCTTTGCATAGTGGTATTTGTGAAATATCCTGCACCTTATTCGATGAGGAAAGGGCCGATGATCCCTTCACCGGGAGTGACCCCTTTAGCAAAACTAGAAAAGCCTCAAAAACACTCCATTTAAAATCACTCGATTCTACAACGATATAAAGTTCATTACGCAAAGGGTTTTCTTAAAAACCTGTCGTAGCCCTCCGTCATTTCAGATAAGTAATAGTTAGTATTCGTGCTGCGTTTGTTGACTCGGTCAAGACGTAGTGTGCGGTAGCTGATTACTGCTTATCTGCAGAGCATATGATGCGATTGGATTAGGGTAGTCGTGCAGCCTTGTTGACTCAGTCAAGGGTCGTGCGGGTGGGTTTAATTCAATCGGGAAATGACGGGTTAAACTTTACTTGCGGTCTATGGTTTGTTGACTCAGTCAAGGTCATAGATCGCATGGGGTAAAAATATTCTTGGGAATTTCAAGTGTTGAAATTTGCAATGAGATTGCATACCTTCTATAAAGATAGTTGGATCCCGATACCCGCTGCGAGTAAGAGTTACTCCTGGGAGAGTTTTACACATTACAATTAGCCGATCAAGTAGGTGTCTAGAAAGGTGTTAACGGGGTTACGCCTCTGGGAAAATGAGGTTTACTTTAATTAGGTTCGTGCGAAAGCACGGGGGACCTCCCTCAAAGTACCGACACTGGCCTGGCTGAAAGATTGGCGAACTTGTAGCGCGTAATTAATCCCGGCTAGTCTTTCCTTTTAAGGTTTGAAGGAAGATTTGACTAAAACAGTGGGAGACATCCTAATTAGATATATTAGATAACCAATCTAATCTTGCAAGAGCATACGCTGAGTGTTTTCTTCTCTCTCTCTCCAGATAGCGACCATATCACGCCTTAATCAAGATAATAAAATGGATATATTGACCGAACCCGCTTGTTATACTGAGCTGGGGAACGTTGGTCCCGCTCCAACTTGTAATTGTTATAAGACAGAGCAGGAAATAGGGGAATACCAGATTTCCCGTGCCGCCCAAACGAAGAAAGTGCATGCTGATGCATCATCTTCGGGTGTGTTCATTACACAGAACTGTTTCTCAGTATCCTTTACGTCCTAGGTATGTGATACCGGATCAGGATCCCGCATATGTAATCTGTTACATGGGCTACAGATAGGTAGAGAACTGAGAACGGGTGATAAGTTTCATGAGACAGAAAACGGTGTAAGTGTTGCAGCCAAGTCTGTTGGTCACTATCACCCTTTATTACCTGAATACATTGATTCTGAACAAATGTTATTAGATACCGAACCTGGTATACAAAATCATATCAGTCTCTTTATTAGTAAAGAAAGGATATAATTTTGTATTGTTGGATAATGTTTTGAACATTTCCTATATCAAGAGTTGATCGGTTCAGGCACGTTATCTAAAATCATTGACGTTCTAAATCAAACTACAGTTCTTAGTATACAGAACACACACAAGAAGAAGAGTTCAGATATGAACAAATCCTTCTTGAGGCATTGTAGACTAGGTCATATCAATGAGACTCGACTGGCTAAAGTTACATTTGGATGCATATTTAAATTAGTTTGAATTTACATCTTATGAAACTTGCCAGTCATGTCACAAAGATAAGATGACCATAGCTCTGTTTATTGGAAACAGAGAAAGGTTTAGTGAACTCTTGGGATTGATACATGTTGATGTATGTAAGGTCCCCTGTCTACACATGGCAAGATCGGTTCTTTCTACTTCATTACATTATCTGATAATCTCTCAAGATTCTGACATATGTTTCTGTTGAAACACAGGTCCGAAGCTTTTGAGATATTCACAGAATATAAGTTAGAAGTAGAGAACCAACAAATACGGGTAAAAGTATTATGTCCTTTGATGTGATCAAGGAGGATAATACTTGAGCACGGAATTCCTGGACTATTCTAAAGGAGAATGAGATTCTCTCTCAGCATTACTCCTCCGTATACACCACAGCACGTCGGTGTATCGGGGTGGAGCCATAGCACCCTATGTGATATGGTGTGCTCTATGATGAGTACTACTGAGTTTCCTATTTCCTTTAGGGAGTTATGCACTTGAGAAGCTGCATACCTATTGAATAAGGGTTCAAATCAAATCAGTTGCCTACCACTTCATATGTGATATGTAAAGGGAAGAGCCTGTATCTTAAGCTTGTTAAGATTTAGGGTTGTCCGGCCTATGTCTGAAAGCAAAATCCGGACAAGCTCGAGGCAAGATCTGTTATGTAGAACTGGAAAGGTTCCAGCTATACAAAATGCAGCTGATGATTTGGTAGAACCAAAGGATTCAATAGTTTCCAACGAACATCAGCCTCTCCGCCGATCTAGCAGGGTTCCTCACCCACCTGAGAGATACTTTGGTTTCTCTATGACAGTGGGAGTGAGGATTGCATCATGAGATGATGACCCAACTAGTTTCGAGCTGGCCATCAGGAGTGGGACTCTGTAAGAATGGCTGGGTGCTTATCGATCTGAGATGGAATCCTTATACACCAACAAAGTATGGACTTTGGTTGCTTTATCTGAAGGGTTAAATCCCCATCAGGAGCGAGTATATCTTGAGAAGATTACTTGGTGTATATGGAAAAGTTGAGACTTTCAAAGCTAGACTTGTTAAAGGTTTGCATCATAGACCAGGTATGGATTATGTTGAAACCTTTTCTAAGGATCTATGCTTAAGTCCATCCAGATCCTACTTGCCACGGCTACATACCATGACTATGATATCTGGTGGTTGGGTGTCATGACTGCTTTTCTAAGTGATGTTTTAGAAGAGAGCGTCTATAAGTACACAGCCAGAGGGCTTCGCAGTCAGTGGGAGCAGCGGAAACGTGAGCAAGATGTTTTATATGATAAAACATGCATCGCGGAGTTGGAACATCTGTTTTGATGTGGTAGTCAAAGAGTTTGACTTCATCAAAATGGTAGATGAACCTTGTATATACAAAAAGGGTATTAGAAAGTATGGTGGTGATCCTCGTAGAGTACTTGGATGATATACTCTTGATAGGGAAGGAGTTTCCTATGTTACGCTCGGTCAATCTCCGCTTATCACAAGGATTCTCCATATAGGATCAAAGTGATACCTCCTAAATCCTGGGTTTTTTTTTGGATCTATGAGATAGATCTAATTGGATGTTAGGATACTCACTAGTTGTAGTGAGATGGTATCAATCGATCCTGAGGAGAATCACTGGAAAGGTTCCAGGGTGATAAGGACGACTGAATGTCAGTCGTAGGCATTATCTTTACCCTCAGTGGAGGGACGGTATGTTGGAAGAGTTCCAAGCTAGATACCGTGACATACTAGATGATTAAAGGCAAGATACATCGTTACCAAGGATGCTACCAAAAGAGGCGGTCTGGATATTTATAATTTCATAAGATGAACTTCGTTCCTACCATTGTGTGACAATGGAGTTGTGGCTTTAGCCAAGGAACTACCGTCCCATCAGAAATCCAGATATAATTCTTAGGCAGTATCACCTGATCATGGAGATGGTTGATCTCCAAGGAGATCGAGGTTAGGAGAGCAGACACAGAGGACGACAGCGCGGATCCATTCACAAAGGCCTTTTTCCCAGTAGAGACTTTTATGGGATGGTCGAGTATGAGATACTTCAACCGCAGCTAATTGTTGGGTATGCGATACCATAATAGATGGCCCTAGTGTAAGTGGGAGATTGTTAGTTATATGTATGCCCTAGAGGCCATTACTGTACATACGATGTATATTGTAGTGGATGCTAGGACATATATAGGGAGGACTTTCTTGCTCGACATGATAGTATGCTATCTGGTTGTACTTTATCTTAACATGTACTCTGATTGTCTCTATATTACATGTTGATAAAGCCCTTAGGATATGTACTCGACTACTGGGACTATGATGAGATCATACTACTGGGGCCACGGTACTCGACGAGTACATCCTATAACTGTTCCTAGTCGAGGGTGTATCGAGACAGGGCATCGATTCACCAGAGTAGACTAGCGTATACGCATCTTGACCCATATGATGGGCGATGGATGATCCCATATCCATCGGTGTTTGACATCAAGGATGGTGTACGGGTGCTCAGTGGAGACTGGGTACACTGGACGGACTCGCCGAGAACTCCCAGATGGGATTATACCATACGTCAGATGGCAGTTCTCCGGTGACACTGGTACAGAGTAGTCTGTCGACCCGAGATCGTCATAGAGTCTTGTGTGATTCCCACTGTGCTTTGATTTCCATCATACCACGTCCAAGAGGGCGTGCAAAAAGGTGGCTTTTGGGTACAGTCCCGAATCACATGGAGGCAATGAGCGATAGGAGGGGATTCGTCTCTCCCGGTATAGGGAGTTGATGTTGTGCTGTGTTCGATTGGCTATAACCGGAAATCCCTGGCCAGGGTTGCTGAGATTTAATGGTAAGTGTTATCAGTAGTTTCTCAAACTGTTATAGACCTCAAATCGACACGACTTATCAAGCTACTGGGGTCTGACGTTTACCACCCCTAGGCGAGATATGCAACATATCAGACGACGAGACCGGACTGTACGGGAGTGTTACTATTTGGATTCACAGGAGAATGTACAGGCTTGCTTGCTGATCTTCTGAGCGCTCAATACCTGGGTAGCTGTTACGTTTAGCTGACCGCTTGCAGCTTGTGGGTGTTTGATATGATCATCACCTACTGCCGGCGTATTAACGATTCTTTAGAGTCCTACACAGAGGTTTCTTGACTCAGGCAAAACGGAGTAGGAGCACATATGTGATATGTGCGGGACCGAGGATAATGCGATATGTGATACCGTATTGCATTCTCGCGATATTTGATATCAGCCGGGTCATCGGATCAAGTGTTGATTCGATGAATCGGTACGGATAAATATTAGTCGGTTATATGCGATATAGCCGGATTGTCGGATCAAGTGTTGATTCGATAATTTAATGTATAATAATATATATAATATATTAAATTGCATTAACTAATATTTGCTCACTAAAAGATTCTTTTTCTCACTCGGATAATACATTGATATATATGCGATATATGTTAATTGTATTATTTTATTTTGTTACGATAAATATTATATATGTGATATATAATATTGTAACATGATATGATAACTGATGCAACTTGTTTAGTAGAGATTAAACATGGTTAGGGTTTGATTAGGGTTAAGGTTTTCTAGAAATTTCTAGAAGCTTTCTTTCTTTGTCTTTGTTAAGATATTATGCTAGATATTTCCTTAACCTAACCAAATCTTTAACCTTAGTCAAATCTCTACAAGGGTTAGTTTGACCATGGTTACATTATTCATCATATCATTTTTTTCCTATTCATCACAAAAGGATTCTAATATTGTTCATCATCTTCTTCCTTCTTCTTCTTTGCTTGAAATGGTTTCTTGCTTTGATTTTTGTGATGGATAAATATGAGAAAAAGATAAATAAAGAGAGCAAAAATCCTACTTCATCATCCTCATCTTCCCTTACCATTTAGATGAGGGTGTTCACATCATTTCATGAGTGTTAGTTTGTGTTAAAGAAACTTCAAGGTAGATCATCTTAGTATCGAAGATCGGAAGCAAAGGTTGCGTCTTTCTCTTCGTGGAACCTCTCGAGAGTCCGGATCCCGATGATCGCAGCGAAGGGACCACAACACGGAGCATATGAAGTGAAGGACCGGATCTACAAAGGTTGTAATCCCTCTCACTTAGTGTTAAAATGTTTAGCAAGCTTGTTTTCGCCTAATCTCTAGTTTAAAGTTCCTTATTCGGGTTGTTCGGCACGACTAATTTTTTAATCGGGCATGGTTGATGCCTCGTAGACCCTTGTGCGCGTGCCTAGCAACCCTACACTTCTATAGTTTCTGCTTTGCACAGTGATATATATGATATATCCTGCACCTCATTCGACGAGGAAAGGGCCGACGATCCCTTCACCGGGAGTGACCCCTTTAGCAAAACTAGAAAAGCCTCAAAATCACTCCATTTCAAAACTTCATTTGATTCTACAACGATATCAAGTTCATTACGCAATAGGTTTTCAGAAAAACCTGTCGTAGCCTTCCGTCACTTCAGATAAGTACTAGTTAGTATTCGTGCTGCGGTAGTTTGGCATGCGTCAAGGCGTAGTGTACGGTAGCTAACTAGTGCTTATCTGCTAGCATACGATGCGATTGGATTAGGGTATTCGCACGGCGTTGTTTGGCATGCATCAAGGGTCGTGCGGGTGGGTTTAATTCAATCAAGAAATGTACGGGTTGAACTTGACTAGCGGACTATGGGTTGTTTGGCATGCGTCAAGGTCATAGCACGCTAGGGGCAAAATATTATCGGGAATTTCAAGTGTTGAAATTCCCGATGAGATTGCATACCTTCTATGAGATAGTTGGATCCCGATACCCACTGCGAGTAAGAGTTACTCCTGGGAGAGTTTTACACATTGCAATTAGCTGATCAAGTAGGTGTCTAGAAAGGTGTCAACGGGGTTACGCCTCTGGGAAAACGAGGTTTACATTAATTAGGTTCGTGCGAAAGCACGGGGGACCTCCCTCAAAGTACCGACACTGGCCTGGCTGAAAGATTGGCGAACTTGTAGTGTGTAATTAATCCCGGCTAGTCTTTCCTTTTAGAGTTTGAAGGAAGATTTGATAAAAAGCAGTGGGAGCCATCCTGATTAGATAAGATAATAACCAATCTGATCTTGCACGAGCATACGCTAAAGTGTTTTCTTCTCTCTCTCTCCAGGTAGCGACCATTTCATGCCTTAATCAAGATAATAATATGGATGTATTGACCAAACCCGCATGTTATATTGTGCTGGGGAACGTTGGTTCCGTTCTTTCTTATAAGAGTTATAGGAATGAACAGGATATAGGGGAATACCAGGATTCCCATGCCACCCGAATGAAGAAAGTACATGATGATGCATTTTCTTCGGGTATGTTCGTTACAGAAAACTGTTTCTCCATTTTCTCTACGTCCTGGGTATTAGATACCGGGTCAGGATCCCATATACGTAATCAGTTACATGGGCTTAGAAAAGGTAGAGAACTTGGAGAAGGTGATAAAGACATTAGAGTTGGAAATGGTGCAATTGTTGCAGCTAAGGCTGTCGGGGAATATCACCTTGAATTACCAACTGGTAATACATTGGTTCTGAACGAATGCTATTACATGTCGAACTGATATGCAACATTATATCTGTTTCTTTATTGAGTAAAGAGGGATATAATTTTGTATTACAGGATAATGTTATGAACATTTTCCGTAACCAAAAGTTGGTTGGATCAGGCACGTTGTGCAATGGCATTTATGTTCTAAACCAATCAACAGTTCTGAGCATAACAAACACACACAAGAGGAAGAGTTCTGAACTCAATGAATCCTTCTTGTGGCATTGTAGACTGGGTCACATCAATGAAACACGACTAGCTAAGTTGCATAAAGATGGATATTTAAATCCGTTTGAATTTTCATCTTATGACACTTGCCAGTCATGTCTCATAGGAAAGATGACCAAAACTCCGTTCACGGGACACGGAGAAAGAGTTACCGAACTCTTGGGACTTATTCATAGTGATGTATGCGGTCCCATGTCTACACATGCCAGGGATGGTTCTTCGTACTTCATTACATTCACTGATGATCTCTCTAGATTCGGATATGTGTTCCTGATGAAACACAAATCAGAAGCTTTTGAGAAATTTAGAGAATATAAACAAGAAGTCAAGAACCAAACCGGAAAAAGTATTAAAATCCTACGATCTGATCGAGGAGGGGAATACTTGAGCAATGAATTCCTGGACTTCCTAAAAGAGAATGGGATTCTCTCTCAGCTGACTCCTCCATATACACCACAGCACAACGGTGTATCTGAACGGAGAAACCACACCCTATTAGATATGGTGCGCTCAATGATGAGTACAGCTGAGTTACCTATTTCCTTCTGTGGATATGCACTTGAGACAGCCATGGACCTATTGAATAGAGTTCCTACCAAATCAGTGCCTACCACTCCATATAAGATATGGAAAGGGAAGAGACCACATCTTAATTATATTAAGATATGGGGTTGTCCAGCCTATGTCAAAAGACAAAATCCGGACAAACTCGAGGCAAGATCTGTCTTATGTAAGTTTGTAGGATATCCCAAAAATTCACAAGGGTATATCTTCTACCACCCCGAGGAACAAAAGGTGTTTGTTTCTCGACATGCCACTTTCTTAGAAAAAAGTTTTCTTATGAAACAGATAAGTGGCATTGAGGTAGAACTGGAAGAAGTTCCAGCGACACAGACTACAACAGAAGATTTGGTTGAACCAGAGAATTCCGTAGTTCCCGATGAACCCCAGCCACTCCGCCGATCTAGTAGGGTTCCTCGCCAACCTGAGAGATACTACGGTTTTCTCATGGATGGAGGGAGCGAGGATTGCATCATGGAGGATGATGACCCAACTAGCTTCGAGCAGGCCATCACGAGTAGGGACTCAGTAAAATGGCTGGATGCTATGCGGTCCGAGATGGAATCCATGTACACCAACAAAGTATGGACTTTGGAAGTTGCTCCTGAAGGGGTAAAACCCATCGGGAGCAAGTGGATCTTCAAGAAGAAACTTGGTGTAGATGGGAAAGTGGAGACTTTCAAAGCTAGACTTGTAGCAAAGGGTTTTCGTCAAAGACCAGGTGTGGAGTATGACGAGACCTTTTCTCCAGTGGCTATGCTTAAATCCATCCGGATCATGCTTGCCATCGCTGCATATCATGATTACGAAATCTGGCAAATGGATGTTAAGACCGCCTTTCTAAATGGTGATTTAGAAGAGTGCGTGTACATGACTCAGCCAGAGGGCTTCGTAGACAGTGGGAGCAGCGGGAAGGTGTGCAAGCTGCTTAAATCCATTTATGGATTAAAGCAAGCATCGCGGAGTTGGAACATCTGCTTTGACGTCGTTATCAAAGAGTTTGATTTCGTCAAAAACCCAGATGAACCTTGTATCTACAAGAAGGTGGCAGGGAGTAAGGTTCTCTTCCTCGTATTGTACGTGGACGACATACTCTTGATAGGAAATGATATTCCTATGCTGCAATCGGTCAAGCTCTTCTTATCACAGAGATTCTCAATGAAAGATCTTGGTGATGCCTCCTGCATATTGGGAATCAGGATCTATAGAGATAGATCCAAACGGATACTGGGATTGTCCCAATCCAGGTACATTGACACCATACTAAAGAGGTTTAGTATGGAAGAATCCAAGCGTGGGAACTTACCCACGATCTCTGGAGTCACTCTCTCCAAAGAGATGTCTCCCAAGACTGATTTGGAGAGAGCTCGCATGCAAGGGATACCCTATGCTTCGGCTGTAGGCTCTATCATGTATGCGATGCTATGTACCAGACCCGATGTTGCATACTCACTAAGTGTAGTGAGCAGGTATCAAGCTGATCCTGGAGAGAGTCACTGGAAAGCTGTGAAGAGCATTCTCAAGTACTTACGAAGGACTAAGGAGATGCTCTTGGTGTATGGTAGTGGAGAACTCCAAGTGGAGTCCTTTACCGATTCCAGCTTCCAGAGTGATAAGGAGGACTCTAAGTCGCAGTCGGGTTTTGTCTTTACCCTTTACGGAGGGGCGGTTAGCTGGAAGAGTTCCAAGCAGGAAACCGTGGCAGACTCGACGATGGAGGCTGAATACATCGCTGCCAACGATGCTGCTAAAGAAGCTGTTTGGATCAAGAAGTTCATTACTGAACTTGGTGTGGTTCCATCCATTGAGCATCCAATACCTTTGTATTGCGATAACAATGGAGCAGTGGCTTTGGCCAAGGAACCCAGGTCCCATCAGCGATCCAGGCATATTCTGAGGCGGTATCACCTGATCCGCGAGATAGTTGATCGCCGGGAGATCGAGGTCAGGAGGGTTGACACGAAGAACAACACGGCGGATCCACTCACGAAGGCCATTCCCCAGATACAGTTTGAGAGACTCTTCGGGATGCTCGGTATGCGATACTACAGCAGCTGACCCTAGTGCAAGTGGCAGATTGTTAGTTGTATGTATGCCCTAGAGGCCAGTATTGTACAGATGATGTATATTATATTGGATGCTTGGACATATATAGAGATGACTTTCTTGCTCGATATGATAGTATGCTATCTGGTTACTCTTTATCTTAACATGTACACTTGTCTCTTTAAACTGTCTTATAGTTACATGTTGGTAAAGCCCTTAGGATGTGTACTTGACTACCTGGACTATGATGCAGATCATACTAGTGGGGACATGGTAGTCCATAAGTACATCCTTCAAGGTCCCTAGTCGTGGGTATATCGAGACGGGGCATCGATATACCAGAGTAGACTAGCGTATACGCCTCTCGACCCATGAGATGGGCGATGGATGATCCCATATCCATTGGTGTTTGACATCAGAGATGGTATACGGGTGCTCAGTGGAGACTGGGTACACTGGACGGACTCGCCGAGAACTCCCAGATGGTATTATACCTCACGTCAGATGGCAGTTCTCAAGTGACACTTGTACAGGTTAGTCTGTAGACCCGAGATCGTCATAGAGTCTTGTGTGATTCCCACTGTGCTTTGATCTCCACCTTACCACGTCCATGAGGGCGTGCAAAACGGTGGTCTTTGGGTACAGTCCCGAGTCACATGGAGGCAATGAGCGATAAGAGGGGTTTCGTCTCTCCCGGTATTGGGGGTTGATGTTGCGCTGTGCTCGATTGGCCGTAACAGGGAAGTCCCTGGCCAGGGCTGATCAGAGATTTGCTGGTAAGTGTTACCAGTAGTTTCTCGACCCGTTATGAGCCTCACATCGGCACGACTTATCGGTTATTGGGGTCTGACGTATACCATCCCTAGACTTGATATGCGACATATCAGACGAACAGACCGGACTGTATGGTAAGTGTTACTGGTTGGATTCACAGGAGTGTGAGCGGGCTAGCTCGTCGATCTTCTGATCGCTCAATACCCGGATGGCCGTTACGTTTAGCAGACCGCTTGCGGCTTGTGGGTGCTTGATATGATCATCATCTGCTGCCGGCGTATTGACGAGTCTTTAGAGTCCTACACAGAGGTTTCCTGGCTCAAGCGAAACGAAATAGGAGCGCATATGAGATATGTGCGGGAGCGAGAATAATGCGTGTATGTGATACCGCATTTTATTCTCGCGATAAATGTTTCAATTGGTTATATTCGATATTGTTGGAGATAGTGCCCTCAGAGTCAATTATTAGGTCACAGGTACGTGATTGCAATGATTGATGGAAGACCTATCCCGGTAGGACGGTCTTACTCGAGATAATAGTATGCTATCTGGTTTACCTTTATCATCGTGTACTGTTTCAGGTTACCTGACAAGTCGCTATTACACGTTGATAGAGCCCCTAGGATTCTTGCTTGACCACCAGCAGTATGAGGGCGATCATATAAGTGGGAGCTGGGGGTCTATAAGCATATCCTTAAATGGTCCCTAGTCGTGAGAGTTTCGAGACAGGGCATCGATACTCCAGAGTAGACTAGTGTATACAGTCGAGACCCCGACGAGGGGCGGTGGCCGGTCTCACAAGCCACTGGTGTCAGTTGGTTCACCTAAGATGTATACAGGTGCTCATTGGGTTATGAGTACACCGGAAAGGACTCGCCGGGAACATGCTAGTTGGTCATATACCAGACGTCAGATGGCAGTTCCCTGGTGACATGTGTACAGGTTAGTTCATCGACCTGGGGATCGTCACTTGTCTTGTGTGAGTTCCCACTGTACTTTGATTACTACCCTACCACGGCTCAAAGGAGTCATGCAAACAGGTTTTAGTTGGGTACAGTCCCGAGCCACATGGAGGCAGTGAGCGTATCTTCAGGGGTTCGTCTCTCCCGGTATTGCGGGTGAGGTCGCGCTGTGTCTAGGAGAGCCATTACACCAAGCCCTCGGCCGAGGCAAGGAGATTTACTGGTAGGTATTCCAGTAGTATCTCAGGGTGATCTGGGCTACACTCCGACACGACTTGTACCGCTTTTGGGGGTCTGACTTTTACCAACCCCCTAGGCCCGCCATGCGATGATCATAGACGAACGGACCGGACTGTACGGATATTTTCACTGACAGGCTCAGTAGGGTTGTCAGGCTGAGTTCGCTCACAGACGTCCCTTTTAGTCGATACCTGGTAGCCCGTTACGTATTGGCTTATACCTCTGACGTGCTAGTGGTTAAATCCACAACCAAGGTGTTGACGAGTCTTTAGAGTCCCCCACATTCAGTTACTCAGCTTTCGGGCGAAAGGTTGTAGAGGCCGTATGGAGATATGGCAAGGTCCGATCAGATACGTGCGGTATTGCACGGATCAGGATCGGACAGTTTGTACTATAGGCCGTATGGATATATGGCAGGGTTCGATCAGATACGTGCGGTATTGCACGGATCAGGATCGAACGGATATTACTGGCCGGCTTTGGTTTAAGCCGGATCCTAGTATAGTACAGTGTAGATTTTGTCTCATTGCATTTGTATTTCGGTCGGAATACAAATGCGGGTGTGTATGCACAGTATCGGGGTTTTCCTGTAATTTATTACGGGATCAGTTTTCTGGAGTTGCCAGTTTGCTTTCCGTTTCGGCCAATTTCCTTTGTATCGTTCATTGGCCGAAGATTGGTGGAGGAGGGCTTATTTGCATTGTTGCAAATAAGTATTTGTGGAGGGGGCCTTTGCATATTGTTTTATCATGACAACTCTTCTTTGACCTTTTGACTTCATGATGGTTCATGATGGGTGGACCATACCTTGACTTTGTGTTGATGATGGGAGATGATTTGGTTGTTGAGTGTTGGTGTTTCTTGGTAATCATGTTCTTTCATGATCACATTTGATTCCTCTCTCTCTCTTGCATGATATGAGTTTTGCTCCCATTATTTTGGTGACTCTCTCATTCTCACCCTCCCCACATTGTCATGGCTGACCACCATGAGGGTGGGCAGTCCAAAATTTTTGGAGTGTGGAATTTTGTTCATTTCATTCTCCAAAAATCCCCTAGTTCCTCCACATAATTCTTGTATCATCCCTCCACCAAAATGGCACCTCTATGAATCCCCAAATGAGACTTGCTCACTAGATATTCTACAGCAAAACCTTGGACGCGTCGGCTAGCCAACTTTGCGCCCGAGTTGCCTCGGCATTGAGGTGGGAGCCCGTAAAAGATGTAGGCGATGTGGTGCCCTTCCGGCAAGGAGGCAACGACCGGAGTTTCCGCGGGAGATCGGGACGACGACGAGAAGACCGAAGGACTCGGATCATTCGGTATATCTCTCTTCCCCATCTTGTAGTTAGCTAGGGCTAGTTAATGGTTCGATCCGGGTATTAGTGAACGGCGGTTTGCCAGTTCAAGAAAAATTAAAGTTTATCACCGCTTCCGCATTTGGCCGTCGGATTGACGGCCGGGGCGCCGCCGTGCACTTACAGTGGTATCGGAGCCTCGCCATTAACTTAGTCTAGCTTGCCTTAATGTGTTTTGCATTTCCGATTGACCAAAATTCCAAAATCCGCATTTTTACTTGCATCAGTTTTCTGTTGAAATTTTTTGGTGTCGAAAATTTTTTCAGGTTACAGAAAAGTGATCTACTAGAAAATATAAGAGTTCTGTGAAAATTCGATGCGCTAACACCACTGTAGGAGCGCGGAACCGCGGCCAAACACCCCTTTGGGCCGCGGTTCCGCCGCACTATTTTGGGGTCGCTGCACCAAATTTCTACAGTATCTTTCTGGGGTGAAAATTGGGTTTTTGGAATAATAACATTGGGCCCAGAATTTCTTGATGTGCTGCAGTAATGCTTTGGGGCCCACTTGTTAAAATTTGATTGATCGGATATTTTAAACACATTATTTCACAGTATTTACATTATATCTGCAACCGTGAATGTCACTTGATCGGTAAATCCTGTCTAACTGCTATAGCCCGGTTAGACAGATTTGCGAACGTGACTTTCACGTTGATGTTCTGTTTTTGCTGTGATGTTGCGGATCGGTCGTGGGGATAGCCTGGATGCAATGCTAGTACGGTTTTGTTGTATTATGTACATTTGATATTGCGGGGCGAGCGTCCGACATGTGGACTGCCGTCACTGCCTGTTTGTATTATTATTTTGGGGCACGACCAGGTTGCGGTCGATGTACCCGTTGGATGTATATTTTACTTTCTGTACTAGGATTGCCCCGCGGAGGGGTGCACGGATAGCCGGGTTCTAGAGGGCAACAAGACCGCATCTCATGGCATTGAGACGGAGGGGGCTTCACTCTAGGATTGGCGGGCTGTTTGCCGCACTCGTAGGGGGTACAGGTTGACCCAGGAGGAGTGCCCAAGTTACCGGATTCCGTGAAGTGCTGGGTGGTCCATTCACGGTGCTGAAGGGGGCTGCCTCGCTTCAGGTTTTGGCGGGTAACTTGCCGCGCCCGTATGGGTCTAGGTTTTCATTGCACAGGCTATCCACACGACCAGGGGAACGTCGGGTTTCAGTAGTGGCTCTGTGAAACCCGGGGATCCCAGTTATCTGTATTGTTCTGTGATGCTGTACATTTCTGTGATGTTGCATTTTATCACGCCTTGAGCGAATATAATATATTGGTATATACGTTAATAGATGTTGTATATGTTTTGCATCCGCGCTAGTCCAATTCCCGCTCTTTCGTTAGTTAGCTAACCTAACGGGTAATGACGGGACCCAGTGGCGAATGCGGATGGCATATACGTACATCAGTATATTTTCGTTCTTTGTGGTGTGATCAATTGATGGGACTGCGTTGATTCGGATCAACGCAAGTTAAAAACAAACCTAGTCTGATGTTGTTGGAACACTTTTCAAAAAGCTGTTATTGCAAGGACGTTCACTTTTGTTTTGCATCGTGGTATTCAGTTGGAATATCCTGCTTCTCAGTCGACGAGGCAAGGGCCGAGATCCCTTCACCGGGAGTGACCCCTTGGATAAAAAGTTTGCGTCAGGGCAATGACTTCATTATAGCCGATTGCTTTTGCTTTGCATCGTGGTATTCAGTTGGAATATCCTGCACCTCATTCTACGGGGAAAGAGCCGAGATCCCTTCACCGGGAGTGACCTCTTTAGCAACGGTTTTCGTCACTATATTTTCAAAAGCTATCCCGTTCCTTCAACGATATCAAGTTCATTACGTTAAAGGTTTTCGCCAGAAACCATTCGTAGCCCTCCGTCGTTTCAGACGGGTAGCACGTAGTATTCATGCTATGTTTGTTGGCCTTCGTCAAGGCATAGTGTATGGTAGCTGCTTGTTGCCTTTCTGCTGCATAGATAGATGCGTTGGTTTGGGACAGTCGTATAGCCTTGTTGACCTTCGTCAAGGGCTTGTACGGGTGGATTCAAATTAACCTGGATAATGACGGGTAGAACTTGACATGTGACTTATGATTTGTTGACCTTCGCCAAGGTCATAAGAGCATGGGGCAAAAATCCACATCGGGAGTTTCAAAAGAACTGAAACTTGTCAGATATGCGCATACCTTCTGGAGTGTGATACCGTGAGCGGATTCCGTCACGTTATCATGCGATGATAGTTGGATCCCGATTCCCACTGATGAGTTAGTTTACTCCTCGAGTGACCCCGACTAATTCTTCTTTCAGGTTTGGAGAAGAATTTGAGGTACAGTGGGAGGTTTCCAGATTAGATAAATTGGTTACCATTCTGATCTAGGTTAGAGTGCACGCTGAGTGTTTCTTTTCTCTCTCTCTTTGGCAGCGACCATTGACCCGACCCTAAGACTATGACTCAGTGACCAAGTTGACCGAACCTTCTTAAACACTGGATTTTGGATTGTCAGAGTTGCAAACCTCATTGCCACTCCTACTTTTACCCTTTTCTCCAGGACACCCCGTATTACTACGAACGTCCACTTCCATTGGACAAAACCATCGTATGGTTAGATACGAACTCGAAGGAATTTATTCGAGGATGGTTTCCGGTTCTGGAGGAAACGAATAGGACTATTCAGTTGTCTTTTCCTTTTACCTTCTCTCAGGTTGCGAGTACTCCTTGGTTTAGGAGATAGTACACCTATTATGCAAATTGGATAGTCTTCTTCCAAACCATAGGCAGGTGCCGACCGGTAGGGAATGAAGAAAACCAATTAGCCTAACGATGGTGTACAGAAGGTATTAAGTTAAGACAAAGCAAGGGATTAGTAAGAGGGCAAAGTAAATTGCGACTGCCATTCACGACCAAACCAGGTATTTCTTCGCCAATCCTAAATCACCTTTGTATTTCTCCAGGACACTCTGTATCACTACGAAGATCCACAGTTTATTGGATACTCCATCGTATGGTTATATACGAACTCGAAAGGAACTTATTCCAGTTCGGGGATGGATTCTGGTTCAGGAGAAATAAGAATAAGGTTTATTCAGGTGTCTTTTATCTTCACCTTCTCTTGCATTGCGAGTGTTCCTAGGATTGGGACAGTACACCCTTTATGCTTATTGGATAGTCTTCTTCCAAACCATAGGCTGGTGCCGAACGGTAGGGAAGGAAGAAAACCATTTGGCCTAAAAGGGGGTGCAGAAGGTAATGACTAAAGACATATGAATGGATTTGGAGAGGTGGCAAAGAATTATACGGTTACAGTCGTGAATCTGGAAGAGGCATTACTAGGAATACCAAGATACCCCATCGAAACATTTCAATGTTTCAGTCTCACTGTGTACTGTTAAAGGAAAACTGATTTCCCGATTAGATACTTACTCCAGGGTATGTATTTACCAGGTATGATTCTCACATCTGTATGGTTTTACAGATGATGAGTGGGAGTAGGTTATTGGGAATTAGGTAATCATCCTCATTATATCGGGATTCGTTGTAATCGGTGATATTTGAGGAAGTCACCTGGGTTGTTTGCCGGTCGGCAAATATTTGGTTTTGAATATCCGCTGTTATGCACCAATTTCAAATTGATATATCTTGACGTCTATTTTCATAGAGTGAGATATACCTTTATGAAATTATGTCTACGACATTTACCTATATCAGTGGATGGTTAGGTAAGGAGCATTAAACAGCGGTGTAATTCTTCTTAACCATAAATACAGTTTTCAACCTACGACACACAGTGAATGAGTTATCAGACTCAAGGGACTTATACAGAGTATTGTATGTTGTCCAAGGTCCATCAGGACAGAGGAGTTGGTCCTCGTACTATATTCGGTTTACTTATGACTTTTCTAGTTTTTAGACAAGTGTTTCGTGGAAACACAGGGTCCGAATTTTGAGAAGTTATAGGTATATCGATAAAGTAGAGAACCAGGTACTACAAGTATCGGGATTCTTCAGAGTGATCGAAGATGTAGATACTTGTCTATGGTATTCAGTTGATAGTAGTGAATAAGGGAACTTGCTTCTCTTTCAGGTTACTCATAATTGGAAGCATTCCTAAGTTGAGTAACGCTGATAGGCCTCCTTCCATTTAGTAGACATGCACTGGGGACAGCTGCATGATTTGAATCTGGTTCAATTAAATCAGTGCCTCTGGTTCTATATTGGATATAGAACAGTTCATATCTTAACGATGTTAAGGTACGGGGAGTTGTCCGGCTTATGATTAAAACCAGACACTGGACAATTCAAGGCACGTTTCTGTAATGGCTGTTTGTGGGTTGACCCAGGCTATGACGAGGGTTGATTTTCTACCATCTGGATGAGCAATAGCGATATTGTTCTAGACTCGCCACAGTTTTATTAAAAAAATGGATTTTTTCAAAAAAACAGTAGTGGGAGTATGGTAGAACTGGAAGTGATTCCAGAACCACAAACGATTACTGAAGATTTGATAAGGAACCTAAAGATTCAATCCAATTTGACATTCCATTGTCCACTCCGCAGATAAGGTGGGTAACTTCAGGCACCCGAGAGGTACTCCGGTAGCCTCAAGGACGGTGACAGGGAAATTCTTGTTCACCCAAAATTGCCATTGCTGTTGTTCCAGGTTGCGAGACCCGGCGGGAGGATGAGTATAGCGTCGTTCTAAACTAGCTTTAGAAGTGTACGTGTATATGACTCTGCCAGAGGGTTGTCGTAGTCAGTGGGAGCAGCGGAAGCATTGGTGGACAGGTAGCTTATGTCTATTTATAGACTGAAGCACCAGTAGCGGAGATAGATCATCTATTTCTGACGTGACAGTCATGGGTTTGACTTCATCAGAATAGGGGATGGATCTATTGAGAAGGTAGTAGGGTGTGATGTCATGGTATTTAGATGACATACACAGAGTAGGAAAGGAAACTCCTATACTACAATCGGTTATACTTTGGTCGTCACACAGTGGTTTCTCCACATGGGACTTGGACTTTATATCAGACATTCTGGTCACTAGATCTATGGTTTTAGATCTAGATTTGGGTAGTTTCCCAATCTGGGTACTTAGACAGCATTCTAAGAGTATTTAGAATGGACGACTCCATGCACGGTAGTGTACCTGCAGAAGATGGAGTCACCCTCTCCAAAGGTGTCTTACAGACTAAAGGGGAGAGGGACGTGCATGATTGGCAGATCACTTGCTCAGGCAATTGAGTCAATCATGATATGTCAAGTACCACACCAGATGTTGTTCTTGCACTAGATGCAATAAGTTGACATTGATCCAATCCTGGAGAAGCAGTCGGATGCAGTTTTAGAACATAAGTGAATGTTCTAGGGATATGATAACGACAGCCTCATACAGGAGACAGTTATCATTCCAGGCTTCCAAGGTGACATGGACAACAAGGAGGTTGTCAGAGTTATAGTTTTTCTTTCTGATGAGTGGCAGTATTTTGGACAGGTGGTCCAAGGCAATACTGAGGGAGGCATGGCGCAGGATACTGATTAAATTCAGTTGACGATACAGTCTAAGAAGTTTGGATTTGGAGTTCATTTATGAGCTAGGTCCCATCAGATATCCAGACACATTCTAAGACAGGTATTGCTCATTTCGGGAGATGGGTTTCTCCGCGAACTTGAGATATAGAGAGACATGGAAAGAGACAACAAAGCGGATCCACTCACTGAGGCTATTCCTCGAACGCAATAGTTTCGCAAACGAGCTTTGTGAGACTGACTAGTAGAGGAGTTGGGTGTTTGGTATCACACGGGCTGTGAGTATGCGACATCGCAATAATTAGCCTTGAGTGCAAGTGGGAGATTGTTGGAGATGGTGCCCTCAGAGTCAATTATTAGGTCACAGGTACGTGATTGCAATGATTGATGGAGGACCTATCCCGGTAGGACAGTCTTACTCGAGATGATAGTATGCTATCTGGTTTACCTTTATCATCGTGTACTGTTTTAGGTGACCTGACAAGTCGCTATTACACGTTGATAGAGCCCTTAGGATTCTTGCTTGACCACCAGCAGTATGAGGGCGATCATATAAGTGGGAGCTGGGGGTCTATAAGCATATCCTTAAATGGTCCCTAGTCATGAGAGTTTCGAGACAGGGCATCGATACTCCAGAGTAGACTAGTGTATACAGTCGAGACCCCGACGAGGGGCAGTGGCCGGTCTCACAAGCCACTGGTGTCAGTTGGTTCACCTAAGATGTATACAGGTGCTCATTGGGTTATGAGTACACCGGAAAGGACTCGCCGGGAACATGCTAGTTGGTCATATACCAGACGTCAGATGGCAGTTCCCTGGTGACATGTGTACAGGTTAGTTCATCGACCTGGGGATCGTCACTTGTCTTGTGTGAGTTCCCACTGTACTTTGATTACTACCCTACCACGGCTCAAAGGAGTCGTGCAAACAGGTTTTAGTTGGGTACAGTCCCGAGCCACATGGAGGCAGTGAGTGTATCTTCAGGGGTTCGTCTCTCCCGGTATTGGGGGTGAGGTCGCGCTGTGTCTAGGAGAGCCATTACATGAAGCCCTCGGCCGAGGCAAGGAGATTTACTGGTAGGTATTCCAGTAGTATCTCAGGGTATTCTGGGCTACACTCCGACACGACTTGTACCGCTTTTGGGGGTCTGACTTTTACCAACCCCCTAGGCCCGCCATGCGATGCTCATAGACGAACAGACCGGACTGTACGGATATTGTCACTGACAGGCTCAGTAGGGTTGTCAGGCTGAGTTCGCTCACAGACGTCCCTTTTAGTCGATACCTGGTAGCCCGTTACGTATTGGCTTATACCTCTGACGTGCTAGTGGTTAAATCCACAACCAAGGTGTTGACGAGTCTTTAGAGTCCCCCACATTCAGTTACTCAGCTTTCGGGCGAAAGGTTGTAGAGGCCGTATGGAGATATGGCAAGGTCCGATCAGATACGTGCGGTATTGCACGGATCAGGATCGGACAGTTTGTACTATAGGCCGTATGGATATACGGCAGGGTTCGATCAGATACGTGCGGTATTGCACGGATCAGGATCGAACGGATATTACTGGCCGGCTTTGGTTTAAGCCGGATCCTAGTATAGTACAGTGTAGATTTTGTCTCATTGCATTTGTATTTCGGTCGGAATACAAATGCGGGTGTGTATGCACAGTATCGGGGTTTTCCTGTAATTTATTACGGGACCAGTTTTCTGGAGTTGCCAGTTTGCTTTCCGTTTCGGCCAATTTCCTTTGTATCGTTCATTGGCCGAAGATTGGTGGAGGAGGGCTTATTTGCATTGTTGCAAATAAGTATTTGTGGAGGGGGTCTTTGCATATTGTTTTATCATGACAACTCTTCTTTGACCTTTTGACTTCATGATGGTTCATGATGGGTGGACCATACCTTGACTTTGTGTTGATGATGGGAGATGATTTGGTTGTTGAGTGTTGGTGTTTCTTGGTAATCATGTTCTTTCATGATCACATTTGATTCCTCTCTCTCTCTTGCATGATATGAGTTTTGCTCCCATTATTTTGGTTACTCTCTCATTCTCACCCTCCCCACATTCTCATGGCCGGCCACCATGAGGGTGGGCTGTCCAAAATTTTTGGAGTGTGGAATTTTGTTCATTTCATGCTCCAAAAATCACCTAGTTCCTCCACATAATTCTTGTATCATCCCTCCACCAAAATGGCACCTCCATGAATCCCCAAATGAGACTTGCTCACTAGATATTCTACAGCAAACCTTGGACGCGTCGTCTAGCCAACTTCGCGCCCGAGTTGCCTCGGCATTGAGGTGGGAGCCCGTAAAAGATGTAGGCGATGTGGTGCCCTTCCGGCAAGGAGGCAACGACCGGAGTTTCCGCGGGAGATCGGGACGACGACGAGAAGACCGAAGGACTCGGATCAGTCGGTATATCTCTCTTCCCCATCTTGTAGTTAGCTAGGACTAGTTAATGGTTCGATCCGGGTATTAGTGTGCGGCGGTTTGCCAGTTCAAGAAAAATTAAAGTTTATCACCGCTTCCGCATTTGGCCGTCGGATTGATGGCCGGGGCGCCGCCGTGCACTTACAGATATGACCTAGTTATCGAATCATTGATTCGATAAATCGATACATTGCATACTAGTCGGTTATGTGCGACATGACCGGATCATTGAATCAAATGTTGATTTAATGATTTAATGTATAATTATATATTTGATATATTACTTTGCATTAACTAGTCTTGGTTCACTTTAAACGGATTTTTCTCACTTGATGCACATTGTATATGTGATATGCTTTTGTGCACATTTTTGTATCATGTTTGATGATACTTGTTCATTTAGTTAAGTGTAAAGAATTAAACCATGGTTAAGTAGATAATTAGGGTTTTGATTTATTTATCCATTCTTTATTTATATAAATGGATAATTGAAAACATAATGGTTTCTTTTTATCATGAAGCTTGTTGAAGCTTCATGAAGCTTTGACTAAAGAAACCATTTTGTCTTCTAGCTTAACCCTAAACCTTCTCATTTACCATGGTCTTTTCTCTACACTTAACCTTGGTTAAGATATGATAAGTATTGATTTATTTTTCTATTATCAAACAATACTTATCATATTCTAGCTTCATCTTCTCCTTCTTCTTCAAGAGAGAAAACTAGATGCCATCAATGGCAACTTGAGCAAAAGTGAGTGAAATCTAATTCTAAAGTGAACCCACCTCCTATTTCTTCACCCTCTACCTCTTGCCAAGTTGTTTTGGGTGTTTTCTTCACAAGTTTCACAACTTTGTGAATTCGGAGCTTGAACTTGTGATGCCTCGACGTAGATCGTCTTTGACACGAAGCCGACGACCTATTCCGCCCGTTTCTCCGATGAAGCCGACGAATGAGTTCGGGTTTCATGATGGACAGCGAGAGGACACCCACGTGGAGCTAAGGAAGTGGATAACCGGATCTACAAAGGTTGTAGCTCTCTTCCTTTAGTTAAAGTGTTAACTAGATTCGTATTTCGCCTAGAATTCTAGCCAACGATCCGTAGTCTAGGGTTTCTCGGCACCGTAAATTTTTAATTTGGCATGGTTGATGCCTTGTGAGACCTCCATAGTGTGCCTAGGAACCCTACAGAGCCATGCTTGTGCCGCGGTTCTGCGGCGCCTTGATCGACTTAGGTGCATGTTTTCCAAAGTAACTCTTATAAAACCCTGCTGATTTTTCTGCATATTTCTAATTCAGAAAAATCCACGATTTCAAAAAATGTACAGAGAAGGGTTTTGGATTAGGGTTTCGGGCTCTATCGGACTTCTAACATCGTCTACACATCGTCTAAAGCTCTAGCTAGGCTCTGATACCACTGTAGGGATCCTAGGCACACTCATGAGATTCTACAACTGATCAACCATGCCAAAATCAAAATTTTCCATGTGCCAAAGAAACCTAATGCTAGATCGTTAACTAGAGGTAAGGCGAAAGCATGCAAGCAAACTACTTTGCTACAATGTGAACGGAGATACAACCTTCGTAGATCTGGTCATCCACTTCTTTAGCTCCGTGATGACGTCCTGTCACGTCCCGAAAGTATGGAACATGACCGGCACTTAAACTACGAAACGTCTCGAGGCGTACGTAATCCAACTAAGCCGAAAACCCAGAAATGCAAACCAAGAAAAGTAGTAGAGTGAAGGAAAACCAATTTAAACAAGTAGTTTTAATAGCATAAGCCGAATTATGCGGTTTTAAAAAAAAACATCAATATTTCACGAAAATTTCGGCTGAGACTCCTTTGTAAATACTGGCTCCCAAACGGGATACAACATGAATAGTATACGAAATCAATAAAAGGCATCCCCAAGCGGGAGCTAGCTCTTCGTCAATTGACGGTCACAACCACACAAGCAATATAATATACAACGCCAACGGCGAGGATCAAAACTCAAAACCACAAGAAAACCACAGAAATAAAATGCGCGACTCTAAGGTCGAAAGAATAACATCACTGGTCTCTATCTCTGAAATAAATACATGTTTGGTTGATGGAACTTCTAGATACAACAGAGTAATAATATACAAGTTATATAATGGGGGGTACGATACAAGTAAACCCACCTACAAGCAAATCAACCGAAGGAAACTATGCCCGCAAGCCGTAATGAAACCTGTACGGCAAACCTGCAAGAAACTGGGGAACAACGGGGGTGAGTTGCCAACTCGTGAATAGAAAAACATCTACGCACAGAAATCGCATAAATAACGCAACCTAGGTCAAAGATCATAATATATCCTCAAATATATGAATAACATGCAGCCTATAACAATGGCTAGGGTAATATCTAACCCGAGTGTGATCTCATGTGCCCGTGTCAGTGCCTCAGGTAGCAATCTCAGTACCTCAATATCTCTCAATCTCAATGTCTCAATCTCAATATCTAGGGCGCCGTCAGTCCAGACCGGCCCCTACCATCCATCTCAAGACCACGACGGTATCCTCCGGATATCCGACGCGTCGGGTAAAATCACCGGTAGGTAGTCTCCCCCTGCCAGGCTCATCGTCATCACCACGAGCTTCTTGCCCCAGGGTTACCTTACCGGGTCCACCATGTACTCGAAATGGTTCATCCAACTCCTCGAATCGGGTCTCGAAATCCATCAGCAATCTCATGGTGGGCGACTCATACATCATGGGAAAAACCGCGCTTTTTATTTAAAAAGAGAAAGAAGAAGTTTGTATATGTTTTGCGGTTTTTCCAAAATCCAGAAAATCTCATGGAAATCCGAATCCAAAACCTCAATAGCACGTAAAAAGTGAATATATGTATGAGAATCCATGAATGCGGCATAACAATGAATAATAGTATGCATGAAGTAGCAGGTAATAACTACATTGTCTAAACTAACATATAAGGCAAGTACACTAATATCATGTCTAAACTATTAGCAAACAGGCTATGTCAAGCAATAATATTTTCTAAGGTGTACGTGACATGGCAATTACCGATGAAGATGTGTGTGAGCCGGCAAGTAGGTGTACGTGGTACATACGCATCATCGGTAATGGTGCTGGTGTCCTAACCACAAGATATCAACAGTAGAATATGAAGCATAATATAAGCATGTGATGCGGAGCAAACAACAATAATGAGCGGGAGCTGAATACTAGACGCAACGATAACTAATCTGCTTTAACCTAATATAAGTGTATGGTGTCTTTTGAAATAACACGAATCTTGGGGTTTTGAAAATAGGGGCTATGGTGTTTTTAAGAAAAGATACGTTTTTTTTTTGAAATATCCGTAGAATCCCTTGACATGTCTTTTAAAATACGCACGATTCGTAAGCTTTGAAATAGGTAGGAACCGAATCTAATCTAACAACTAACTAAACTAAAGGGCTAAGCTACAAGCTAGACTACAGGTAAGGAAACCGCCTAACATCTGAGTCGATACATATACATACCTGTATATATATTAGTCGGTGATCCCGCCTCAATAATATCATATCCGATACCATATCTATAATCAGACATCCCAAGTCAAGAGTGCGGATCAATCATCAAGATATAGCTCGTACATAAATCCGTCGTACGGCATCCCCAAATCTGGGTACGGGTCAATATCATATTCCTCACACTATTCCTCTGGTATCCTATTTATCCAAGATCATAGTCTAGGGTACTGACCTATGTCTAATACAATACTAATATCCTCAATATACTCATGATCTGACTACTGATCGACAATCTCGTACAAACCGATATTGTCAGCACATATCATCATCAAGGGGTATACATCGCCCGATACGGCCTAATATCAATATCCCAGCATATCATGCCTCATATAACGATCACATGTCGACCATTTTATTTATAACACTATTCACCTATATCGCCGCCCCAAGATCCGCTATAACACCAGGACGTACCTCAAGTACGAATCCTGCCATATCACCGATATCACAACCACAAACAAATCTCATCGACTCAGCTCAATCCCAAGTATCATCCTCAAATCCGTATGTGAACACATAGTCCCATACCCATGTGAACACATAACTATAAAGAATCCCATGAGCACATATAAATAGGAATGTATGCAAGTATGTATGTGTGTATGTGTAGTGCAACACTACCCTAGGGTTCGCGACACTAAAATAATCCAACAAACCAATATCCATCCTAAACATCGTTATTAATCCCAAATAACATATAATAATTGTTGGTGTGTATACGCATCCGTATACACCACCACGGATTGCGGGGGTGTATACGCAATCCACCCGACTTCTCCCCGTAGATATAAATCTACTCACCTGGTTCTCGCTCGCCGATGCCGATGTCGCCACGCGCTTGCTTGCCGTCTCGAATTCTATATGGGGGTACCTACATATCACAACGCATCGTATCGCATTAAAATCCGACTCATGACCAAAACGACACACGAATCCCACATAGGTCAAAACCAATGGTTGCTTCCACAAATCAACCCAAAAACCCTCGACGTCGGCGTACAAACGCCAGACCATCGAGAAAAACCCAAATACACTCATTTGCACATTCACGAACACTAATTTTAATATAAAATAGGTTAAAACTCACAAAAATCCCAAATTCACTTTAAAAGCCGTTTTTCCGAAAAACTAGCAAGCAAAATTACCCGTTTTAGTACAAAACTCGACGTTTAAACAATTCTAGCGGCCATAATACTTATTAAATAACTTAAATAAGTCATATAACCTATAACCACAATTTAATCTCATCAAACTATATACGTTCAAAAAAACTAGTTTGCAATTTTACCCAAATTTCAACCATTTTAGCAAAAATGCACAAACAACAATTTAGCTAGGATTTTCATGAACTAAAGACATTAAACCACACTTAATAATGTTAATGAAGTCATAAAAAACTAATTATAATTTTAAACCCAATTATTTAACCATTTCAAAAAACCTAGATAGCAAATTAGTGTAATTATCACAATTTTTAAACTAACAATTAACAACTAGCTACTAACTTGTTTTAACATGTCATAAGAGCTTAAACACATTACACAACCATACACCAATTTCACAAAAGCCTAACTTGCATTCGAGTTCTTCTCTTGAATTTTCATCACACAAACCACAACAACCAATTTAACACTTATAAACAAAATCATATAAGCAACTAATCAACAAACAACCATGGGGCACAAAAATTTATACCTCACAAATCCATGATCAAACATGAAATCTATACCTCCAAAATGAAATCCTTGCACCAAGATCCATGCATCTAAGGCTACACTAAAATGGGTAAGAACTAGATTTAGATTTTGGGATTTTTTTGATGGGTATATGATGAATTTTTTGAAGCAAAAGAGATGGAACAATGGGGGGGAGAAAGAGGGCTGTTTGTGCTGGAATTTTCGGCCATAAAGGGAGTGGGGGAGGAGAGAGAGGGAGGTGGAGAAAAAATGGGGAGAAAAAGACAAAGTCTACACCCCCTTTTGACTTTCTTTCATTTCCCTTTTTCTTTTCTTTTCTTTTCTTTTTTGTGTGGAATGGAGTCGGGAAATGGGGGGGGATGTGCTGCTGAATTCAGCCAAATGGGGATGGGGGTGAGTGAGCGTGGGTGTCGGTGTGGGGGAAAAAGATAAATGTTATACCCCAAACAACCATTTACACTAATTTCACCGAAAAAGCCTTTTTCTTCGATATTTTCTAAACCGTTTTGGCAAACGATTTCGTTTCAAAAACCACATGATAAAATTTTATTTAAAGTTTTATGATGCACAAAATTTGTTTCAACTCATTCCAATTTGTAATTTTCCCTAATTAAATGTATTAGTGACGGCTTAAAATAGTAATAAAATAATTTTTTTTTCAGAAAATTTGAAATTTCACCAGTGGTTCAATAAACACCAAATACTACCAATTACATATCTATAATATGTATATTTAATTTTTATAATAAGATATTTCCATTTTGACTTTTTACAGAAAACCCCCTTATTTTACCGATTTTCCGAAATTTCACCGAAACGATTTTCAAAACGCTACAATTTTCCCCCCCCTAAAAAAATTCGGTCCCCGAATTTAAAGTAAAACTCCCCCCAAATACTAAAACGTCTAAACCAAAACCATCAAGTCGTCGGGGCTGCGAAATTGTAAATACATAAAACAAATCGTAGCGCAGCGCATGCGCATGAAAAATGAGCATATAACTCAAATCAAAACTCCGTCAAGCATCCCGCAATCATCGGAGTCATGGGGAAGACACCAATGCCAAATCCAAAGCAAAACCAATATGATATAACTCGAAACTATACATGTAAATATCGAATCTATATATGTAAATATCTGAAGGAAATGAATACCAAATATATTCAGGTACTGTCCTCTGGCTAGTCCTGCCCAGTATGAAAACACATAGCAAATATCACAAAAACGTACTGCTCTATAGGTTAAATCAATCCCAAAATACGCATATGAATACTACGTGCGTTTGGTGCGCACGGAAATCAAAATCCATATACGTGCCATACAAGCGCACAGAAACAACATCTAAGTGCATCGGTTGTGCACACAACATCTGTCATAGGCAACGTGTGTACCTGACAGCAAGGACAGGTGCGTCTGACACGCACGAAGAATCTCGATTTAGTGCAACTGGTGTGCACCAAAATCGTATCTCATAACATGCGCCCAACATGCGCGAAAACCCCCAAATCAGGTGCATCCATCATGCACGAAATCATGAAATCCAATATCAAGCACCGAACATGCGCAAAATCCAATCAAGTGCACAAGGTGCACAAAACAAATATCGAACATCACAATCGAAATCGAAGTTCAGTGCATCTAAGTGCACAAAATACGTATCACTGCACTGCAAGCATATATGGACTATACCGAGTGCAAAAACCAAATCGTGTGCGTACATGCGCACAAAATCAACTCAACTGTATGAAACCCATAAAATCATAAACATGAGAAACCAAGGCACGAAAACGATATCAAGTGCAACACTGTACAGAAATCATAAATACTCAGTAGGTGCTACCATGGCGCATGAAAATGATATCATGAAACTCAATCATCAAAACCAAATCATGCGAATATATAGCTCAAAATACCAAAATCAAGTATGGCGGAATAGCCCCGCTCAAGAACATCCTCCAAGAATCTCTGGCCAACTGTCGGGGTCACTCATAGCATATCTTGTCGACGATCTTGAACTCTGGCCTGCCGGTGTGCGCAACATGACCACTCCTGGGTCCTAGTCTTCTCGTAAATCATTCCAGAAAGGTCCTATCGAGATCTCTCCCAAATTTCGTCTCTGCCGAACCGTCCGGAAGTCATCGTCCTTTAGTATATCTGTTTCTTGTTCGGTAACGGCTGCATACTCATCGCGACTCCTTCTGGAAGGTATATCCATGCATAATGCCTCGGCATGCGTATCGCATCTCTGATGTCGGCGGAGTGGAACGTCGTTTCATCAAGATCTCGTATGAACCTCTTACTCCACTTTTCTAATGACGACTGCTCTGGACTCGTCTCCTCGTGGCTGCATGGACTGAGCTCCAACGACTATCCTCGTATCTGGAGTCTCCCAAGAATGCATCTCACCACCTAGCATCCGAATTAAGTCGAGTCATCCGATCGAGTCGTCAAAACCTCATAATCCCCTAAGAGCTCAACATCTTGGGCACAGTTTAATAGTATCAAGTACATACCACAGCATCGGTGGTCCAGCCGTAGAAGGGCAAACCCAAGCCTCACTAATGGCGCCGCAGAACTGCCGCAAACCCGAAGGTTCCAAGGCATTCACACGGTCATTAAGTCAAGTTAGGGTTTCATTCTTCAAGAGGGACCATAGAATTGCCTGCATGTCTTTCCGACTACTTTAAATTTGGAATAATAGGTTTCTGACATTCGATCATCTCTTTCGACTCTCAACGTTTCCGCGTGAAGTCGTCTCTAGCTGGAATCAATCTATCTGATGACCTCGCATCGGGGTAGGCGAACGAACCACCTGTCCTAGTCATTCATCATCGGGTGACTAGCGACCTTCTAGCATCTATTAGTACAACTCGTCCCGCAATAGCTCCAACATATGGGGCGATATCTCGTCACTCGCAGCAACAACTGGCTCACTCGTCTGCACGCTGAACAGTGCCTCAATCATCATGAGTAAGTAATACACCAATGGTCATCAAAATCTGACTGGCCTCTGTCAGTGGCTCAATCCTCTAGTGCTGATCGGCATGTCCAAGTAATCTCATACAGCGATCCATCAAACGCTCATGGCGCGAAGACACAATGAAAAGACACATCTCTGCAATCGTGAGTCGCCGGAATCATGCCCTGGTCAGTCCTCGTTCTTGACGAGCTCATGCTGACCGCAACTCTAGTCGTAGCTCTCCCTGCCCGTAATCGTGGCAGCAAAACCATAACTGGTACTGATGAGGCTAGATCGGAATGAATTTAATACTGAGCAAAGAAATGTACATCCTAAGGCTTCTTAAGTAGAGTAGCTTATCGTAAATATGCCGCGAAACATACCTACGGTACGTCACTCTACTTTAGTCACCTATTCCATCAACCAAGGGTCATCCTACGCTCCGAAGGTAAAGCCTAACTCTCTGATACCAACTTTGTCATGTCCTGAAAGTATGGAACATGACCGGCACTTAAACTACGAAACGTCTCGAGGCGTACGTAATCCAAGTAAGCCGAAAACCCAGAAATGCAAACCAAGAAAAGTAGTAGAGTGAAGGAAAACCAATTTAAACAAGTAGTTTTAATAGCATAAGCCCAATTATGCGGTTTTAAAAAAAAACATCAATATTTCACGAAAATTTCGGCAGAGTCTACTTTGTAAATACTGGCTCCCAAACGGGATACAACATGAATAGTATACGAAATCAATAAAAGGCATCCCCAAGCGGGAGCTAGCTCTTTGTCAATTGACGGTCACAACCACACAAGCAATATAATATACAACGCCAACGGCGAGGATCAAAACTCAAAACCACAAGAAAACCACAGAAATAAAACGCACGACTCTAAGGTCGAAAGAATAACATCACTGGTCTCTATCTCTGAAATAAATACATGTTTGGTTGATGGAACTTCTAGATACAACAGAGTAATAATATACAAGTTATATAATGGAGGGTACGATACAAGTAAACCCACCTACTAGCAAATCACCCGAAGGAAACTATGCCCGCAAGCCGTAATGAAACCTGTACGGCAAACCTGCAAGAAACTGGGGAACAACGGGGGTGAGTTGCCAACTCGTGAATAGAAAAACATCTACGCACAGAAATCGCATAAATAACGCAACCTAGGTCAAAGATCATAATATATCCTCAAATATATAAATAACATGCAGCCTATAACAATGGCTAGGGTAATATCTAACCCGAGTGTGATCTCATGTGCCGGTGTCAGTGCCTCAGGTAGCAATATATCATATGAATGAGGTATGAGTGCATGAAAACAGAATACATGTAAATGAAGAAACTGTTTTCATAAATTAGTGAGATTTCCTTTGTATTTTTAAAATGAGGTATCATAAATGAAATCAACATCAACAGTGTCTAGTATGGACACAAAACATAAATCACAATGTCTCAAAACCTCAGGCTCCGGCTATCTGGACTGGCCTGTATCATCAAATCTCAGAACCTCAATATCTCGAAATCCCAATGTCTCAATCTCAATATCTAGGGCGCCGTCAGTCCAGACCGGCCCCTACCATCCATCTCAAGACCACGACGGTATCCTCCGGATATCCGACGCGTCGGGTAAATTCACCGGTAGGTAGTCTCCCCCTGCCAGGCTCATCGTCATCACCACGAGCTTCTTGCCCCAGGGGTACCTTACCGGGTCTACCATGTACCCGAAACGGTTCATCCAACTCCTCGAATCGGGTCTCGAAATCCATCAGCAATCTCATGGTGGACGACTCATACATCATGGGAAAAACCGCACTTTTTATTTAAAAAGAGAAAGAAGAAGTTTGTATATGTTTTGCGGTTTTCCCAAATCCAAAAAATCTCATGGAAATCCGAATCCAAAACCTCAATAGCACGTAAAAAGTGAATATATGTATGAGAATCCATGAATGCGGCATAACAATGAATAACAGTATGCATGAAGTAGCAGGTAATAACTACATTGTCTAAACTAACATATAAGGCAAGTACACTAATATCATGTCTAAACTATTAGCTAACAGGCTATGTCAAGCAATAATATTTTCTAAGGTGTACGTGACATGGCAATTACCGATGAAGATGTGTGTGAGCCGGCAAGTAGGTGTACGTGGTACATACGCATCATCGGTAATGGTGCTGGTGTCCTAACCACAAGATATCAACAGTAGAATATGAAGCATAATATAAGCATGTGATGCGGAGCAAACAACAATAATGAGCGGGAGCTGAATACTAGACGCAACGATAACTAATCTGCTTTAACCTAATATAAGTCCTACAATGGTGCCTTTTGAAATAACACGAATCGTGGGTTTTGAAAATAGGGACTACGGTGTTTTTAAGAAAAGATACGTTTTTTTTTGAAATATCCGTAGAATCCCATGACCTGTCTTTTAAAATACGCACGATTCGTAAGCTTTGAAATAGGTAGGAACCGAATCTAATCTAATAACTAACTAAACTAAAGGGCTAAGCTACAAGCAAGACTACAGGTAAGGAAACCGCCTAACATCTGAGTCGATACATATACATACCTGTATATATATTAGTCGGTGATCCCGCCTCAATAATATCATATCCGATACCATATCTATAATCAGACATCCCAAGTCAAGAGTGCGGATCAATCATCAAGATATAGCTCGTATGTAAATCCGTCATACGGCATCCCCAAATCTGGGTACGGGTCAATATCATATTCCTCACACTATTCCTCTGGTATCCTCTTTATCCAAGATCATAGTCTAGGGTACTGACCTATGTTTAGTACAATACTAATATCCTCAATATACTCATGATCTGACTACTGATCGACAATCTCGTACAAACCGATATCGTCAGCACATATCATCATCAAGGGGTATACATCGCCCGATACGGCCTAATATCAATATCCTAGCATATCATGCCTCATATAACGATCACATGTCGACCATTTTATTTATAACACTATTCACCCGTATCGCCGCCCCAAGATCCACTATAACACCAGGACGTACCTCAAGTACGAATCCTGCCATATCACCGATATCACAACCACAAACAAATCTCATCAACCCAGCTCAATCCCAAGTATCATCCTCAAATCCGTATGTGAACACATAGTCCCATACACATATGAACACATAACTATAAAGAATCCTATGAGCACATATAAATTGGAATGTATGCAAGTATGTATGTGTGTATGTGTAGTGCAACACTACCCTAGGGTTCGCGACACTAAAATAATCCAACAAACCAATATCCATCCTAAACATCGTTATTAATCCCAAATAACATATAATAATTGTTGGTGTGTATACGCATCCGTATACACCACCACGGACTGCGGGGGTGCTATACGCCATCCACCCGACTTCTCCCCGTAGATATAAATCTACTCACCTGGTCCTCGCTCGCCGGTGCCGACGTCGCCATGCGCTTGCTTGCCGTCTCGAAGTCCACATGGGGGTACCTACATATCACAACGCATCGTATCGCATTAAAATCCGACTCATGACCAAAACGACACACGAATCCCATATAGGTCAAAACCTATGGTTGCTTCCACAAATCAACCCAAAAACCCTCGACGTCGGCGTACAAACGCCAGACCATCGAGAAAAACCCAAATACACTCATTTGCACATTCACGAACACTAATTTTAATATAAAATAGGTTAAAACTCACAAAAACCCCAAATTCCCTTTAAAAGCCGTTTTTCCGAAAAACTAGCAAGCAAAATTACTCGTTTTAGTACAAAACTCGATGTTTAAACAATTCTAGCGGCCATAATACTTATTAAATAACTTAAATAAGTCATATAACCTATAACCACAATTTAATCTCATCAAACTATATACGTTCAAAAAAACTAGTTTGCAATTTTACCCAAATTTCAACCATTTTAGCAAAAATGCACAAACAACAATTTAGCTAGGATTTTCATGAACTAAAGACATTAAACCACACTTAATAATGTTAATGAAGTCATAAAAAAACTAATTATAATTTTAAACCCAATTATTTAACCATTTCCAAAAACCTAGATAGCAAATTACTGTAAATATCACAATTTTTAAACTAACAATTAACAACTAGCTACTAACTTGTTTTAACATGTCATAAGAGCTTAAACACATTACATAACCATACACCAATTTCACAAAACCCTAACTTGCATTCGAGTTCTTCTCTTGAATTTTCATCACACAAATCACAACAACCAATTTAACACTTATAAACAAAATCATATAAGCAACTAATCAACAAACAACCATGGGGCACAAAAATTTATACCTCACAAATCCATGATCAAACATGAAATCTAGACCTCCAAAATGAAATCCTTGCACCAAGATCCATGCATCTAACGCTACACTAAAATGGGTAAGAACTAGATTTAGATTTTGGGATTTTTTTGATGGGTATATGATGAATTTTTTGAAGAAAAAGAGATGGATCAATGGGGAGGAGAAAGAGGGCTGTTTGTGCAGGAATTTTCAGCCATAAAGGGAGTGGGGGAGGAGAGAGAGGGAGGTGGAGAAAAAATGGGGAGAAAAAGACAAAGTCTACACCCCCTTTTGACTTTCTTTCATTTCCCTTTTTCTTTTCTTTTCTTTTCTTTTTTGTGTGGAATGGAGTGGGGAAATGGGGGGGATGTGCTGTTGAATTCAGCCACATGGGGATGGGGGTGAGTGGGTGTGGGTGTGGGTGTGGGTGAAAAAGATAAATGTTATACCCCAAACAACCATTTACACTAATTTCACCGAAAAAAGACTTTTTCTTCGATATTTTCTAAACCGTTTTGGCAAACGATTTCCTTTCAAAAACCATATGATAAAATTTTATTTAAAGTTTTATGATGCACAAAATTTGTTTCAACTCATTCCAATTTGTAATTTTCCCTAATTAAATGTATTAGTGACGGCTTAAAATAATAATAAAATAATTTTTTTTTCAGAAAATTTGAAATTTCACCAGTGGCTCAATAAACACCAAATACTAGTAATTACATATCTAGAATATGTATATTTAATTTTTATAATAAGATATTTGCATTTTGACTTTTTACAGAAAACCCCCTTATTTTACCGATTTTCCGAAATTTCACCGAAACGATTTTAAAAACGCTACACGTCCCTCCGCTGCGATCATCGGGATCCCGGACTCTAACGATGGTTTCGTCGGAGAAATGATCGAGTTAGGTCGTTGACTTCGATGCCGAATATGATCTACGTCGAGGAGACTCAAACTCAAGCTCCACCTTCACTAGGTCATGAAACTTACCCCAGGGGTACCTTACTGGGTCCACCATGTACCAGAAACGGTTCATCCAACTCCTCGAATCGGGTCTCGAAATCCATCAGCAATCTCATGGTGGATGACTCATACATCATGGGAAAAACCGCGCTTTTTATTTAAAAAGAGAAAGAAGAAGTTTGTATATGTTTTGCGGTTTTTCCCAAATCCAGAAAATCTCATGGAAATCCGAATCCAAAACCTCAATAGCACGTAAAAAGTGAATATATGTATGAGAATCTATGAATGCGGCATAACAATGAATAATAGTATGCATGAAGTAGCATATAATAACTACAATGTCTAAACTAACATATAAGGCAAGTACACTAATATCATGTCTAAACTATTAGCTAACAGGCTATGTCAAGCAATAATATTTTCTAAGGTGTACGTGACATGGCAATTACCGATGAAGATGTGTGTGAGCCGGCAAGTAGGTGTACGTGGTACATACGCATCATCGGTAATGGTGCTGGTGTCCTAACCACAAGATATCAACAGTAGAATATGAAGCATAATATAAGCATGTGATGCGGAGCAAACAACAATAATGAGCGGGAGCTGAATACTAGACGCAACGATAACTAATCTGCTTTAACCTAATATAAGTCCTGCAATGGTGCCTTTTGAAATAACACGAATCGTGGGGATTTGAAAATAGGGGCTACGGTGTTTTTAAGAAAAGATACGTTTTTTTTTGAAATATCCGTAGAATCCCTTGACTTGTCTTTTAAAATACGCACGATTCGTAAGCTTTGAAATAGGTAGGAACCGAATCTAATCTAATAACTAACTAAACTAAAGGGCTAAGCTACAAGCAAGACTACAGGTAAGGAAACCGCCTAACATCTGAGTCGATACATATACATACATGTATATATATTAGTCGGTGATCCCGCCTCAATAATATCATATCCAATACCATATCTATAATCAGACATCCCAAGTCAAGAGTGCGGATCAATCATCAAGATATAGCTCGTACGTAAATCCGTCGTACGGCATCCCCAAATCTGGGTACGGGTCAATATCATATTCCTCACACTATTCCTCTGGTATCCTCTTTATCCAAGATCATAGTCTAGGGTACTGACCTATGTCTAGTACTATACTAATATCCTCAATATACTCATGATCTGACTACTGATCGACAATCTCGTACAAACCGATATCGTCAGCACATATCATCATCAAGGGGTATACATCGCCCGATACGGCCTAATATCAATATCCTAGCATATCATGCCTCATATAACGATCATATGTCGACCATTTTATTTATAACACTATTCACCCGTATCGCCGCCCTAAGATCCACTATAACACCAGGACGTACCTCAAGTACGAATCCTGCCATATCACCGAGATCACAACAATAAACAAATCTCATCGACTCAGCTCAATCCCAGGTATCATCCTCAAATCCGTATGTGAACACATAGTCCCATACCCATGTGAACACATAACTATAAAGAATCCCATGAGCACATATAAATAGGAATGTATGCAAGTATGTATGTGTGTATGTGTAGTGCAACACTACCCTAGGGTTCGCGACACTAAAATAATCCAACAAACCAATATCCATCCTAAACATAGTTATTAATCCCAAATAACATATAATAATTGTTGGTGTGTATACGCATCCGTATACACCACCACGGACTGAGGGGTGCTATACGCCATCCACCCGACTTCTTCCCGTAGATATAAATCTACCCACCTGGTCCTCGCTCGCCGGTGCCGACGTCGCCACGCGCTTGCTTGCCGTCTCGAAGTCCATATGGGGGTACCTACATATCACAACGTATCGTATCGCATTAAAATCCGACTCATGACCAAAACGACACACGAATCCCACATAGGTCAAAACCTATGGTTGCTTCCACAAATCAACCCAAAAACCCTCGACGTCGGCGTACAAACGCCAGACCATCGAGAAAAACCCAAATACACTCATTTGCACATTCACGAACACTAATTTTAATATAAAATAGGTTAAAACTCATAAAAACCCCAAATTCACTTTAAAAGCCGTTTTTCCGAAAAACTAGCAAGCAAAATTACCCGTTTTAGTACAAAACTCGACGTTTAAACAATTCTAGCGGCCATAATACTTATTAAATAACTTAAATAAGTCATATAACCTATAACCACAATTTAATCCCATCAAACTATATACGTTCAAAAAAACTAGTTTGCAATTTTATCCAAATTTCAACCATTTTAGCAAAAATTCACAAACAACAATTTAGCTAGGATTTTCATGAACTAAAGACATTAAACCACACTTAATAATGTTAATGAAGTCATAAAAAAACTAATTACAATTTTAAACCCAATTATTTAACCATTTCCAAAAACCTAGATAGCAAATTAGTGTAATTATCACAATTTTTAAACTAACAATTAACAACTAGCTACTAACTTGTTTTAACATGTCATAAGAGCTTAAACACATTACACAACCATACACCAATTTTACAAAACCCTAACTTCCATTCGAGTTCTTCTCTTGAATTTTCATCACACAAACCACAACAACCAATTTAACACTTATAAACAAAATCATATAAGCAACTAATCAACAAACAACCATGGGGCACAAAAATTTATACCTCACAAATCCATGATCAAACATGAAATCTAGACCTCCAAAATGAAATCCTTGCACCAAGATCCATGCATCTAAGGCTACACTAAAATGGGTAAGAACTAGATTTAGATTTTGGGATTTTTCTGATGGGTATATGATGAATTTTTTGAAGCAAAAGAGATGGAACAATGGGGGGGTAAACGTCAGACCCCAGTAGCTTGATAAGTCATGCCGATGTAAGGTCCATAACAAGCGTGAAACTACTGATAACTCTTACCAGTATATCACTGCAACCCTGGCCAGGGATTTCCAGTTATGGCCAGTCGAGCATAGCGCAACATCAACCCCCAATACCGGGAGAGACGAATCCCCTCCTATCGCTCATTGCCTCCATGTGAATCGGGACTGTACCCAAAAACCACCTGATTGCATGACTCGGTAGAGCTGTGGTAGGGTGGAAATCAAAGCACAGTGGGAGACACACAAGACACTATGACGATCTCGGGTGAACAGACTAAGCCGTACCAGCGTCACCAGAGAACTGCCATCTGACGTAAGGTATAATACCATCTGGGAGTTCTCGGCGAGTCCGTTCAGTGTACCCAGTCACCGCTGAGCACCCGCATACCATCTCTGATGTCAAACACCAATGGATATGGGATCATCCATCGCCCATCACATGGGTCGAGAAGATATACGCTAGTCTACTCTGGAATATCGATGCCCCGTCTCGATATTCCCACGACTAGGAACATTGAAGGATGTACTCATGGACTATCCTGGCCCTACTAGTATGATCTACATCATAGTCCTGGAAGTCGAGTACACATCCTAAGGGCTTTATCAACATGTAACAGAGAGACAGAAAGTATACATGTTAAGATAAAGAGCAACCAGATAGCGTACTATCATGTCGAGCAAGAATGTCCTACCTATATATGTCCCAGCATCCACTACAATATACATCCAATGTACAGTAATGGCCTCCAGGGCATACATATAACTAACACTTTCGACGTAAACTCAAACTGTACTCAGCTGTCACATAAAACCTGCCATTCTACGGAAGACTGCCTCTGCGCTGTGCTCAAATAAGATAAGCTACTTCCTGGCCTCCGACTCGAAGTATCCGCCACCACATTCGCCTTGATCGGATGATAGAGAATCTCGCAGTCATGGTCCTTTACAAGCTCCATCCAACGACGCTGCCTCAAATTCAGATCCCGCTGCTGAAAGATATACTTTAAGCTCTTATGGTGTGTGAATATCTGGCACGACTCACCGAATAAGTAATGCCTCCAAATCTTGAGTGTGAAGACCACCGCAGCCATCATTAAGTCATGAGTGGGATCATTCTGCTCGTGCTTCTTCAACTGTCGAGAAGAATAAGCGACAACCATGTCATGCTGCATCAACACACAGCCTAAACCCACTCTAGGGGTGTCACAATAGACAACAAAACCACCTGACCAGAAGGTAAAGATAGGACAGGTGCCGTCGTCAAGCGAGTCTTCAACTGTTGGAAACTGTGCTCGGATTTTGGGCAGATGTCGCCGGCCGATTGTGCAAGGAATGGATTCGTGTTTCTGGTGTGTATTCTAGGTCCAATCATTAAAGCTAAGGTATTTTTTGATTTTTTTATAATTTATCTAGATTATAGCAGATTCACAACAGAGTAATAATCCAACACAATACGATATTTTACCGATATTACACTTCTATTTTAGAACAGTATTGAACTAAAAGAACTACAGGGTTGGAAATTATACCTATCTAGAAGATCAACTGAAAGTTTCCTTCAATGATGTACAAGCATAATTACCTTGCTTGATGGTGGTGGGAATGATCCTTAGCACTTAGCTTTTCTTCTCTTCTCTCTATTTCTTTGGTGTGTTCTAAGATTTTTTTCTTTTTCTAAGCTAGTTAATTAGTTTCAACTTGATTTATAGTATATCAGCTGAACAATTTTAATCAAGATAAGACAAGAAGTGATAATGCTAGTAGGTGGTGTCACCATGAAAATGGTGGTGTTTTCATGCAAGCATGAAGTGTAGGCATAAGGAGCAACCTAAGGTGTGGTGTGTGTTTGGTTCATTTTAATCTTAACCATTACCTAACACTTTTTACATAATAACCCTCACAAAATCCTATTAGCATAAGGAAGCTAACATTTTCACAAAACCCCTCATGACACATATTATTATATAAACAAACTATCTTCTTTACTAAATTATTTCTATTACATATTAAAAGACCCTCTTTAGTACAATAAAATTAAAATAACATTTTTTATCTACATAAATAATTTAATTAATTATCTAAAATATTTCAAAATGTTACAATATTTCCCCCTTAAGAAAATTCGGTCCCCGAATTTAAAACCTAAACACATGTACCTTCAAAAAGGTGCGGAAATTTCTTCCGCATCGCAGCTTCGGCCTCCCAGGTGACCTCCTCGCTATATGGTCATCACCAAAGAACCTTTAAGGATGGAAATACCCTTGATCTTAGCTTCTTTACCTGCCGGTCTAGAATAGCTACCGGCTGCTCAGTATAGGATAAATCCCGCTCAAGCTGTAAAGACTGATACTGGATGGCATAAGAGGGATCATGAAGATACTTGCGAAGCATAGACACATGAAACACTTGACGTACATCGGGAAAACTTGGTAGAAGTGATAAACGATAAGCTACAGCACCCACCCTCTCCAGAAACTCATAGGGTCCGACATACCTGGGACTGAGCTTCCCCTTTTTCCCGAAACACATCATACCCTTCATCGGAGAGATTCGGAGGAACACATGGTCTCCCACATCAAACTCAAGTCTGCGACGACGTCGATCAGCATAAGATTTATGTCTGCACTGGGCTGCTCTCATTCTGTCTCGTATCAACTGGATCTTTTCTGTAGTCTCCTGCACTACCTGCAGTCCCCAAATGCTGCTCTCGTTGAGTTCTGTCCTACAAATGGGCGATCGACAATTTCTCCCATACAAAGCTTTGAAGGGTGCCATCTGAATCGTCTCTTGAAAACTGTTTTTGTAAGAAAATTCTATCAAGGGCAAGTGACGATCCCAACTGCCACTGAAATCTAGACTACAGGCTCGGAGCATATCCTCAAAAGTCTGTTTGGTCCGCTCTGACTGACCGTCGGTCTTCGGGTTGAAAGTTGTACTGAAACTCAATCGGGTGCCTAGAGCCTCATGAAGTTTCTGCCATAATCGGCTGGTGAACTATGTTCCCCTATCGGACACTATGCAAGTCGGAAATCCATGCAATCGCACAATCTCGTCAACGTAGATCTAGGCTTTCTGCGCGTATCCATAAGTCGTCTTCACCGGAAGAAAGTGAGCGGCTTTTGTCAATCGATCAACAATTACCAAGATGGAATCTGTAGGGTTCCTAGGTACTCTCAAGAGGTCTCACAAGGTATCAACCATGCCAATTTCAAATTTTACAAGTGCCGGGAAACCCTAATACGGATCGTTAACTAAAATTTTAGGCGACAAAAGCAACTAGTTAACAAATTAACTAAGTGAACGGAAATACAACCTTTGTAGATCCGGTCCTCTACCTCCATAGCTCCGCAATGAAGTCCTCTCCACAGTACAAATCGGATCTTGGGCTCTAGTGTCGGCTTCATCGGAGAAATGGACGGGCTAGGTCGTCGACTACAATGCCGAAGATGATCTACGCCGAAGCATCACAAGATCAAGCTCCCACTTCACCAAGTCATGAAGCTTGTGAAGAAAACACACTCTACTACTTGGCAAGAGGTAGAGGATGAAGAAATAGGAAGTGGGTTCACTTTAGAATTGGATTTCTCACTCATTTTCAAGAGTTGCCATTGATGGAGGAAGGTTTCTTCTTCAAGAAAAAGAAGAAGAAGATGAAAATGTTATGATAAGTTAATTAGAATAGAAAAGAAAAAGAATACTTATCATAATATTAACTATAGATATGTGTAGAGAATTGACCAAGGTTAAAAGAATGGTTAGGGTTAAGGCGAAGAAGACAAAATGGTTACTTTGGTCAAAACCTTCATGAAGCTTCAACAAGCTTCTCCATTGAAAGCAACCATTTTGTATTATTCTTTTATCTTTTCCAATAAATAAAAAGATAAATGAAGGAATAAATAAATATAAACATTAACCATTTACTTAACCAAGGTTTAACTCTTTACACAAGACCTAGCATTCATGCATCATCAAACATGATACAACCAAGTGCACAAAAGTATATCACATATACAACTTGTGAACTTCAAGTGAGAAAATCCATTTAAAGTGAACCAATACTAGTTAATGCAAAGTAATATATCAAATATATAATTATGCATTAAATCATTAAATCAACACTTGATTCAATGATCCGGTCATGTCGCACACAACCGACTAGTATACAATGTATCGATTTATCGAATCAATCCTTGATTCGATAACTAGGTTATATCGGATACAACCATTCGACACATTCATCGCGAGAATGAAATACGGTATCATATACAAGCATTATTCTCGGTCCCGCACATATCTCATATGCGCTCCTATTTCGTTTCGCTTGAGCCAGGAAACCTCTGTGTAGGACTCTAAAGACTCGTCAATACGCCTGCAGCAGGTGATGATCATATCAAACACCCACAAGCCGCAAGCGGTCTGCTAAACGTAACGGCCACCCGGGTATTGAGCGATCAGAAGATCGACGAGCAAGCCCGCTCACACTCCTGTGAATCCAACCAGTAACACTTACCGTACAGTCCGGTCTCGTCGTCTGATATGTCGCATATCTCGCCTAGGGGTGGTAAACGTCAGACCCCAATAGCTCGATAAGTCGTGTCGATATGAGGTCTATAACAATTCGAGAAACTACTGGTAACACTTACCAGTAAATCTCAGCAACCCTGGCAAGGGATTTCCTGTTATAGCCAATCGAACACAGCGCAACATCAACCCCCTATACCGGGAGAGACGAATCCCCTCCTATCGCTCATTGCCTCCATGTGATTCGGGACTGTACCCAAAAGCCACCGTTTTGCACGCCCTCTTGGACGTGGTAAGGTGGAAATCAAAGCACAGTGGGAAACACACAAGACTCTATGACGATCTCGGGTCAACAGACTACTCTGTACCAGTGTCACCAGAGGACTGCCATCTGACGTAAGGTATAATACCATCTGGGAGTTCTCGATGAGTCCGTCCAGTGTACCCAGTCTACACTGAGCACCCGTATATCATCTCTGATGTCAAACACCAATGGATATAGGATCATCCATCGCCCATCTGTATGGGTCGAGAAGGTATACGCTAGTCTACTCTGGTATATCGATGCCCCGTCTCGATACACCCATGACTAGGGACTTTGAAGGATGTACTTATGGACTACCATGTCCCCACTAGTATGATCCGCATCATAGTCCAGGTAGTCAAGTACACATCCTAAGGGCTTTACCAACATGTAATAGAGAGACAATCAGTGTACACGTTAAGGTAAAGAGTAACCAGATAGCATACTATCATGTCGAGCAAGAAAGTCCTCCCTATATATGTCCCAGCATCCACTACAATATACATCCTATGTATAGCAATGGCCTCTAGGGCATACATATAACTAACAATCTCCCACTTGCACTAGGGCCATCTGACAGCAGTGGTTGTAGTATCTCATACTCAACCATCCCATAAAAGTCTCTCTCTGGGAAAAGGCCTTCGTGAGTGGATCCGCCGTGTTATCCTCTGAGTCTGCTCTCCAAACCTCGATCACCCTGGAGATCAACTATCTCCATGATCAGGTGATACTGTCTTAGAATATATCTGGATCACTGATGGGACCGGCGTTCCTTGGCATAAGCCACAACTCCATTATCATACAATAGGAGGAACGTAGTTCATGTCATGAACCAACATACACCCAGACTGCTTCTTTGGTAGCATCTTAAGTAGCGATGTATCCAGCCTTTATTGTCTAGTATGCCACGGTATCTAGCTTGGAACTTTTCCAACATACCGTCCCTCCACTGAGGGTAAAGACAATGCCTGTGACTGACATTCAGTCGTCTTTATCACCCTGGAACCATTCCAGCGATTCTCCCCAGGGTCGATTGATACCGTCTCACTACAACTAGTGAGAATCCTAACATCCATTTAGATCTCTCTCATAGATCCAAAACCCAGGATTTATGAGGTATCATTTTGATCCTATATGGAGAATCCTTGTGATAAACGGAGATTGACCGAGCGTAGCATAGGAAACTCCTTCCCTATCAAGAGCATGCCATCCACGTACTTTACGAGGATCGTCACTATACTCCCTACTACCTTTTTGTTTATACAAGGTTCATCTACCATTTTGATGATGTCAAACTCTTTGACTAACACATCAAAACAGATGTTCCAACTCCGCGATGCCTGCTTTATCCTATAAAGCATCTTGTACACGTTTCCGCTGCTCCCACTGTCTACGAAGCCCTCTGGCTGTGTACTTATAGACGTTCTCTTCTAAAACATCATTTAGAAAAGCAGTCATGGCACCCAACCGCCAGATATCGTAGTCATGGTATGTAGCCGAGGCAAGTAGGATATGGATGGACTTAAGCATAGCCACTTGAAAAGGTTTCATCATTATCCACGCCTGGTCGATGACGAAAAACTTTAACAAGTCTAGTTTTAAAAGTCTCAACTTCTCCATATATACCAAGTAATCTTCTCAAGATATACTTGCTCCTGATGGGGATTTAACCCTTCAGATATAGCAACCAAAGTCCATACTTTGTTGGTGTATAAGGATTCCATCTCAGATCACTAAGCATCCAGCCATTCTTACAGAGTCCCACTCCTGATGGCCAGCTCGAAACTAGTTGGGTCATCATCTTATGATGCAATCCTCGCTCCCACTGTCATAGAGAAGCCGAAGTATCTCTCAGGCGGGTGAGGAACCTTACTAGATCGGCGGAGAGGGTGAGGTTCGTTGGTAACTATTGAATCCTATGGTTCTGTCAAATCATCAGCGGCAGTTTTGTATAGCTGGAACCTTTCCAGTTCTACATAACAGATCTTACCTCGAGCTTGTCCGGATTATGCTTTTAGACATAGCCCGGACAATCCCAAATCTTAACCAACTTAAGATATGGGCTCTTCCCTTATCATATCACATATGAAATGGTAGGCAACTGATTTGATTCGAACCCAATTCAATTGGTATGCAGCTCCTTAAGTGCACAACTCCCAAAAGGAAAAAGGTAACTCAGTAGTACTCATCATAGAGCACACCTTATCATATAGGGTGTGATTGCTCCACCCTGATATACCATCGTGCTATGGTGTATACGGAGGAGTAATGCTGAGAGAGAATCTCATTCTCCTTTAGAATAATCCAGAAATTCCGTGCTCAAGTATTCTCCTCCTTGATCTTATCAAAGGACATAATACTTATACCCGTATTTTGGTTCTCTACTTCTAACTTATATTCTGTGAATATCTCAAAAGGTTCGGACTTGTGTTTCAACAGGAACATATGTCTGAATCTTGAGAGATCATCAGAGAACGTAATGAAGTATAAAGAACCAGTTTTGGCATGTGTAGACAGGGGACCTACATACATCAACATGTATCATCCCAAGAGTTTACTAACTCTTTCTCTGCTTCCAATAAACAGAGTTGTGGTCATCGTATCTTTGTGACATGACCGGCAAGTTTCACAAGATGTAAATTCAAACTAATTTAAATATGCATCTAAATGTAACTTCAGCTAGTCGGGTCGCATTGATATGACCTAGTCTACAATACCTCAAGAAGGATTCGTTCATTTCTGAACTCTTCCTCTTTTGTGTGTTCAGTATACTAAAGAACTGTAGTTTGATTTAGAACATCAATATTTTTAGATAACGTGCCTGAACCGATCAACTTTTGATATAGGAAATGTTCAAAACATTATGCAACAATACAAAATTTTTTCGTTTCTTTACTGATAAAGAGACTGATATGATTTTGTATATCAGGTTCGGTATCTAATAACATTCATTCAGAATCAATGTATTGGTAATACAGGGTGACAGTGACCAACAGACTTGGCTGCAACTCTTGCCCCGTTTTCTGCCTCATGAAACTTATCACCCGTTCTCAGTTTTTCTACCTTTTTGTAGCCCTATGTAACAAATTACATATCTGGGATCCTGATCCGGTATCGAATACCCAGGATGCAGAGGATACTGAGAAACAGTTCTTTATAATGAACATACCCGAAGATGATGCATCAGCATGCACTTACTTCGTTTGGGCGGCATGGGAATTCTGGTAATCCCCTATTTCCTGCTCTGTCTTATAACAATTATAAGTTGGAGCGGGACCAACGTTCCCCAGCTCAGTATAACAAGCGGGTTCGGTCAAATATCCGTATTATTATCCTGATTAAGGCGTGATATGGTCGCTATCTGGAGAGAGAGAGAAGAAAACACTCAGCGTGCGCTCTTGCAAGATCAGATTGGTTATTATCTTATCTAATCAGGATGGCTCCCACTGGTTTTTATCAAATCTTCCTTCAAACCCTAAAAGGAAAGACTAGCCGGGATTAATTACACACTACAAGTTCGCCAATCTTTCAGCCAGGCCTGTGTCGGTACTTTGAGGGAGGTCCCCCGTGCCTTCGCACGAACCTAATTAATGTAAACCTCGTTTTCCCAGAGGCGTAACCCCGTTGACTCCTTTCTAGACACCTACTTGATCGGCTAATTGTAATGTGTAAAACTTTCCCAGGAGTAACAATTACTCGCGGCGGGTATCGGGATCCAACTATCTCATAGAAGGTATGCAATCTCATTGCAAATTTCAACACTTGAAATTCGCGATAATTTTGCCCCTAGCGTCCTATGACCTTGACGGAGGTCAACAAACCATAGGCTACTAGTCAAGTTCAACCCGTCATTTCTTGATCGAATTAAACCCACCCGCACGACCCTTGACGGAGGTCAACAAGGCCGCAAGACTACCCTAATCCAATCTGCATCATATGCATAAGCAGATAAATACTAGTTAGCTACCGCACACTACGCCTTGACGGAGGTCAACAAACGTAGCACGAATACTAAGTAGGACTTATCTGAAATGACGGAGGGCTACGACAGGTTTTTCTGAAAACCTATTGCGTAATAAACTTGATATCGTTGTAGGATCGAATGAATTTTGAAATGGAGTGATTTTGAGGCTTTTCTAGTTTTGCTAAAGGGGTCACTCCCTGTGAAGGGATCGTCGGCCCTTTCCTCGTCGAATGAGGTGCGGGATATATCATATATATCACTGTGCAAAGCAAAAACTCTTAAAAGCTATCAAAAGACAAACCGAGTGTGTAGCTGTAAGTCCATGCTACCTCTCTCGGTACTTTCGGGCATGCGGAATTTGATAAAAAACGATTTTTACAAAGGTGGTACCATGGAATTAAAACCCGGATCTTTGTTAAACATCTAACTAACATCCTAACTAGGAGTCGTTAACTACTCGGTTAGGGGGTTTCTACCTAGCTTGTCTTGAACTCCTTCGTCTTCAAGCTCCGATGGTGGTCCGGATTGGCTTCTTCCCGTCGTCTCCTCACGCCGAAGATAGATCCACCTGAAAGCTCCAACCTTTGGCTCCTTCTTCGCACTTTGAAGAAACTAGTTCACTCGGTTTGCTAAACCTTGTGAACTAGAGTGAGTAGAGAATAGTTTGTATGGGATTTATCTATGGTTCTTGATTCTCAACTCATGAGAGATGTGAACCATAGAGTAAAGAGAGGGAGCAAGAGGAAGAGGGTGAAAGCAAGAGCAAGAGAGCTCAAGAACAAGAGAGAGAATGAGTAAGTGAGAATGGGGCTCTCCTTTTTTTTTTCACCCTCTCATAATCCAAAGCAATGATAACACATCATACCAATCAAGTGTTATGTGATGGTTGAAGCAACCATAACCATATCATTTCATGCACTCATTTTGCACAAAAGAGCAAGCAAGCAAAAGTCTTTGCCATGAAATGATAGCCATGGTTATCATGATGGTCAACTAGTCAAGCCAAGTCAACCGGTCAACAAAGTCAACAAGTCAACAAAAGTCAACAAGTCAACAACCAAATCACCAGAATACTTAATTAATATAATTGTTAATCGCATATCATATTCTCATTAGGGTTGATCAAAAAGTCAATAGTCAACGGTCAACTGTCAACAACCCTAATGAGAATCCGCAACCTCTGTCTCCCTGTCAACTGTGCATACACACCCGCATCCGCGTTTCGAGGAACATGAATGCAAACTTGATAAATCCAATACCAATACGTACACTAGGATCTGGCTTAAACCAAAGCCCGCTAGTGCAAACTGTCCGGACACTGTACGTGCACAAGTGCACGGACGTGACCGAACCCTGTCGCAAAACCATGCGACCCGTCGCGAAACCATGCGACCTGTCGAAAACCATGGGACCTCTACTCTTTTGCCTAAAGGCGAAAAGCTTTCTGTGTGGGACTCTAAAGACTCGACACTACGCTGGCAGTGGGTTTAACCACAGACCGCAAGCGGCACTAGCTGTGCGTAACGGTCCCCAGGTAATGCCGATAAGAAGACCGACGAGGCGAAACCCATCTGAACTCCTACTGAGCCTGAATGTGACATTCTCCGTACAGTCCGGTCTGTTCGTCTGATACATCGCATGGCGGGCCTAGGGGGCGGTAAACGTCAGTCCCCCAATAGCGGTACAAGTCGTGTCGGAGTGAAGCCCAAAACACCCTGAGATAACACTGGAAGCCTACCAGTATATCTCGTTTGCCCTGGCCAGGGACTACTCGTGTAATGGCTCTCCTAGACACAGCGCGATGTCAACCCCCAATACCGGGAGAGACGAATCCTGTCTAACCGTCACTGCCTCCAAGTGCTTCGGGACTGCACCCAACTACTACTTGTTTGCACGACTCCTTTGAGCCGTGGTAGGGTAGTAATCAAAGTGCAGTGGGAACACACTCGAGGCGAAGTGATAGTGTCAAGTCAGCGGACTAAGCTGTACTCATGTCACCTAGGAACTGATAACTGACGATAGGCATAATACCAACTAGTCAGTTCCCGACGAGTCCTGTCCAGTGTACCCGTAACCTAACGAGCACCCGCATACTATCTCAAGTACGACGTACTGACGGCTGTGGGACAGACCGTCTCCCACACTGGGATGAGAAGCGCATGCGCTGGTCTACTCCGGAGTATCGATGCCCTGTCTCGATAGTCCTGCGACCAGGGACCTGCATAAGGATGTGCTTATAGATTACCCATCCCCACTAGTGTGACGGCCATCACATCGCTGGTAATCAAGCAAAGATCCTAAGGGCTCCACTAATGTGTATAGGCGTTATACAAAAATAAACACATGTACACATTGAAGTAGAAACAAACCAAGTAGCATACTACTATTTTGAGCAAGATTGTATATACAGGGTGAATATCCCAAGCTTCCATTAAGTAATATACAAACTAGTATGATACAGTAATGGCCTCTAGGGCATATACACTAACAATCTCCCACTTGCACTAAGGCCATGTACTGGCGTATCGAAGACCTATCATCTCGATCAGCCGCTCGAACTGAGTCTGGGGCAGGGCCTTGGTGAATGGATCTGCAGTGTTATCTTCTGAAGCGACTCTCCGAACCTCGATCTCCTGGCGATCCACGATCTCCCTGATCAGGTGATACCGCCTCAAGATGTGCCTGGATCTCTGATGGGACCTGGGTTCCTTCGCTAAAGCTATAGCCCCGTTGTTGTCGCAATACAGAGGTATTGGATCAACAATAGACGGAACCACCTGAAGTTCTTTCAAGAACTTCCTCATCCAGACAGCTTCTTTTGCGGCATCAGATGCAGCGATGTATTCCGCTTCCATCATCGAGTCCGTAACGGTTTCTTGTTTGGAACTCTTCCAACACACCGCCCCTCCATTGAGGGTAAAGACAAAACCCGACATGGACTTGGAATCATCCTTGTCACTCTAGAAGCTGGAGTCAGCAAAGGCCTCGATCTGGAGGTCTTTTCCGCCATACACCAAGAACATCTCCTTAGTCCTTCTCAGGTACTTGAGAATGTTCTTTACCGCTATCCAGTGTTTCTCCCCAGGGTTTGACTGATACCGGCTTACCACACTCAGTGCATAAGCTACATCCGGTCTGGTACACAACATCGCATACATTATAGAGCCTACCGCAGAAGCGTAGGGTATAATAGACATGCGATCCCTTTCCAAATCAGTCTTGGGAGACATCTCTTTAGAGAGGGTGATCCCGTGATAAGCCGGTAGGTTACCGCGCTTGGAATCTTCCATACTGAATCTTTTCAGTACGGTGTCGATGTACCTGGACTGTGAAAGTCCTAATATCTTCTTGGATCTATCACGATGGATCCGGATCCCCAGGATGTATGAGGCATCACCCAGGTCTTTCATGGAGAACCTGTGTGACAAGAACCCCTTGACAGATTGTAGCATAGGAATGTCATTTCCTATTAAGAGAATGTCATCCACGTATAAAACGAGGAATACTACAGTTCTCGCTACAAATCTACTATAGATGCATGGTTCATCTGGATTTTTGATAAAGCCAAATTCTTTGACCGTCTCATCAAAGCAGATGTTCCAACTCCGCGATGCCTGCTTTAGTCCATAGATGGACTTAAGCAACTTGCACACCTTTCCGCTGCTCCCACTCTGAATGAAACCCTCTGGCTGGTCCATATAGACACACTCCTCTAAATTTCGTTTTAGAAAAGCGGTCTTTACGTCCATTTGCCAGATCTCATAATCGTGGAAGGCAGCAATGGCAAGAAGGATCCGAATGGATTTTAGCATAGCCACTGGAGAAAAGGTTTCGTCATAGTCCAAGCCAGGTCTTTGACGGAAACCCTTTGCTACAAGTCTAGCTTTATAGGTCTCAACCTGTCCATCTACACCAATCTTCCTTTTGAAGATCCACTTGCATCCTACAGGTTTTACCCCGTCTGGAGCAATGTCCAACGTCCATACTTTGTTGGTGTACATGGACTCCATTTCGGTCCGCATTGCATCCAGCCATTTCACTGAGTCAACGCTCTGAACGGCCTGCTGGAAGCTAGTAGGCTCATTATAATCTATGATGCAATCCTCTCTATCCCCGTCAATGAGAAAACCGTAGTATCTCTCGGGCGGATGAGACTGCCTACTACTCCTGCGGAGCGGCATAGGAATGTCCTGTTCTTTTGAACCCTCTGGTTCCACTAAGCTTTCAGTAATAGTCTGTGGTTCTGGAATTTCTTCCAGTTCCACTGCGCTCCCACTTATTTCTTTTTCTAAAAACTGGTGTTCTAGAAAGTGGGCATGACGAGAAACAAGGACTTTTTGTTCCTCTTCGCAGTAGAAGAAATATCCCTTGGAATTCTTTGGATATCCCACAAACTTACACAGTACTGAGCGTGCCTCGAGCTTGTCCGCATGCTGCTTTTTGACAAAAGCTGGACTTCCCCATGTCTTAATATGATTAAGATAGGGTCTCTTCCCACACCACATCTCATATGGTGTGGTAGGCACAGTCTTAGTAGGAACTCGGTTCAAAAGGTATGCAGCTGATTCTAGGCATACCCCCAGAATGATCGCGGTAACTCAGCGTTACTCATCATGGACCGTACCATATCCAATAGGGTTCGGTTCCGTCTCTCCGATACACCGTTATGTTGCGGAGTGTATTGAGGAGTAAGCTGAGAGAGAATTCCGATCTCTTTTAAATAGTCCAGGAACTCGGCACTTAAGTATTCTCCACCTCGATCCGATCTTAGAATATTAATACTTTTGCCTGTCTGGTTTTCTACTTCATTTTTATATTCCTGGAACATTCCAAAGGCTTCGGACTTATGTTTCATTAAGAAGACATAACCGTACCTTGAGAAGTCATCCGTAAAAGTAATGAAGTAAGAATAACCGCTTCGCGCATGTGTAGACATTGGACCGCACACGTCACTGTGTACGAGTCCTAAGAGCTCGCTCGCTCTCACTCCATGTCCAGTAAACGGAGTCTTTGTCATCTTTCCTTTGAGACAGGATTGACAAGTGGCATACGATTGATATTCGAACGGATTCAAATATCCTTCTGTATGTAACTTCGTCAACCTTCTCTCATTGATGTGACCCAGTCTACAATGCCATAAGAAAGCCTGATTGATTTCTGGAGACTTTCTTTTGTGTGTATTCTGGACATTGAAAATCTGTGGTTGGTTTAATACGTATATACCATTACTCAATGTACCTGACCCAATCAGAACTTGATTAAGGTGAATGTTTACAACATTGCTTACAAACGCAAATTCATAACCTTCTTTAGAAACTAAAGATACAGAAATGATATTACAAGTTGCGTTGGGTACAAAAAAGCAATTACGCAAAACCAAAACATGTTCATCTGACATTCCCAGGTGATAGTCCCCCACGGCTTTAGCATCCATGCTAGCTCCGTTCGCAACTCTGAGGGTCATGTCACCTGCTTTCAAAACCCTACAGTTTCTCAACGCCTGCAAAGAATTACAGATATGAGATCCTGATCCGGTATCCAATACCCAGGAAGTAGAGTTTATTGAAAGACAGTTTTCAATAACATACACACCTGAAGCTGAAGCTGCAACCTGCTTCAATTCCTGTGTCCTGGCTTTCCAAGCCCTGCAATCATTCTTCCAGTGTCCTTTCTTATGACAATAGAAGCACTCTTCCTTATCCACAAGCTTCCCCGCTTTCTTTGTTGCTTTCGCTTTTCCCTTCGTATCCACTTTACTAACACCGCCCCTTGGTTTGGCGGGGGCTTTCTTCTTCTTTCCCTTGGCTTTAGCCTTGGACCTAGAAGAAGATGATCCTCCTACAAACAAAGTGGATGTTTCCCTACCTTTCTGTAGGGTGCCCTCTGCGCTCCTCAGCATGTTAAGGAGCTCTGAAAGTTCAACCTCCTTTTCTTGTAGGTTGAAATTCAGTATAAACTGGGCGTAAGTGGAAGGAAGGGACTGGAGAACTAAGTCTGTATAGAGCTCACTCTCCAATGTGGTCCCTAGGTCCGTGAGCTCCTCAATGTAGCCGATCATCTTTAGCACGTGATCGGCTACTGATGATCCGACGGCCATTCTTGCCGAAAATAACTTTTTCGACGCTTCGTATCTTGCGATACGAGATTGCTCTCCATACAGTTCTTTTGTATGGAGAAATATGGATTCAAGGTCCATATTCTCGTGCCTCCTCTGATGTTCGTTGTCCATCGAGGCAAGTACGAGGCACTTGGCCTTCGCGCTATCAATCTCCCAAGTCTTGCGGATTTCCTTATCCGCGACGCTGGAAGTGGGACCAAGGACAGGGGGAGCTTTGGTGGTAAGAAGATACCCCAGCTTGTCGTAAGTGATTGCCATTTTGACATTCCTGAGCCAATCTTTGTAGTTTGGCCCTGTCAGTATGTTTTTATCTAGGAGTAACTTAAGTCCAGTCATGTCGATTGGTCGCTGCAATTAGGAGAGAGAAGAAACACTCAGCATGATGCTCTTGCAAGTTTAGAGTGGTTTTTAGTTTGTCTAAACAGGATGGCTCCCACTGTTTCTCGAATCCCTCCTCAAACCATAAAGGAAGAATTAGTCGGGATCAATCCCACCGCTCAATACTTGCTTAACCGTTCAGCCAGGCCAGTGTCGGTACTTCGAGGGAGGTTTTCCAACGCTTTCACGAAGTTCCTTAATTCAAGAACCTCTTTTCCCTGGGGGCGTAGCCCCGCTAACACCTTTCTAGGCACCTACTAGGTTTATAGCATTGATCGATTAGTGAGAAATTTCCCGAGGAGTAGCATATACTCACAGTAGGATCGGGATCCAAATATCATCGCGTGACGAAACTGAAGGAATCCTACCAGAATCATCACACTCCAAATGGTATGCAAAATCTAGCAAGTTTCAGTACTTATGAAACTCCCGATGTGGATTTTTGCCCCATGCTCTTATGATCTTGACTTTGGCCAAAATATCATAAGTCACATGTCAAGTTCTTCCCGTCATTATCCAGGTTAATTTGGATTCATCCGTACCTACCCTTGACTTTGGCCAAAATGGCAGTACGACTGTCCCAAACCAACGCATCTATCTATGCTACACATGAACACCCAATAGCTACCAATCACTATGCCTTGACTTTGGCCAACATGCATAGCTTGAATACTATTGACTATTCATGTGAAACGACGGAGGGCTACGAATGGTTTTGGCTAAACCGTGAACGTAGTGAACTTGATATAGTCGATGGAACGAGATAGCTTTTAAAAAGAGTGGCTCAAACTCCGCATTTAAAAGTTAGTTTTGAAAAGAACCGAGTGGTTTTTCGAAAGTGTTCCAACGACTTTAACTTGGTTTATTATCTTGCATTAGTTCTTTTAATGCGTGATATTCTTGCATTAGTTCTTTTAATGCATCCCATCATTTAATCCTACCATTGCAGAAAACAACCAAAATATGACGTACGCTTATGCCATTCGCATTCGCCACTGGGCCCCGTCATTACCCGTTAGGTTACTTAACTAACGACAGAGCGGGGGCTGGGCTAGCGCGTCTGTAAAACATAAGCAACGCCTAAATAATATCATATATAGATATACTTGCAATGATAGCCATTTCAGATCACAGATGAATACATTGGATATACTAGGAATCTACAATTCGTACGAGCCTGTAACGAAAAGCAGATTACACGGTCGCGGTGAGTAGCTAATACCCCACCCAAGACCCCTACGGGTGCGGCAAACTACCCGCCAAGTACCCGAAGCGTAGCAACCTCCCTCATCTCCATGAGTAGGCCACTCGACACTTCGGCATACCCGGTAGTTTGTGCACCCCCTCCATGGGTCTATCCTAGGAGCAAAAACAGTAAAAAGAAATTATACAATGACGGTTACAACCCCGACCCGGTTGTGCGGTCATACAAATAATAATTACATCAATTTACAAATTTACATGAATTGAAAGAAAAGAAAAACTCTCGTCTCACAACCCCCGGCTATTCACCCGCGACAATCTAACATATTCATATCCACATTCCAGCAACATTACAGATCACAGATTTGTATAACCCCCACTAATCGACATATAGCGATTAGTAGACGTTCAATACAAATATCACATTACAGAAAAACTCGTTAGCTTAAGTCTTTTAGAAGTTCGATCAAAAATATGGATTTTCGGGACCCCAAAAATAAAATTTTCGTTCTGGAAAATCTGGGCAGAAAACACATATACCAAAAATCCCAAAACAACCCCAGAATAACACTGCACCAAAGATGGACCTCGGCCGAGTCAACTCGGCCGCGGATCCGCGGCGGGAGCGTGCTCCCGCCGCGTTTCCGCGGCGCTTTGACTCGATCGATGGACCATTTTTTGTGGTTATTCTAATAAAACCCTGAGCCGATTTTAGAGATGAAAATAATCAACTTTTAAACAGTATAAAAATCGACAGAAACTTGAAATTCTCGGGTTCGTTTTCGGGACTTTTTCTTTGATCGATCTTCTAGTTACTTGCTAACATGTAAGATAGAGTTTAACTAGGCTCTGATACCACTGTAAGTCCATGCTACCTCTCCCGGTACTTTCGAGCATGAGGAATTTGATAAAAAACGATTTTTACAAAGGTGGTACCATGGACTTAAAACCCGGATCTTTGTTAAACATCTAACTAACATCCTAACTAGGAGTCGTTAACTACTCGGTTGGGGGTTTATACTTAGCTTGTCTTGAACTCCTTCGTCTTCAAGCTCCGATGGTGGTCTGGATTGGCTTCTTCCCGTCGTCTCCTCACGCCGAAGATAGATCCACCTGAAAGCTCCAACCTTTGGCTCCTTCTTCGCACTTTGAAGAAACTAGTTCACTCGGTTTGCTAAACCTTGTGAACTAGAGTGAGCAGAGAATAGTTTGTATGGGATTTATCTATGGTTCTTGATTCTCAACTCATGAGAGATGTGAACCATAGAGTAAAGAGAGGGAGCAAGAGGAAGAGGGTGAAAGCAAGAGCAAGAGAGCTCAAGAACAAGAGAGAGAATGAGTAAGTGAGAATGAGGCTCTCTTTTTTTTTTCACCCTCTCATAATCCAAAGCAATGATAACACATCATACCAATCAAGTGTTATGTGATGGTTGAAGCAACCATAACCATATCATTTCATGCACTCATTTTGCATAAAAGAGCAAGCAAGCAAAAGTCTTTACCATGAAATGATAGCCATGGTTATCATGATGGTCAACCGGTCAACCGGTCAACAAAGTCAACAAGTCAACAAAAGTCAACAAGTCAACAACTAAATCACCATAATACTTAATTAATATAATTGTTAATCGCATATCATATTCTCATTAGGGTTGATCAAAAATTCAATAGTCAACGGTCAACTGTCAACAACCCTAATGAGAATCCGCAACCTCTGTCTCCCTGTCAACTGTGCATACACACCCGCATCCGCGTTCCGAGGAACACGAATGCAAACTGGATAAATCAAATCCCAATACGTACACTTGGATCTGGCTTAAACCAAAGCCCGCTAGTGCAAACTGTCCGGACACTGTACGTGCACAAGTGCACGGACGTGACCGAACCCTGTCGCAAAACCATGCGACCTGTCGCAAAACCATGCGACCTCTACTCTTTTGCCTAAAGGCGAAAAGATTTCTGTGTGGGACTCTAAAGACTCGACACTACGCTGGCAGTGGGTTTAACCACAGACCGCAAGCGGCACTAGCTGTGCGTAACGGTCCCCAGGTAATGCCGATAAGAAGACCGACGAGGCGAAACCCATCTGAACTCCTACTGAGCCTGAATGTGACATTCTCCGTACAGTCCGGTCTGTTCGTCTGATACATCGCATGGCGGGCCTAGGGGGCGGTAAACGTCAGTCCCCCAATAGCGGTACAAGTCGTGTCGGAGTGAAGCCCAAAACACCCTGAGATAACACTGGAAGCCTACCAGTAGATCTCGTTTGCCCTGGCCAGGGACTACTCGTGTAATGGCTCTCCTAGACACAGCGCGATGTCAACCCCCAATACCGGGAGAGACGAATCCTGTCTAACCGTCACTGCCTCCAAGTGCTTCGGGACTGCACCCAACTACTACCTGTTTGCACGACTCCTTTGAGCCGTGGTAGGGTAGTAATCAAAGTGCAGTGGGAACACACTCGAGGCGAAGTGACAGTGTCAAGTCAGCGGACTAAGCTGTACTCATGTCACCTGGGAACTGATAACTGACGATAGGCATAATACCAACTAGTCACTTCCCGACGAGTCCTGTCCAGTGTACCCGTAACCTAACGAGCACCCGCATACTATCTCAAGTACGACGTACTGACGGCTGTGGGACAGACCGTCTCCCACACTGGGATGAGAAGCGCATGCGCTGGTCTGCTCCGGAGTATCGATGCCCTGTCTCGATAGTCCTGCGACCAGGGACCTGCATAAGGATGTGCTTATAGATTACCCAGCCCCACTAGTGTGACGGCCATCACATCGCTGGTAATCAAGCAAAGATCCTAAGGGCTCCACTAATGTGTATAGGCGATATACAAAAATAAACACATGTACACATTGAAGTAGAAACAAACCAAGTAGCATACTACTATTTTGAGCAAGATTGTATATACAAGGTGAATATCCCAAGCTTCCATTAAGTAATATACAAACTAGTATGATACAGTAATGGCCTCTAGGGCATATACACTAACAGTAGCATCTGCCAGTTATTGCTAAAGGAGTCACTCCCGGTGAAGGGATCTCGGTCCTTTCCTTATCGAATAAGGTGCAGGATATATCATATATACCGCTGTGCAAAGCAAGAACTGTAGCTACCCTTTTTATTTTTGAAATTCAATTCTACAACATCTTTAGGTTTCTTTTCCTTTCATTAATCACATTAATGAAGTCCCATCATTTAAGTACCTAAACATCACAGATAAATACGACGTACACTTATGCCATCTGCATTCGCCTCGATGTCCCCTCGTGCACCGTTAGGTTAGGTAACTAACGGCAGAGCGGGACAGGGCTAGTGCGGGTGTAAAATATACGTAACGCCTATATAATATATCATATATACTATATACAGTATCCATCACAGAACATATCATGATCACATCATAGATATCGCAGCAGAAGAATTATATGAAATATTGGATATACTAGGACGTCCGTGTTTTCAATACGAGCCAGTATAAAACACGAATTCCACGGTCGCGATGAATAGCCAAACCCACACCCCTAGACCCCTATGAGAGCGGCAAGCAACCCTACCAATTCTAGAGTTAGGAGACCTGGACTCGACTCCTCGAGTTGGTCTCCCACTGGACTCCAGAACCCGGTTACTTCTGCTCCCCTCCTTGGGTCTATCCTAGTGCAGAAAAGGAAATAATATACAAACGGTGACATCTTCCGCAACCTGGAAGTGCCCCAATAAAAGAATATTACATACAAGTTTTTACATGAATGAAAATGAAAAACACTCATCTCACATAAAAACCCCCGGCTATTCAAACACGACGATCCAATATAACATATCCAGCAACACATAACATCACATGTCATCAACGTAAGTAAATATGCGTATCCCAATTGTCGTTGACATATAGCAACGAAACCGGCGATAGCACATATTACACTTACGGTCACAGAAAAGAAAGTGTAAAACTACAACAGTTGGAATCCGCAACCTACATAGACATCGCATGCCTAATCAAATGAATTCCTTAGACATCGCATGTCTATCAATTATAAACCCCGCATTTTAGTCTCATTATCGAAAACTCTTTTCAATATCAAGTCGGGCAATTCAACAAGATTCCCGACATCCTGATCGAATGCTCGTCGCAAACTTCAGTAGGCGGCCGTGCCCCCGACGCCGTCGACAAAGTGCACCAAGGCGGAACACTGCTACCGCGAGCACCCGAACGGATGCTTTCGGCGACGGGGTTCTCCTACAGTCACTTGGTCGGGGCTATGGAGTGAGGCTGTCTATTAAGTTTACCCGGCGAGTATCCGCGTACGCTACGTGATTGCGACGGACTTTTGATCACATCAAAATTCCGTGGCAACCGATCAAGTGAGACTAAACTACTAGATTTATAACATTCATTCAGCTATCTCATAACTACTTGAGAATTCCAAATGTTGTATCACATTCCGAATAAGATAGAAAATGTTAATCTTTCCGATCGAACAATCGAATACCCAAGTTTTCCCGAAACAGCTCAACTCATGAAATAAGTTCAAAACATTCACTTCGTGCCTCAGTACCAACGGTCCAGCCGTAGAAGGGTCAAGCCAACGCCTCACATGTGGCACGCCGTACTGCCCCAAACCCGAAGGTTCAAAGGGCAGTTCAAGACGGTCACATAATCGAGTTAAGGTTTGTTGTCTTCTAGAGGGACCATCGCGTTACTTGCACTACTTAGAACGTCTTTAAACCTCGGAAAAATCCAACACTTGGAAATTTTCCGGCAGGGGAAAGATTGGGTATTTATATCCGGTCGAACTTATTAACATATTCAAAAATTATCCGGAATCCACATAGACAAAATCTGATAATCCGATCGAATCATCGAATCCCCAAAACAACCCCAGAAAATTCAAATCTTGAATAATATTTAAAAATACCCAGAGAACTCAGCACTGCAAAGTAGGAGTTACTGTGCAAAATTCAATGCACAAGGAGACATTTAGGCCGCGGAACCGCCGCACAAGCCATACTTGTGCCGCGGAACCGCGGCGGTTTGATAGATTTAGGCTGTCGAATTTCACAGTAACCCTTATAATCTCCTGCAGAATTTTCTGCATATTTTTTATCCTCAAAAATCCCTGTTTTTGAAAAAAGTACAGAGAGTATGTTTGTGTTGGGGTTTCGGTTTCGTTCGGATTTCAAACGTCGTCTAGACTTCGCCTAAGGCTCTAGCTAGGCTCTGATACCACTGTAGGGTTCCTAGGCACTCTCAAGAGGTCTCACAAGGCATCAACCATGCCAATTTCAAATTTTACAAGTGCCGGGAAACCCTAATACGGATCGTTAACTAGAATTTTAGGCGAAAAAAGCAACTAGTTAACAAATTAACTAAGTGAACGGAAATACAACCTTTGTAGATCCGGTCCTCCACCTCCATGGCTCCGAAATGAAGTCCTCTCCGCTGTACAAATCGGATCTTAGACTCTAGTGTCGGCTTCATCGGAGAAATGGACGGGCTAGTCGTCGACTACGATGCCGAAGATGATCTACGCCGAAGCATCACAAGATCAAGCTCCCACTTCACCAAGTCATGAAGCTTGTGAAGAAAACACACTCTACTACTTGGCAAGAGGTAGAGGATGAAGAAATAGAAAGTGGGTTCACTTTAGAATTGGATTTCTCACTCATTTTCAAGAGTTGCCATTGATGGAGGAAGGTTTCTTCTTCAAGAAGAAGAAGAAGAAGATGAAAATGTTATGATAAGTTAATTGGAATAGAAAAGAAAAAGAATACTTATTATAATATTAACTATAGTTATGTGTAGAGAATTGACCAAGGTTAAAGGAATGGTTAGGGTTAAGGAGAAGAAGACAAAATGGTTACTTTGGTCAAAACCTTCATGAAGCTTCAACAAGCTTCTCCATTGAAAGCAACCATTTTGTATTATTCTTTTATCTTTTCCAATAAATAAAAAGATAAATGAATGAATAAATAAATATAAACCCTAACCATTTACTTAACCAAGGTTTAACTCTTTACACAAAACCTAGCATTCATGCATCATCAAACATGATACAGCCAAGTGCACAAAAGTATATCACATATACAACATGTGAACTTCAAGTGAGAAAATCCATTTAAAGTGAACCAATATTAGTTAATGCAAAGTAATATATCAAATATATAATTATGAATTAAATCATTAAATCAACACTTGATTCAATGATCCGGTCATGTCGCACACAACCGACTAGTATACAATGTATTGATTTATCGAATCAATCCTTGATTCGATAACTAGGTTATATCGCATACAACCATTCGACACATTCATCGCGAGAATGAAATACGGTATCACATACACGCATTATTCTCGGTCCCGCACATATCTCATATGCGCTCCTATTTCGTTTCGCTTGAGCAAGGAAACCTCTGTGTAGGACTCTAAAGACTCGTCAACACGACGGCAGCAGGTGATGATCATATCAAACACCCACAAGCCGCAAGCGGTCTGCTAAACGTAACGTCCACCCGGGTATTGAGCGATCATAAGATCGACGAGCAAGCCCGCTCACACTCCTGTGAATCCAACCAGTAACACTTACCGTACAGTCCGGTCTCGTCGTCTGATATGTCGCATATCTCGCCTAGGGGTGGTAAACGTCAGACCCCAATAGCTCGATAAGTCGTGTCGATATGAGGTCTATAACAATTCGAGAAACTACTGGTAACACTTACCAGTAAATCTCAGCAACCCTGGCTAGGGATTTCCTGTTATAGCCAATCGAACACAGCGCAACATCAACCCCCTATACCGGGAGAGACGAATCCCCTCCTATCGCTCATTGCCTCCATGTAATTCGGGACTGTACCCAAAAGCCACCGTTTTGCACGCCCTCTTGGACGTGGTAAGGTGGAAATCAAAGCACAGTGGAAAACACACAAGACTATATGACGATCTCGGGTCAACAGACTACTCTGTACCAGTGTCACCAGAGAACTGCCATCTGACGTAAGGTATAATACCATCTGGGAGTTCTCGGCGAGTCCGTCTAGTGTACCCAGTCTCTACTAAGCACCCGTATATCATCTCTGATGTCAAACACCAATGGATATGGGATCATCCATCGCCCATCTGTATGGGTCGAGAAGGTATACGCTAGTCTACTCTGGTATATCGATGCCCCGTCTCGATACACCCACGACTAGGGACTTTGAAGGATGTACTTATGGACTACCATGTCCCCACTAGTATGATCCGCATCATAGTCCAGGTAGTCAAGTACACATCCTAAGGGCTTTACCAACATGTAACAGAGAGACAATCAGTGTACACGTTAAGGTAAAGAGTAACCAGATAGCATACTATCATGTCGAGCAAGAAAGTCCTCCCTATATATGTCCCAGCATCCACTACAATATACATCCTATGTATAGCAATGGCCTCTAGGGCATACATATAACTAACAGAATCATATCCTCTACTGTATCTGGGCAGACCCACAACGAAATCCATAGAGTTCTTCTCCCATTTCCACTCCGGAATGGGTAAGGGTTGTAACTCTCCTGCCGGCCTCTGGTACTCGGCCTTGACTTGCTGACAAGTCAAGCATCTTGAAACAAAGTCCGTGACATCTCTCTTCATCCCTTCTCACCAGTAGACATCTCTCAAGTCATGATACATCTTTGTGGAACCCGGATGAATATTATATGCTGACCGATGCGCCTCCTCTAAGATATCGCGTATCAGTCCTTCAGAACCTGGCACACAAAAACGAGTCCCAAACCGTAACACTCCATGGTCATCGATCATGAACTCAGAATCTTTACCATGTCTAACCTGATCTATGATCTCGGACAAGCGAGCATCGGCGGGCTGTGCCTCTCGGATGCGATTAAGTAATCGTGGACGGGTGCGGATATGAGAAAGATGTCCTCCTTTCGATGTAAACTCAAATTGTACTCAGCTGTCACATAAAACCTGCTAATCTGCGGAAGACTGCCTCTGTGCTGTGCTCAAATAAGATAATCTACTTCCTGGCCTCCAACTCAAATTATCCGCCACCACATTCGCCTTGCCCGGATGATAGAGAATCTCGCAGTCATAGTCCTTTACAAGCTCCATCCAACGACGCTGCCTCAAATTCAGATTCCGCTGCTGAAAGATATACTTTAAGCTCTTATGGTGTGTGAATATCTGTCTTGACTCACCGTATAAGTAATGCCTCCAAATCTTGAGTGTGAAGACCACCACGGCCATCACTAAGTCATGAGTGGCATAGTTCTGCTCGTGCTTCTTCAACTGTCGAGAAGCATAAGCGATAACCATGTCGTGCTACATCAACACACAGCCTAAACCCACTCGAGATGCGTCATAATAGACAACAAAACCACCGGACCCAGAAGTTAAAGATAGGACAGGTGCCGTCGTCAAGCGAGTCTTCAACTGTTGGAAATTCTTCTCGCATGCAACTTTCCAAAGAAATAGAACTTCCTTCCTGGTCAACCCAGTCAATTGTGCAGTGATACGAGAAAAACCCTGCACAAAACGTAGGTAGTAACCGGCCAAACCTAAGAAGCTGCGAATCTATATAACTGATACAGGCCTGGGCCAATGCTGTACTGCCTCGACTTTCTTTGGATCCACACGTATACCATTTCTCGTAACTACGTGACCCAAGAAATCCACACTATCCAGCCAAAAAGCACACTTGGAGAATTTAGCGAACAACTGGTGTTTCCTCAAAATCTGCAATGTAATTCGCAAGTGCTGCTCATGCTCTTCTTGACTACGGGAGTATACAAGAATATCATCAATGAATATAATAATGAACTGATCAAGAAATAGCCTGAAAATGTGGTTCATCATATCCATGAAAGCTGCTGGGGCATTGGTGAGCCCGAACGACATCACCAAAAACTCATAATGCCCGTATCATGTGCGAAAAGCAGTCTTCGGAATGTCATCTTTCCGAACTCTCAATTGGTGATACCCTGACCGCAAATCGATCTTCGAGAAATAACAAGCTCCCTGCAGCATATCGAATAAGTCATGAATACGAGGTAATGGATACCTATTTCGCACCGTAACTCGATTCAGCTGCCTGTAGTCGATGCACAATACCATACTGCCGTCCTTCTTTTTAATGAATAAAACAGCAGCTCCCCATGGCGATACACTTGGACGAACGATCCCCTTATCAAGAAATTCTTGCAACTGACCCTTGAGCTCCTTCAGCTCTGTCGGGGCCATCCGATAAGGCAGTATAGAAATAGGCCCCGAACTCGGAATCAAGTCAATACAGAATTCGATATCACGATCAGGCGGCAATCCTGGTAACATAGCAGGGAACACATCAGGAAATTCTCGCACGATTGGAACCTGGTCCAACGGGACTTCAGCGGTTCCTACATCCTGAACAAATGCTAAGAACCCACGACAACCCTTCTTCAAGAGCCGTCCCGCACAAAGAGCAGAAATCATATTGGCAGGAGTTATACTACAGTCTCCCTACACAACAAAAATCGGTTCGCCTGGAAAACAGAATCTGACCGCTTTTCCCTGACAATCTACATAAGCATGACAAGCGGCCAGCCAATCCATACTGAGAAGTATATTAAAATCTAGCATATCCAGGAGAATCAAATCGACTAACGAATCCCTATCACCAATACGTACTGAACAGGACCTGAATACATGTTGAGCTACAAAAGAATCTCCAACAGGAGTAATCACAACTAGCGGTAACTCTAACAACGACGACTCTCTCCACAGAGAAAGTGCAAAGTGTGCAGACACGTAAGAATGCGTAGAACCAGGATCAAATAAAATATGTGCATCTAAGGAATGTACTAAAATAGTACCTGTCACAACTGCATTGGATGCTTGGGTATCCTGTGGAGTCAAAGCAAAACCTGAGCCTGGCCCCTACCAACATCCTGACGCCCTCTCCCTCTCCCTCGGTCTCCTCATCCTCTCCGAAAACGTCCTGCAGAACCTCGACCTCGCGGTACAACGGCCTGGCGCATAGTGCTAACTGGTGGAGGAAGTAATGCCATCGAAGTAGAAGGTGGAGGGGGTAAAGCGGCCTGTGGAAATCTAGTCCCTCCGTGGAGTCCACAATCCATAGCGAAATGTCCTGGATTTCCATAACTAAAACATGTAGATGGGGGCTTCTGCTCATCGGGGTACGAACTGAACATTTCGCCCTGGGTCCAGCCTCGACCAAAACTACGGCCTGGAGTTTGTCTGCCTCGTCGTCTGCCAAACTGCCTAGTAACTGACTCAATAGGTCTGGTCCTCTTTGGCTCAAGAACGATCGATGTCTCGTTCAGACGCTTTTCTACTCGCATAGCTGCGTCCATGGTCCGCGCATAAGTATCGAAATGCTGGGAGCCAATAAAAAACAGCTGTGTATCCAGACGCCACACAAACCTCTACACCCGAAGCTCCTTTATAGAAACTAAGTATGGAGCATAGCGTGACAGCTGGGTGAACTGCAAGTCATATTCTGTGACCAGCATATCTACATATTTCCGCAACGACTCGAAACTGCTGGTTCTAGCGTCTCTCACGTTCTACGGAAGGAATCTGGCGAAGAAAACCTCAGAAAACTCAGTCCATGACATCGGAGAAAAGACCTGTGGCTAGCCCTCTCTCTATCGACTCACACCATGTTTGTGCAAATCCCTCCAATCGAAAGCTGGTCAGCTCCACCGACCTGGCATCGGAACAACTTAATGACCTGCCGATCCTGGCCATCCTATCAAGAAATGATTGAGGATCCTCTGCTGCATCGGTCCTTGTAAACACCGGATGCCTCAACCTCATGAACTCTGGAAGAGATAACTCCATAACCCTCAAGTATACGAGTGCAACGGTCTGCACGGGTTTTACTATCGTCGGTGCCTGATCCTGTCTCTGAACACGGCTGGCCTCAGTCAACTTCCCTACCATCTGTTGTAAGCCCAACATGCCCTCCTCTATCCTAGTCAGTCTATCTGGAAGAGGAGGATCAACATGCTCTGGTACCGCCGGAATGTCCTGTGCATCAGTCGTCGTCATAGGCGGATCAGTCCTAGTTGCATTCCTGGCTGTAGCTCGCCAAGCTCACGTACCCATAGCAACTGGAATAAGAAACGAGAGTTGATAAGGCGAACGAATAGGAACAACAATAATAGGGAGTCAAAAGAAGTATTTATCAAGACATACATCCTAAGGTTACTTAGGCTGAGTATCGTAGCGTAAATATGTTGCGGAACATATGTACGGTACTCTACTCATCCTAAATCACCTACTCCATCAAACCAAGGGTCAACCTACATAACGAAATCTAAAGCCTACTAACTTCAATTTACTATTCGGTTCTGTAAGGTAAATCCAAAGCTCTGATACCAATTTTTTCATGACCCGAAATTTGGATGTGACCGGCAATTAGATTGTATGACATCTAAAGATGTCGACATAATCTGAGTAAGCCAAAAACTAAGATCAAAACCCTTTTTGCGGAATTACGGAAATTTTAGTTTTTATATAAAAGAATTAGGTACCATGTCAAATGATTTTTTTAGAAATGAAATCTAAACAACTGATTCTTAGCAATTAAAATGTTCAACAACACCTTCTTATTAATCATTAATAAAAGCAGTTACACAATGTTTGAATAAGTTGCGTCCCTAATTGGGACCAAGATAATGACAAACAGCGGAAATCAATATGCACCAATAAAACGACGCTCAAGCAAAGAATTTCGTGCATAAGTAAAGAAAGCATAAATTAATCCAACTATACGATATCACTTAATCAAAACAAATATATACAAACATATCTCGTTCTATGTCAAATATACAGGGTCTGATGGAGAATTTCTAGATCCAATATACATATACCAAAATAGGAGGTTACTACGTAGGTAACCTACCTAGCAAAATAAACGATGAGTGCTGACAAGTGGATCTGCGCTGCTACTACATGTCCACGCGTCTCCGGCAAGGAACTATGGGACAATGGGGATAAGTTGCCAACCCAGTGAATAAAACTAACATCTAACAGCTAATAATGTAAGTAAAACGAACTAGTGTTAACAGTAATAAAGATAAGTATAATGTATGATAACATGTGGAAGCATGAATATGTACTAACTAAATGCATAAATCAACACTGAAATCTCATCAATTATTTCCAAATAAGGCTCATTTTTTCCGTGTCCAACATCGACACAAATCTTCTATTTCCAGCAGGCATCGTTCCCTGAACGATCCTGTCAATCCATAATATCAGTCAGAATTCTCCAGATATCTCCGTTATTTAACAACTATCTCCGGTATCGAGTATTCTCGCAAGCCTCCCCGCCTCAAATACGGCTTTCCTGCCCCACTGTCTCGACCGGATCCACCATAAATCCGACTGTATAACTCCCCCACTCAGTCCGGATAGCGTAAAATCCACAACTATATAGCTCCTCCACTCGGTTCGGAATAAAACCAAATCGAAAAAACAACATATCATGGTGGACATATCACATCAAACCTGAAGAATCGCCGAATATACTACATAGCACATAAAACTCAAAAACCCAGAAATCCGCATAATCCAATGCATCTTATATCATAATTAATAATACTTGAAAATGAAGCATAATATGTGTTTATAATAATATTGTTGCAAACTTACCACTATTACGGATATTCACGGTATGAAGTGAATCATATATGACATAGCAAATACTAAGTGTATATGTAACATGTCAATATCGACGAGATGTAGTGTAACAAGTAGATATGTGCACGTGCAACATGACTCTTCGATAATTTGTGTAGTGTTCTAGAAATCATTAAACATGAAGTTTTTATATATATATGAATGCATACGAGAAAGTTTCTAAATTTAATTTTATATACAAGGAACATTTATAACTAGCTTAAATCACGGGCGTATTACGCCATTCAAAAAAAATCACCCGGTATATGTTAATTTACTCACCGGAATACGTCGAAGTTACTCGGATGTCATCAATCATTTTCCTTTTCTTGTGGTTTCCGAAGTCTCGGCGGTCGAACCTAACAACGAATTTAACTTTTGTAAAAGAAATGGCTAAACTCCGATACGGCGAAAACGTGAAACTACAAGAATTACATACTAAATATGCTACGTACGAATATTGTGAACTATCTAAAACTTAACCTAACCTGAGGTAACCCTTTGGTGTTTATAACAGGCAAAAACTGAATCGTGTCACCAACATCCGTGTCGTATTTAGAACCTTTAACCCCAAAACTGATATTTGCTTCCAGATTTTATGTATAGAAAATATTACACAAACTAATAATACCAGACATCCTAAAATATAAACAGAGAGCTACCCTAAAAACCCCAACACCTAACTCCCTAAGAAAACAGGCGAGCACGGATTTTGGGCAGATGTCGAAGGCCGATTGTGCAAGGAATGGGTTCGTGTTTCTACTGTGTATTTTAGGTCCAATCATTAAGGCTAAGGTACTGTTTGATTTTTTTATAATTTATCTAGACTATAGCAGATTCACAACAGAGTAATAGTCCAACACAATACGATATTTTACCGATATTACACTTCTATGTTAGAACGGTATTAAATTAAAAGAACTACAGGGTTGGAAATTATACCTATCTAGAAGATCAACTGAAAGTTTCCTTCAAAGATATACAAGCACAATTTCCTAGCTTGATGGTGGTGGGAATGATCCTTAGCACTTAGCTTTTCTTCTCTTCTCTCTTTTTCTTTGGTGTGTTCAAAGATTTTTTTCTTTTTCTAAGCTAGTTAATTAGTTTCAACTTGATATATAGTATATCAACTGAACAATTTTAATCAAGATAAGAAAAGAAGTGATAATGCTAGTAGGTGGTGTCACCATGAAAATGGCGGTGTTTTCATGCAAGCATGAAGTGTAAGCATAAGGTGCAATCTAAGGTGTGGTGTGTGTTAGGTTCACTTTAATCTTAACCATTACCTAACCCTCTTTACATAATAACCCTCACAAAATCCTAATTAGCATAAGGAAGCTAACATTTTCATAAAAAGCCTCATGACACATATTATTATATAAACAAACTATCTTCTTTACTAAATTATTTCTACTACATATTAAAAGGCCCTCTTTACTCTAATAAAATTAGAATAACATTTTCTATCTACATAAATAATTTAATTAATTATCTAAAATATTTCAAAATGTTATAATAGATTAGTGAAGCAAACACCCTAAACTAAATGACTAATATAGTAGAGGATGATGAAGTAGGAAATGTGCTCACTTTAGATTTATTTTTCTCACAATATATCTTCACCATTTCAAAAGCTAGAAAGCTTTTTCATGAGGAAGAAGAAGATGAAGTGGAGATGAGAATGAAACTCATGAGGTGAGAATAGCAACCATGGGTGAGTTAGTGTCATACACTAACTCATGTAGAGGATAAAACATGGCTAACAATAATTGTTAGGTTAATAAATATCTACAAGTAAAACAAAACTAGTGGACTAAATCAAAAATACTTCAAGCTTCTCCAAGCTTCCAAGCTTGACAATTTCCAAATAATATTGAATTAGTTTAAATAAATAAAACCTCACATTTTTATAAGCATGGTGTGAGTCTCATACACCAATGTAGCATGTGGCATTTAGCATGACACAAAAGATGTACATTAATATATATCACATATATTCTAAGTGTACACTAGTGAGAATAGGAAATGTTTAGTGGGCTAATATAAGTTAATGTAAGTTAATACATCAAATATATAATTATACATTAAATTATCAAATAAAAAAATATTTAATAATCCGGCTATATCACATACAACCGACTAATATCAAATGTAAAAACTTATCAAATCAACACTTGATTCGATAACTCGGCTATATCACATATAACCATCCGATATCACATATCATGATAATAGAATGTGGTATCACATACGTGCATTAATCTCGGTCCCGCACATATCACATATGTGATCCAATTTCGTTTCGCATGAACCGGGAAACCTCTGTGTAGGACTCTAAAGACTCGTCAATACGCCGGCAGTAGGTGATGATTATATTAAACACCCACAAGCCGCAAGCGGTCTGCTAAACGTAACGGCCTCCCGGATATTGAGCGATCAGAAGATCAACAAGCAAGCTTTCTCATACTCCTGCGAATCCAATCAGTAACACTACCGTACAGTCCGGTCTCTTCGTCAGATATGTCGCATATCGCAGCCTAGGGTGGTATAACATCAAAACCCAATACCGGGAGAATCAACACTTGATTTGATAAGTCATGCCGATGCAAGGTCCATAACGGTTAGAGAAACTACTGATAACACTTACCAATAGATTTCAGCAACCCTGGCTAGGGATTTTATGTTATGGCCAATCGAGCATAGCGCAACATCAATCCCCAATACCGGGAGAGACAAATCCCCTCATATCGCTCATTGTGTCCATGTGACTCAGGACAGCACCCAAAGACCACCGTTTTGCATGACTCAGTAGAGCCGTGGTAGGGTGGAAATCAAAGCACAGTGGTAGAGACACAAGACTCTATGATGATCTCGGGTCGACAGACTAACTGGTTTCAGTGTCACCGGAGAACTACTATCTGACGATATGTATTATACCATCTAGGAGTTCTCGGCGAGTCCGTTCAGTGTGCCTGTCTCCACTGAGCACCCGTACACCTTATCTTATTTCAAACACCAATGGATGTTGGATCATCCATCGCCCATCATATGGGTCAAGAAGCGTACACGCTAGTCTACCTGGAATATCGATGCCCTGTCTCGATACATCCTCGACTAGGAACAATTATAGGGTGTGCTTCTGGACTACCATTGGCCCCACCAGTATGATCTCCATCATAGTCCTGGTAGTCAAGTACACATCCTAAGGGCTTTATCAACATATGAGAGCAAGACATCCTCACTTATACAAGTCAATATGTTAAGACAAAGAGCAACCAGATAGCATACTATCTTGTCGAGCAAGAAAGTCCTCTCTCTCTATATATCCAAGCATCCACTATAATATACATCACATGTACAATAATGGCCTCTAGGGCATACATATAACTAACAGGTAGAACTTGACATGTGACTTATGATATGTTGGCCTTCGTCAAGGTCATAAGAGCATGGGGCAAAAATCTATATCGGGAGTTTCTAAAGAAACTGAAACTTGTTAGTATTGCATAACATTTGGAGTATGATAATGTTGGTAGGATTCTTTCAGGATTATCACACAATGATATTTGGACCCCGATCCTACTATGAGTATATGCTACTCCTCGGGAGATTTTTTCACTAAACGATCAATGCTATAAACCAAGTAGGTGTCTAGAACAGTGTTAGCGGGGCTACGCCTCTAGGAAAGAGAGGTTATTTAATTAAGGAATTTCGCGAAAGCGTTGTAAAACCTCCCTCGAAGTACGGACACTAGCCTGGCTGAAAGGTTAAGCAAGAATTGTACAGTGAGATTAATCCTAACTAATTCTTCTTTTATGGTTTGAGGAAGGATTCGGGAAACAGTGGGAGCCATCCTGTTTAGATAAACTAAAAACCAATCTAAAATTGGGTAGCCATTACATGGATCTAGTACTGCTGACGGAGATTGTCACAGATAGGCTCAGTAGGAGTTTGGATGAGTTTGCTCATCGGCCTTCTTATCGACAGATACCTGGGTAGCCGTTACATGCATCTAGTACTGCTGACGGCTTGTGGTTAAACCCATTGCCAGAACAGTGTCGAGTCTTTAGAGTCCCACACAGAGGGTTTCCCTGCTTCGGGCGAAACGATGTAGAGATCGTATGGTTTTATGACAGGGTTCTAACATATACGTGTACTTATGCACGGATCATGTTCGGACAGATAATACTAGTGGGCGTTGGTTTAAGCCGGATCCTAGTATTAGATTGTTAGATTAGTTTTGTCTCATTATTTTCGTGTTTCTCGAAATATGGATACGGGTATGTAAATATGGATGAGGGGCATTCTTGTAATTTGTTCAAGATGGCTTCTAGAAGGAGACACCTCATTAGGGTTTTTATATTTTGATTAAAACATTTATGAAGTGGAGGAAATGAGGTGTTATTAGTATGATAATTGAAACATGGCTACTTGGTGACTCATGTATGACTATTGAGGCAAGAGTAGACCAAGATATTTTGTAAGATATTTGTGTGAGATATTTTAGTTTTGCTTAATATTCATAACAAGAGCCATATTCTTTTATCATTATCACAAACACTCTCTCTTTTCTCAAGCTCTCTTCTTCTCCCTCTCAAACCCTAATTGTCTCATGTGTTAAGAATCTTAGGGTTAGTGAGACTGATATATCCATAATCACTCTCTACTTCCTATAGGCTACTTAGATTAGCACACTAAGTACCCTAGTTACCTCATCTTAAAGGTAGAAGCTCAAGGTATACACTCTCGGGTGGATCATCATCGACTCAAGGGGCCGATGAGGAGGCGCGATCCATACACACTCCAAGGAGCTCACAAAGAGGAGGAGGAGGACATGAACAAGAAGGACTAGTAAATTGAGGTATAACTTTCTTACATTGTAGTTAAACCTTCTAGTTAGCTTGCTAGTAAGGGTTTAGTATCGATACAGGAGTTTAGTCGATATTACGAAGCTTATAAAAATAGTTTTTTGCAAACACTTCCTCCCCGTGAACACACGGGGTGCATGACATCGACTCACAGTGGTATCAGAGCTAGTAAACCATAACTAACAGATTAAACGATAAGTAACACTACGAAACCGAAATAACTCCGAAACACGAAACGTAGATCCAAGTTTCTGTCAAATTTTTCAGAGGCTCAAAATTTTTTTTAAACAATTGCAGAGTGCTACTTTACTTGTGATATGAACACACACCAAAAACGTGGAAATTCCACCAGATTTTGGCCGGCCACATTTGTCTTATTCCCGGCCCCATCGGTTTTCTTTAGTGGGATTGCATCGTGTTTTTTTCTGTGTTCTAGTTGCTTGGATCTAGGGTTTCAGGTGTTTTTTGTTTTTGCCAATTTTGATTATAGTGTTTATTCTCTGATGTGGAAATACGTGGTGTTTCAAAATCGTAGTTTTTAACGTCGTTTAACTAGTTTCAGTTGTTATTTGTGATCGTAAACTTCTGCTAATTGCTATATGTCAGTTAGTTGGGGGTTGCACATATTTGTGATGATTGGTTTGTGTATATGAACTTATTGGATCTTCGTGAATGAATAGACGAGAATGTGAGATGAGAGTTTCTTTCATTCGATATAAATTGTAATTTGTTATAATATTATTCTTCGGGGCAAATCCGGGTTGAGATTGTAGCCACCGTTGTATTATTTCATTTACTGTTTTTGCTTCTAGGATAGACCCAAGGTAGGGTGCACAAACTACTGGGTACTTTGAAGTGCCGAGTGGCCTACTCATTTTACTGAGGGAGGTTGCATCACTTCGGGTATTTGGCGGGTAGTTTACTACACCAGTAGGGGTCTTGGGACGGGCTTTGGCTATTCATCACGACCGTGGAATCCGTATTTCGTTACAGGCTTAAATGAAACACAGAATTCCTAGTATATCCAATATGTTCATCTATTATTGCGTGTGACGAATGGTTATATTATATATGTTATATAATAGACGTTGCTTATGTTTTGCATCCATGCTAGTCCAGCCCCCGCTCTGGCCTTAGTTAAGTAACCTAACGGTGTTAGATAGGGCTCAGTGGCGAATGCGGATGGTATAAGCGTACGTTGTATTTTCGTTTCTCTCTGTGATGATAGGTGTAAGTGATGGTACTGCATTAGATTAATAGTTGGAACAATTTTAAAACCACTCGGTTTTTTAAAACAGCAAACTTGTAAAAATGCGGAGCTTAAACCACTCCTTTAAAAGCTATCAGGTTCCTTCGATTAAATTAAGTTCATTATGTTCACGGTTTCGCCAAAAACAGTCGTAGCCCTCCGTCATTTCAGTTGGGTATTCAGTAGTATTCAAGCTATGTATTTTGACCTTCGCCATGGCATAGTGATTGGTAGCTGCTGAATATTCATCTATAGCATAGATAAATGCGTTGGTTTGGGACAGTCGTACTACTATTTTGGCCTTTGTCAAGGGTATGTACGGGTGGGTTCAAATTAACCTGGACAATGATGGGTAGTGTAGGGTTGCCTAAGGCGGCCACAAGGTTTCAGGAGGCATCGTCCATGCCATTTTCAAATTTTTGCCATACTAAAGAACCCTAACCCTAGAATCTTAACTAGAAGTTTAGACGAACTATCAATGTAAACATCTTTACATCTAAGTGAATGCGAATACAACCTTTTTAGACCGGTCCTTCACTTCTAAAGCTCCGTGTAGTAGTCCCTTCGCTCCAAGTAGTGAACACCCGAACTCTAGTAAGGGTTCACATGAAGAAATGAACAAGGTTACTCGAATTCTTCGAGGCCGAAGATGATCTACGTCGAGGAGACTCAACTCATGCTACCTCTTCACTAATGGTAGATTAGTGAAGCAAACACGCTAAACTAAATGGCTAATATAGTAGAGGATGATGAAGTAGGAAATGGGCTCACTTTTGATTTATTTTTCTCACAATATTTCTTCACAATTTCAAATGATAGAAAGCTTTTTCATGAGGAAGAAGAAGATGAAGTGGAGATGAGAATGTAACTCATGAGGTGAGAATAGCAACCATGGGTGAGTTAGTATCATACATTAACTCATGTAGAGAATAAACCATAGCTAACAATAATGGTTAGGTCAATAAATATCTACAAGTAAAACAAAATTAGTGGACTAAGTCAAAGATGCTTCAAGCTTCTCCAAGTTTCCAAGCATGACAATTTCCAACTAATATTGAATTACTTTAAATAATGTAACGTTTTTGAAATCGTTATGTGAAATTTTTCGTTTAGGGTAAAATAGTCGGTATTTTCCGTTTTAACCGATTTTGATCAAACTTCCGTATAAACTTGCCGGCACCTAGTTTACCTAAAATAAAACTAGTGCGCGAGCTTTGGAGGGGTCAATGGGAGGTTTTGATTCACATAGAATTTTTCCCTAATTAAATATTATTTTATTGTATTATTTATGCACTTAATTAGTGGAAATTACTTTTTTATGTGGGTAAATTAGTTCTAATTAGGATCGTTGCTAATCTAATCACTAGAATTAGTTTAGAACTTTATCTTGAAATATTTAGATTTTTTGTGCAAAAGGATTTATTTTTTTAAAGAAAAAAAATGAAATGAAAAGGTGGCATTAAGCATTTATTAACATTTAATGCTAAATTTTAGCTAGAAAATTCTACTTTTTTTTTCACAAACCCCCCCTTTTGTGTTGGCCGAACCCTAGCTTGGCTGCCCTCTTCTCTTCCTCACTCCATTTCTTCATCTTCTAGTTCCAAAATTTCATCAAAATCCACAAATAAATCCACAAAATTCATAAATAAATCATTACCCATTATTCTTCATCTCTAATCTAGCATGGATCTTCATGAAAGAGCTTCATTTTGGAGGGTTAATTTTGGTGATATTGATAAAATGGAGATCTTGTTTATGAGGTATAAATCCTAAACCTAATCCTAATTTGTTGCTTAATTCTTTAAGCTTACTTAATTAAGTGTTTATTATAGCTTTTAGTTCATGTTTAAATTAATTCATGATAATAATTGTGAAATCAAGTTAGGGTTTTGTTGTGATTAAGTGGTTAATCATGAAGTGTTAACTTGGAAATTTTATTCAATTTGTGAGTCTGATATTTGTTAAATTCCTATTTGTCTAATTGGGTAATTAGCAAACTAGGTTTTACTAAATCATGATTTGGATTAGAATAAAAATATGGAATTGGTTTGAAACACTTAATTAGGCCGCTTTATGATAATTGTGATCGCTAGAATTTGTGTAAACTTTTAGCTTTGTGCTAAAATGATATAACTGCTTACTAGCTATTCGGTAATATTTGACGTGGGTTTTAAATGGAAGTGGAGATAACGTAAATATCAATACCTACGATTTTTATTATGTTCTAAATGCGTATTGGTACTATTGGGATTTTATTGTGGCAGTTTTCATGCATAGCGACCATATTTAGCGTTTCGGCTATGTTTTACGGTATTTGGATTCTTCGTCTTGCTTGGTCGTTGGGTATTTGTACGTCAACGACAAGTGTAGTTGATTGTTTTGCATGTGTAGGCTATAGGTTCTAACCTATGAGCACGCTACGTGCCGTATTCGATTTCGGAACTTTACGTTGATAGATTTACGATTTGGTATTGATTGCAGGTACCTTCGCGTGGATTCCAAGATGACGAACCACATCGACTTCGGCTAGGCGAGGAGATTTGCAGTGAGTAGATTTAACATCTAAAGGGGAATCGCCGGCATGGCATTATGCGTCTGGGCTAGAGATGACTTGATTTGTCGCATATTCTATTTCATATATAGTGTTGCGCATACATCTTATTGCTTAGTTACTTGTTGTGCTTGGACTTGTACCCTTAGGACACTGCACTATTATTGACGGCTCATGTTGCACGAGCACTGATTGTATGCCACACACACCGTCAATACTTTCCATGACACACACAACACACATACCTATATGATATTGTTTGCTTAGGGACATTGAGACATGATCCCTATTTCCTTTATGCATATGACATATAGCATACCTGTATACCTACATGCTTAAACATATGCTTTAACATGCTTACATGCTAGTTACCTGTAAACCTATAGGGTATAGTACGATTAGCGATAAGTACATACACACATAATGATATAACTACATGTATACCTTGCATGCATACTGCACTTATACCCGGAGGGTATATTTGTAAGTCCACGTTGCCCACCCCGGTGCTTGCGGGGAGGCGGAAAACGGAATAAAAATCGGATTTTTATGAGCTTAGTCAACATGGACTATAGCTAGAAGGATCTTTGCTAAACAAAAACAAGCTAAAGCTAACTAGAAACTAGCTAAGTGCTAGAAAGGTTATACCTTGGGCTTTATGTCCTTCTCTCCTTGCTCCTTGGAGTGGTGGAAGGAGGTCACCTTTGTCGTCTTCTCACGTCGAAGAAAGATCCACCCGAAAGCCTCAACCTTTGGCTTCAACTTCAAGCTAGAAGTAACTAGGGTGCAAGAAGTGCTAGTCCTTGAACCCTAGATGAGAGTAAAGATGATCAAGAGAGGGTTTTTCTCAAGCTCAAGTGTTTCTCAACACATGAGAGGGAGAGAGCTTGAGGGAGAGGAAGAACAAGAGAGAGAAAAGATATGATAGAATGAGAATAATATGAACCATTCTCACTAATATGTGTATATTATTTTAATTAAATAATTAGCTAGATAATTGTCATGGTTAATCATGACATGACCATTATCATTTCAATTTGCAAGGATCAAAAAGCATCTTCCAAAAGAAATGATGATGGTCAAAGTGTCAACAAGGTCAACAAGTCAAGGTGGGTCAAATGGTCAACAACCATAACCATGCACAATTATTAAACTAATTATTAATTAACAATAATACACACATAAACATTAGGGTTAATACAAATGACAATAGTCATTAACCCTAATCAAAGTCCTCTCCCTCTATCTCAAGCAACTGTGCATACGCACCCGTATTCGTGATCCAAGGAACACGAATACAATGAGAAAAACCCGTCATAAATCATATACTAGGATCCGGCTTAAACCAAAGCCCGCTAGTATAAGCTGTCCGGACAGCAAACGTGCACAAGTGCGCGAATGTGAACGAACCCTGTCGCAAAACCATGCGACCTCTACTCATTTTGCCTAAAGGCGAATAGCTATCTGTGTGGGACTCTAAAGACTCGACACTACGCTGGCAGTGGGTTTAACCACAGACCGCAAGCGGCACTAGCTGTACGTAACGGTCCCCAGGTAGATGTCGATAAGAAGACTGACGAGGTGAACCCCATCCGAACTCCTACTGAGCCTGTATGTGACAATCTCCGTACAGTCCGGTCTGTTCATCTGATACATCGAATGGCAGGCCTAGGGGGCGGTGAACGTCAGTCCCCTAATAGCGGTATAAGTCGTGTCGGAGTGTAGCCCAGAACACCCTGAGATAACACTGGAAACCTACCAGTATATCTCGCTTGCCCTGGCCAGGGACTACTCGTGTAATGGCTCTCTTGGACACAGCGCGATGTCAACCCCCAATACCGGGAGAGACGAATCCTGTCTAACCGTCACTGCCTCCAAGTGCTTCGGGACTGTACCCAAAAACTACCTGTTTGCACGACTCCTTTGAGCCGTAGTAGGGTAGTAATCAAAGTGCAGTGGGAACACACTCGAGGCGAAGTGACAGTGTCAAGTCAGCGGACTAAGCTGTACTCATATCACCTGGGAACTGATAACTGATGATAGGTATAATACCAACCAACAGTTCCCGACGAGTCCTGTCCAGTGTACTCGTAACCTAACGAGCACCCGCATACTATCTCAAGTACGACGTACTAACGGCTGTGGGACAGACCGTCTCCCACGCTGGGATGAGAAGCGCATACACTAGTCTACTCCGGAGTACCGATGCCCTGTCTCGATAGTCCAACGACTAGGGACCTGTATAATGATGTGCTTATAGATCACCCAGCTCCTACGAGTGTGAGCGCCATCACAACGCTGGCAATCAAGCAAAGATCCTAAGGGCTCTACTAATATGTATATCTGCAATATGCTAAAAGAAACACATGCACATATTAAAGCAGAGACAAACCAAGTAGCATACTACCATTTCGAGCAAGATTGTATATACAGCTGTGAATATCCCAAGCTTCCATCAAGTAATATACAAACTAGTATGATACAGTAATGGCCTCTAGGGCATATACACTAACAATCTCCCACTTGCACTAAGGCCATGTACTGGCGTATCGAAGACCTATCATCTCGATCAGCCGCTCGAACTGAGTCTGGGGTAGGGCCTTCGTGAGTGGATCTGCAGTGTTATTCTCCGTATTAACTCTCTTCACCTCGATCTCCTGGCGATCTATGATCTCCCTGATCAGGTGGTACCGCCTCAAAATGTGCCTGGACTTCTGATGGGACCTGGGTTCCTTTGCTAAAGCTATAGCTCCGTTGTTGTCGCAATACAGCGGTATTGGATCAACAATGGTAGGAACCACCAGAAGCTCCGTGAGGAACTTCTTCATCCAGACAGCTACCTTTGCGGCATCGCAAGCAGCTATGTACTCCGCTTCCATAGTTGAGTCAGCAACGGTCTCCTGCTTGGAACTCTTCCAGCAAACCGCCCCTCCATTGAGGGTAAAGACATAACCCGACATAGACTTGGAGTCATCCTTGTCACTCTGGAAGCTGGAGTCAGCAAAGGCCTCGAGCTGGAGGTCTTTTCCGCCATACACCAAGAACATCTTCTTAGTCCTTCTCAGGTACTTGAGAATGTTCTTTACCGCTATCCAGTGTTTCTCCCCTGGGTTTGACTGATACCGGCTTACAACGCTCAATGCGTATGCTACATCTGGTCTGGTACACAACATCGCATACATTACAAAGCCTACCGCAGAAGCGTAGGGTATAATAGACATGCGATCCCTCTCCAAATCAGTCTTGGAAGACATCTCTTTGGAGAAGGTGATCCCGTGACAAGCCGGTAGATTACAGCGCTTGGAATCTTCCATACTGAATCTTTTCAGTATGGTGTTGATGTACCTTGACTGTGAAAGTCCCAACATCCTCTTAGATCTATCACGATAGATCTGGATCCCCAGAATGTAGTTGGCATCGCCCAGGTCCTTTATAGAGAACCTCTGCGACAAGAATCCTTTGACTGACTGTAGCATAGGAATATCATTTCCTATTAGGAGAATGTCATCCACGTACAAGATGAGGAAAACTACAGTTCTCCCTACAATCTTACTGTAAATGCATGGTTCATCTGGATTTTTGATAAAGTCGAATTCTTTGACAGTATCATCAAAGAAGATGTTCCAACTTCGCGATGCCTACTTAAGTCCATAGATGGACTTTAGCAACTTGCACACTCTACCGCTGCTCCCACTCTGATTGAATCCCTCCGGCTGATCCATATAGACGCACTCTTCCAAATTTCCATTTAGGAAAGCCGTCTTTACGTCCATCTGCCAGATTTCATAATCATGGAAGGCAGCAATGGCAAGAAGGATCCGAATGGATTTCAGCATAGCCACTGGAGAAAAGGTCTCTTCATAGTCCAAGCCAGGTCTTTGACGAAAACCCTTTGCAACATGTCTAGCTTTATAGGTCTCAACCTGTCCATCTACACCAATCTTCTTTCTGAAGATCCATTTGCAGCCTACGGGTTTTACCCCTTCTGGAGCAAAGTCCAAAGTCTAAACTTTGTTGGTGTATATGGACTCCATCTCGGCCCGCATTGCATCCAGCCATTTTACCGAGTCGCCGCTCTGGATGACTTGCTGGAAGCTAGTAGGCTCACCATAATCCATGGTGCAATCCTCTCTATCCCCGTCTATGAGAAAACCGTAGTATCTCTCGGGCGAATGAGACTGCCTACTACTCCTGCGGAGTGGCGCTGGGATGTCCGGTTCTCTTGAGACTTCTGGTTCTTCCAAGCTGTCAGTAATAGCTTGTGGTTCTGGAATTTCTTCCAGTTCTATAGCGCTCCCACTTATCTGATTTTCTAAAAATTCAGTTTCCAAGAAGTGGGCATGCTGAGAAACAAAAACCTTTTGTTACTCTGCGGAATAGAAAAGATACCCCTGGAGTTCTTTGGGTATCCCACAAACTTACACAGTACTGAACGTGCCTTGAGCTTGTCCGCATGCTGCTTTTTTACAAAAGCTGGACATCCCCATGTCTTAAGGTACTTGAGACAGGGTTTTCTTTCCACTCCACATCTGATATGGGGTGGTAGGCACAGTCTTGGTTGGAGCCTTGTTCAAGAGATATGCAGCTGTTTCTAGCGCATAACCCTAGAAGGATCGTGGCAACTCAGCCTTACTCATCATGGAACGAACCATATCGAATAGGGTTCGATTCTGCCTTTCCGATACACCGTTGTGTTGTGGTGTGTATGGAGGAGTAAGCTGAGAGAGAATTCCATTCTCTTTTAAGTAGCCCAGAAACTCGGCACTCAAGTATTCACCACCTCGATCAGATCTCAGTGTCTTGATACTTTTGCCTGTTTGTTTTTCAACTTCATTCTTGTATTCTTGAAATTTCTCAAAGGCCTCGGATTTGTGCTTCATCAAGAAGACATGCCCATACCTAGAGAAATCATCTGTGAAAGTAATGAAGTATGAATAACCACTTCGCGCATGTGTAGACATTGGACCACACACATCACTGTGTATGAATCCCAAGAGCGAGCTCGCTCTTTCTCCGTGTCCAGTGAACGGAGTCTTTATCATCTTTCCCATGAGACAAGATTCACAAGTGGCATAAGACTGATACTCAAACGGATTCAAGTATCCCTCTTTATGTAACTTTGTTAACCGTGTCTCATTAATGTGACCCAGTCTACAATGCCATAAGAAAGCCTAATTTGTTTCCGGAGACTTTCTTTTAAGTGTGTTCTGGACACTGAAGATCTGAGCTTGATTCAATACGTATATCCCGTTTTGTAATGTACCTGACCCAAACAGAACTTGATTTAGGTGGATGTTAACTACATCGCTTACAAAAGTAAAATCATATCCTTCCTTAGAAATTAAGGATATAGATATGATATTACAAGTCGCACCTGGTACATAAAAACAGTTACGCAGAATCAATATCTGCCCAGTTGTCAGTCCTAGATGATATTCCCCTACGGATTCAGCATACATGCTCATTCCGTTAGCAACCCAGAGAGTCATATCACCTTTCCTAATAACCCTACGGTTTCTCAGAGCCTGTAACGAATTACAGATATGAGATCCTGATCCGGTATCCAATACCCAGGAAGTAGGGTTAACTGACATACAGTTCTCTATTACAAACACACCCGAAGCCGAAGCCACAACATGCTTCGAATTCTGGCTACTGGCTTTACAAGCCCTGCAATCCTTCTGCCCATGTTCATTCCCGTGACAATAGAAACATCCTTCTTTTACTACATCTGTTCCTGAAACTTCTACCCTTCCCTTTCTTTCTACTTCCCTAGTTTCCTTTGGGGTAGTAGGTAGAGACTGTTGAACTGAGTCAGCATCTGACCCGTTCTTCAACGTGGTCTTCAGGTCCGAGAGCTCAAACGAGCTGGTCTCTGTAAGGACGTTGCCCCTTACAGATGACCCGATAGCCAACCTCGCTGGAAGCAATTCGTTCGAGGTCTCATATCTTGCGATACGAGATTGCTCTCCATATAAAACTCTGTTATGGAGGAAGATAGAAGCGGAGTCCATCTTCTCGTGCTGCCTCTGGTATATACCATCAACTGAGGCAAACACGAGGCACTTGGCTTTCGCACAGTCTTCTTCCGATGTCCTACGAATATCAATATCCGTGACAGGGGAAACTGGACCTGAGACGGCAGGGGTTGGATCAGTCAAGAGGTGTCCCAGCTTGTCTTGGGTAATGGACATCTGGACAGACCTTTGCCATTTATAACAGTCAGATTCAGTCATCTTTTTATCTAGATGTAACCTAGGTGCGGTCACTGGGTCGCTGCAATTAAGAGAGAGAGAAGAAAACACTTAGCATGATGCTCTTGCAAGTTTAGAGTGGTTTTTAGTTTGTATAAACTGGATGGCTCCCACTGTCTTTCGAATCCCTTCTCAAACCGTAAAGAAAGGATTAGTCAGGATCAATCTCACCGTACAATACTTGCTTAACCGTTCAGCCAGGCCAGTGTCGGTACTTCGAGGGAGGTTTTCCAACGCTTTCGCGAAATTCCTTAATTAAGTAACCTCTTTTCCCTGTGGGCGTAGCCCCTCTAACACCTTTCTAGACACCTACTAGGTTTATAGCATTGATCGTTAAGTGAGAGTTTTCCCGAGGAGTAGCATATACTCACAGTAGGATCGGGATCCAAATATCATTGCGTGATAAAACCGAAGGAATCCTACCAGAATCATCACACTCCAAATGGTATGCAGCGCTAGCAAGTTTCAGTACTTATGAAACTCCCGATGTGGATTTTTGCCCCATGCTCTTATGACCTTGACGAAGGTCAACAAATCATAAGTCACATGTCAAGTTCTACCCGTCATTATCCAGGTTAATTTGAACCCACCCGTACATACCCTTGACGAAGATCAACAAGGTAGTACGACTGTCCCAAACCAACGCATCTATCTATGCTACATATGAACACCCAACAGCTACCAATCACTATGCCTTGACGAAGGTCAACAAACATAGCTTGAATACTATTGAATATCCATACGAAACGACGGAGGGCTGCGAATGGTTTTGGCGAAACCGTGAACGTAGTGAACTTGATATAATCGATGGAACGAGATAGCTTTTAAAAGGAGTGGTTCAAGCTCCGCGTTTAAAAGTTTAGTTTTGAAAAGAACCGAGTGGTTTTCAAAGTGTTCCAATCGACTTTTACTTGGTTTATTTTCTTGCATTAGTTCTTTTAATGCGTCCCATCATTTAATCCTACCATTGCAGAAAACAACCAAAATATGACGTACGCTTATGCCATTCGCATTCGCCACGGGGCCCCGTCATCACCCGTTAGGTTACTTAACTAACGACAGAGCGGGGGCTGGGCTAGCGCGGCTGTAAAACATAAGCAACGTCTAAATAGTTATCATATATAAATATATAGCAATGATAGACATTACAGATCACAGATGAATACATTGGATATACTAGGAATCCGCAATCCGTTCGAGCCTGCAACGAAAAGCGGATTACACGGTCGCGGTGAATAGCCAATACCCCACCCAAGACCCCTACGGGTGCGGCAAACTACCCGCCAAGTACCCGAAGCGAAGCAACCTCCCTCACCACCGTGAGTAGGCCACTCGGCACTTCGAGATACCCGGTAGTTTGTGCACCCCCTCCATGGGTCTATCCTAGGAGCAAAAACAGTAAAAAGAATTATACAATGACGGCTACAACCCCGACCCGGTTGTGCGGCCAAACAAATAATAATATTACATCAAATTACATGTTACAATGAATGAAAGAAAAAGCAACACTCATCTCACATCCACCCCGGCTATTCATCCGCGACAATCCAACCCATTCATATACACATACCATCATCAATCACAGATCACAGATATGTATAACCCCGACTAATCGACATATAGCGATTAGCCGACGTTCAATACATATAAACATCACAGATATAACCTTTTAGTCAAAGTGTATTGAAGTTCGGAAAAAAATACGGATTTATAGGCCCCCAAAAACAAATTTCTATTCTGGAAAATCTGGGCACATATTAACCATCTTAAAAATCCTAAAACCAAGCCAGAAATACACTGCACCAAACTCGACCCAGTGAAGAGCCAACTCGGCCGCGGTTGCGCGGCAATAGCTTTCTATTGCCGCGGAACCGCGGCGCCTTGGTCGAATCACTGGACCGGGTTTGGTGGCTTTCTTTAAAAAACCCTGAGACGATTTTTGGAGTAAAACAAATTTTGTTTTGACCAGAAAAAATTTTAACATAAAACTAGGGTTTTGATATTTTGGTTTTTCGATTTTTCCGTTTCGAACTTCGACACACTTCACTACCTAGCTAGTTTATGTTTAGTTAGGCTCTGATACCACTGTAAGTCCACGTTGCCCATCCCGGTGCTTGCGGGGAGGCAGAAAACGGAATAAAAATCGGATTTTTATGAGCTTAGGCAACATGGACTATAGCTAGAAGAATCTTTGCTAAACAAAAACAAGCTAAAGCTAACTAGAAACTAGCTAAGTGCTAGAAAGGTTATACCTTGGGCTTTATGTCCTTCTCTCCTTGCTCCTTGGAGTGGTGGAAGGAGGTCACCTTTGTCGTCTTCTCACGTCGAAGAAAGATCCACCCGAAAGCCTCAACCTTTGGCTTCAACTTCAAGCTAGAAGTAACTAGGGTGCAAGAAGTGCTAGTCCTTGAACCCTAGATGAGAGTAAAGATGATCAAGAGAGGGTTTTTCTTAAGATCAAGTGTTTCTCAACACATGAGAGGGAGAGAGCTTGAGGGAGAGGAAGAACAAGAGAGAGAAAAGATATGATAGAATGAGAATAATATGAACCATTCTCACTAATATGTGTATATTATTTTAATTAAATAATTAGCTAGATAATTGTCATGCTTAATCATGACATGACCATTATCATTTCAATTTGCAAGGATCAAAAAGCATCTTCCAAAAGAAATGATGATGGTCAAAGTGTCAACAAGGTCAACAAGTCAAGGTGGGTCAAATGGTCAACAACCATAACCATGCACAATTATTAAACTAATTATTAATTAACAATAATACACACATAAACATTAGGGTTAATACAAATGACAATAGTCATTAACCCTAATCAAAGTCCTCTCCCTCTATCTCAAGCAACTGTGCATACGCACCCGTATTCGTGATCCGAGGAACACGAATACAATGAGAAAAACCAATCACAAATCATATACTAGAATCCGGCTTAAACCAAAGCCCGCTAGTATAAGCTGTCTGGACAGCAAACGTGCACAAGTGCGTGAATGTGAACGAACCCTGTCGCAAAACCATACGACCTCTACTCATTTTGCCTAAAGGCGAATAGCTCTCTGTGTGGGACTCTAAAGACTCGACACTACGCTGGCAGTGAGTTTAACCACAGACCGCAAGCGGCACTAGCTGTACGTAACGGTCCCCAGGTAGATGTCGATAAGAAGACTGACGAGGTGAACCCCATCCGAACTCCTTTTGAGCCTGTATGTGACAATCTCCGTACAGTCCGGTCTGTTCGTCTGATACATCGCATGGCGGGCCTAGGGGGCGGTGAACGTCAGTCCCCTAATAGCGGTACAAGTCGTGTCGGAGTGTAGCCCAGAACACCCTGAGATAACACTGGAAACCTACCAGTATATCTCGCTTGCCCTGGCCAGGGACTACTCGTGTAATGGCTCTCCTGGACACAGCGCGATGTCAACCCCCAATACCGGGAGAGACGAATCCTGTCTAACCGTCACTGCCTCCAAGTGCTTCGGGACTGTACCCAAAAACTACCTGTTTGCACGACTCCTTTGAGCCGTGGTAGGGTAGTAATCAAAGTGCAGTGGGAACACACTCGAGGCGAAGTGACAGTGTCAAGTCAGCGGACTAAGCTGTACTCATGTCACCTGGGAACTGATAACTGACGATAGGTATAATACCAACCAACAGTTCCCGACGAGTCCTGTCCAGTGTACTCGTAACCTAACGAGCACCCGCATACTATCTCAAGTACGACGTACTGACGGCTGTGGGACAGACCGTCTCCCACGCTGGGATGAGAAGCGCATACGCTAGTCTACTCCGGAGTATCGATGCCCTGTCTCGATAGTCCAACGACTAGGGACCTGTATAAGGATGTGCTTATAGATCACCCAGCTCCCATGAGTGTGAGCGCCATCACAACGCTGGCAATCAAGGAAAGATCCTAAGGGCTCTACTAATATGTATATCTGCAATATGCTAAAAGAAACACATGCACATATTAAAGCAGAGACAAACCAAGTAGCATACTACCATTTCGAGCAAGATTGTATATACAGCTGTGAATATCCCAAGCTTCCATCAAGTAATATACAAACTAGTATGATACAGTAATGGCCTCTAGGGCATATACACTAACAATATTACATGATTACTGATAGGTAGATATATATACTTTGCTATATCTTTATGTTTACACATAAATCTGGCTATAGCTACATGGTTATCTTTATTTGATGTTATATAGAATTGGAGAAATTAGGAACCGCATGATATATATATTAACTTGTTGCAGTTAAATAGTTGTCTTTCTTTTATATGCTCATATTACTGTTTCAAGTTGCATATATTACATTCATGGATTTCATATGATGTTCTCTGATATTTTTACTTCTAAGTATATATAACAGTAGAATGGGACGCTGTTATATATGCCTATATATATATATATATATTAGTGGAATGGGACGCTAATATATATGTATTGATTCATGCAGTTATACTTATTCATTACTTGATGTTTTCTGGATTTGAGGACCGTGGTGGTTTCATAAAATTATGCAAGTATTCTTATTCTTTACTTGATATTTGTATGCATCCACTGAGATTTGTTTTACACCGATACGAGATCGAGAGTGTCGATGTTGTTAGTTATATGTATGCCCTAGAGGCCATTACTATACATAGGATGTATATTGTAGTGGATGCTTGGACATATATATGGAGGACTTTCTTGCTCGACATGATAGTAAGCTATCTGGTTGATCTTTACCTTAACGTGTATACTGTTTGTCTCTCTGTTACATGTTGGTAAAGCCCTTAGGATGTGTACTTGACTACCTGGACTATGATGCGGATCATACCAGTGGGGACATGGTAGTCCATAAGTACATCCTTCAAGGTCCCTAGCCGTGGGTGTATCGAGACGGGGCATCGATATATCAGAGTAGACTAGCGTATACCTTCTCGACCCATACAGATGGGCGATGGATGATCCCATATCCATTGGTGTTTGACATCAGAGATGATATACGGGTGCTTAGTGGAGACTGGGTACACTGGACGGACTCGCCGAGAACTCCCAGATGGTATTATACCTTACGTCAGATGGCAGTTCTCTGGTGACACTGGTACAAAGTAGTCTGTTGACCCGAGATCGTCATAGAGTCTTGTGTGGTTCCCACTGTGCTTTGATTTCCACCTTACCACGTCCAAGAGGGCGTGCAAAACGGTGGTTTTTGGGTACAGTCCCGAATCACATGGAGGCAATGAGCGATAGGAGGGGATTCGTCTCTCCCGGTATAGTGAGTTGATGTTGCGCTGTGTTCGATTGGCTATAACCAGAAATCCCTGGCCAGGGTTGCTGAGATTTACTGGTAAGTGTTACCTGTAGTTTCTCGAAATGTTATAGACCTAATATCGACACGACATATCGAGCTATTGGGGTCTGACGTTTACCACCCCTAGGCGAGATATGCGACATATCAGACGACGAGACCGAACTGTACGGTAAGTGTTACTGGTTGAATTTACAGGAGTATGAGCGGGCTTGCTCGTCGATCTTCTGATCGCTCAATACCCGGGTGGCCGTTACGTTTAGCAGACCGCTTGCGGCTTGTGGGTGCTTGATATGATCATCATCTGCTGCCGGCGTATTGACGAGTCTTCAGAGTCCTACACAGAGGTTTCCTGGCTCAAGCGAAACGAGATAGGAGCGCATATGAGATATGTGCGGGACCGAGAATAATGCGTGTATGTGATACCGTATTCTATTCTCGCGATGAATGTATCGAATGGTTGTATGCGATATAACCTAGTTATCGAATCAAGGATTGATTCGATAAGCCGATATATTGAATATTAGTCGGTTATATGCGATATGACCGGGTCATTAAATCAAGTGTTGATTTAATGATTTAATGCATAATTATATATTTGATATATTACTTTGCATTAACTAGTATTGGTTCACTTTAAATGGGTTTTCTCACTTGTAGTTCACAAGTTGTATATGTGATATATTTTTGTGCACTTGATTGTATCATGTTTGATGATACATGTTTACTTGGTTAAGTGTAAAGAATTAAATCTTGGTTAAGTTAATGATTAGGGTTTTCTTTTTCTTACTTATTTATTTATTTATTTATTTTGGAAAAGATATGAAATGAAATGGTTGCTAGTTTTGTTTTTCTTTGAAGCTTCTTGAAGCTTTGACTACAGTGACCATTTTGTCTCATACTTAACCCTAACCATTCCACTTAACCTTAGTACATTCTCTACACCAAACCAAGGTTAGAAAATGATAAGTGTTGATTTTATTTTCTACTTTTTACAATAACACTTATGATTTTCTTTCATCTTGATCTACTTCTTCTTCTTCACTTGAAGAAAACCTTGCTTCATCAATGGTAACTTGATGTAAAGAGTGAGAAATCCAATTCTAAAGTGAACCCACCTCCTATTTCTTCATCCTCTACCTCTTGCCAAGTAGTATAGGGTGTTTTCTTCACAAGTTTCGTGACTTGGTCAAGTGGGAGCTTGATCTTGTGATGCCTCGATGTAGATCATCTTCGGCATCGTAGTCGATGACCTAGCCCGCCCATTTCTCCGATGAAGCCGACGCTAGAGCCCGGGATTGGATTTGGACAGCAAGGCGACTTCATCACGGAGCTATGGAGGTGGAGAACCGGATCTACAAAGGTTGTATTTCCGTTCACTTAATTAAGTTGTTAACTAGTTTCATTTTTCGCCTAAAATTCTAGTTAACGATCCGTATTAGGGTTTCACGGCACTTGTAAAATTTGAAATTGGCATGGTTGATGCCTTGTGAGACCACATTAGCGTGCCTAGGAACCCTACAGTGGTATCAGAGACTAGCTAGAGCCTTAGGCGATGCATAGACGGAGTTAGAAGTCCGATCGAACCAAAACACTAACACAATAAATGCTCTCTGTACATTTTTTAATTTCGGGGATTTTTCCACATATGCAGAAAATTCAGCAGGGAATTGTAAGAATTACTGTGAAGCCTGTACCCATGATTCCCTTAAAGCGCGGCGGAACCGCGGCATTAGCATGGCTAATGCGGCGGTTCCGCGGCCATTTTGTCTTTTCTCCAGTTGGTCTTTGCACAGTAATTCCTATATTTGGGTGCTGTATTTTCTGAGAATTTTTAATTTTTACTCAAAAGTTGAGTTTTCTGGGTTGTATTGGGGGTTCGTATATTCGATCGGATTATCAGACTTTGTCTTTGTGGCTTTCCGGATATTTTAGAATATGTTAAAAAGTTCGACCGGATATAAATACCCACCTTTTCCCCTGTCGGAAAAATTCCAAGTGTTGGATTTTTCTGCGGTTTAAGGACGTTCTAAGTAGTGCAAGTAACGCGATGGTCCCTCTAGAAGACAACAAACCTTAACTCGATTATGTGACCGTCTTGAACTGCCCTTTGAACCTTAGGGTTTGGGGCAGTACGGCGTGCCACATGTAAGGCGTTGGCTTGACCCTTCTACGACTGGACCGTTGGTACTGAGGCATGAACTGGATGTTTTTAAACTTGTTTCATGTGTTGAGCTGTTTCGGGAAAACTTGGGTGTTTAAATGTTCGATCGGAAAGTTTAACATTTTCTATTTATCTGGAATGTGATACAATAATTGGAATTCACAAGGAGTTATGAGATAACTGAATGAATGTTATAAATCTAGCGGTTTAGTCTCACTTGATCGGTTGCCACGGAATTTTGATGTAATCAAAAGTCCGTCGCAATCACGTAGCGTACGTGGATACTCGCCGGGTAAACTTAATAGACAGCCTCACTCCATAGCCCCAACCAAGTGACTGAAGGAGAACCCCGTCGCCGAAAGCATCCGTAAGGGTGCTCGCGGTAGCGGTGTTCCGCCTTGGTGCACTTTGTCGACGGTATCAGGGGTGCGGCCGCCTACTAAAGTTTGCGACGAGTATTCGATCAGGATGTCGGGAATCTTGTTGAATTGCCCGACTTGATATTTAAAAGTGTTTTCGATTTTGAGACTAAAATGCGGGGTTTATAATTGTTAGGCATGCGATGTCTAAGGAATTCATTTAGTCAGGCATGCGATGTCTGAGGATGTTGCGGATTCCAACTGTTGTAGTTTTTCACTTTCTTTTCTGTGACCGTAAGTGTAATATGTGATATTGCCGGTTTCCTTACTATATGTCAACGACAATTGGGATGTGCATATTTACTTACGTTGATGGCATGTGATGTTATGTGTTGCTGGATATGTTATATTGGATCGTCCTGTTTGAATAGCCGGGTTTTTTTATGTGAGATGAGTGTTTTTCATTTTCATTCATGTAAAAACTTATATGTAATATTCTTTTATTGGGGCACTTCCAGGTTGCGGAAGATGTCACCCTTTGTATATTATTTTCTTTTCCGCACTAGGATAGACCCAAGGATGGGAGCACAAGTAACCGGGTTCTGGAGTCCAGTGGGAGACCAACTCGAGGAGTCGAGTCCGGGTCTCCTAACTCTAGAATTGGTAGGGTTGCTTGTCGCTCTCGTAGGGGTCTAGGGGTGTGGGTTTGGCTATTCATCACGACCGTGGAATCCGTGTTTTATACTGGCTCGTATTGAAAACACGGACGTCCTAGTATATCCAATATTTCATATGATTCTTCTGCTGCGATATCTGTGATGTGATCAAGTGATATGTTTTGTGATGAATACTGTATATAGTATATATGATATATTATATAGGCGTTACTTATGTTTTACACCCGCGCTAGCCCTGCCCCGCTCTGCCGTTAGTTACCTAACCAACGGTGTACGAGGGGACATCGAGGCGAATGCGGATGGCATAAGTGTACGTCGTATTTATCTGTGATGTTTAGGTACTTAAATGATGGGACTTCATTAATATGATTAATGAAAGAAAAGAAACCTAAAGATGTTGTAGAATTGAATTTCAAAAATAAAACAGGTAGCTACAGTTCTTGCTTTGCATAGCGGTATATGAGATATATCCTGCACCTCATTCGATGAGGAAAGGACCGAGATCCCTTCACCGGGAGTGACTCCTTTAGCAATAACTGGCAGATGCTACACACTCGGTTTGTCTTTTGATAGCTTCTATAATTTCTGCTTTGCACAGTGATATATATGATATATCCCGCTCCTCATTCGACGAGGAAAGGGCTGACGATCGCTTCACCGGGAGTGACTCCTTTAGCAAAACTAGAAAAGCCTTAAAAGCACTCCATTTTAAAATCATTTGATTCTACAACGATATCAAGTTCATTACGCAATAGGTTTTCAGAAAAACCTATCGTAGCCCTCCGTCATTTCATATAAGTACTAGTTAGTATTCGTGCTGCGGTTGTTTGGCATGCGTCAAGGCGTAGTGTACGATAGCTAACTAGTGCTTATCTGCTAGCATATGATGCGATTGGATTAGGGTATTCGTACGGCGTTGTTTGGCATGCGTCAAGGGTCGTGCGGGTGGGTTTAATTCAATCAAGAAATGTACGGGTTGAACTTGACTAGCGGACTATGGGTTGTTTGGCATGCGTCAAGGTCATAGCACGCTAGGGGCAAAATTATTGGGAATTTCAAGTGTTGAAATTTGCAATGAGTTTGCATACCTTCTATGAGATAGTTGGATCCCGATACCCGCTGCGAGTAATTGTTACTCCTGGGAGAGTTTTACACATTACAATTAGCCGATCAAGTAGGTGTCTAGAAAGGTGTCAACGGGGTTACGCCTCTGGGAAAACGAGGTTTACATTAATTAGGTTCGTGCGAAAGCACGGGGAACCTCCCTCAAAGTACCGACACTGGCCTGGCTGAAAGATTGGCGAACTTGTAGTGTGTAATTAATCCCGGCTAGTCTTTTCTTTTAGGGTTTGAAGGAAGATTTGATAAAAAACGGTGGGAGCCATCCTGATTAGATAAGATAATAACCAATCTATTCTTGCAAGAGCGCACGCAGAGTGTTTTCTTCTCTCTCTCTCCAGGTAGCAACCATATCATGCCTTAATCAAGATAATAATACGGATATTTGACCGAACCCGCTTGTTATACTGAGCTGGGGAACGTTGGTCCCGCTCCAACTTATAATTGTTATAAGACAAAGCAGGAAATTGGGGATTACCAGAATTCCCGTGCCGTCCAAACGAAGAGAGTGCATGCTGATGCATCATCTTCGGGTATGTTCATTATACAGAACTGTTTCTCAGTATCCTTTACGTCCTGGGTATGTGATACCGGATCAGGATCCCAGATATGTAATCAGTTACATAGGGCTACAGAAAGATAGAGAACTGAGAACGGGTGATAAGTTTCATGAGGCAGAAAACGGGGCAAGTGTTGCAGCCGAGTCTGTTGGTTACTGTCACCCTGTATTACCAATACATTGATTCTGAACAAATGCTATTAGATACCGAACCTGATATACAAAATCATATCAGTCTCTTTATTAGTAAAGAAAGGATATAATTTTGTATTGTTGGATAATGTTTTGAACATTTCCTATATCAAAAGTTGATCGGTTCAGGCACGTTATCTAAAAGCATTAATGTTCTAAATCAAACTACAGTTCTTTAGTATACGGAACACACACAAGAGGAAAAGTTCACAAAATGAACGAATCCTTCTTGAGGCATTGTAGACTAGGTCATATCAATGTGACCCGACTAGCTGAAGTTACATGTAGATGCATATTTAAATTGGTTTGAATTTACATCTTATGAAACTTGCGAGTCATGTCACAAAGATAAAATGACCTCAGCTCTGTTTACTGGAAACAGAGAAAGAGTTAGTAAACTCTTGGGATGATACATGTTGATGTATGTAAGGTCCCCTGTCTACATATGCCAGGACTGGTTCTTTGTACTTCGTTACGTTCTCTGATGATCTCTCAAGATTCAGACATATGTTCCTGTTGAAACACAAGTCCGAACCTTTTGAGATATTCACAGAATATAAGTTAGAAGTAGAGAACCAAAATAAGGGTATAAGTATTATGTCCTTTGATGCGATCAGGGAGGAGAATACTTGAGCACAGAATTCCTGGACTATTCTAAAGGAGAATGAGATTCTCTCTCAGCATTACTCCTCCGTATACACCATAGCACGATGGTATATCGGGGCGGAGCAATTGCACCCTATTCGATATGGTGCGCTCTATGATGAGTACTACTGAGTTACCTATTTCCTTTTGGGAGTTGTGCGCTTGAGAAGCTGCATACCTATTGAATAGGGTTCGAATCAGATCACAGCCTACCACTCCATATGTGATATGGAAAGGGAAGAGCCCATATCTTAGGTTGGTTAAGATTTGGGGTTGTCCGGGCTATGTCTAAAAGCATAATCCGAACAAGCTCGAGACAAGGTCTGTTATGTACAACTGGAAAGGTTCCAGCTATACAAACAACAGCAGATGATTTGGTAGAACCAAAGGATTCAGTAGATTCCAACGAACCTCAGCCTCTCCGCCGAGCTAGTAGGGTTCCTCACCCACCTGAGAGATATTTCGGTTTCTCTATGACAGTGGGAGCTAGGATTGCATCATGAGATGATGACCCAACTAGTTTCGAGCTGGCCATCAGGAGTGGGACTCTGTAAGAATGGCTGGATGCTTAGTGATCTGAGATGGAATCCTTATACACCAACAAAGTATGGACTTTGGTTGCTATATCTGAAGGGTTAAATCCCCATCAGGAGCAAGTATATCTTGAGAAGATTACTTGGTGTAGATGGAAAAGTTGAGACTTTCAAAGCTAGACTTGTTAAAGGTTTTCGTCATCGACCAGGCATGGATAATGATGAAACTTTTTCCAGTGGCTATGCTTAAGTCCATCCGAATCCTACTTACTACGGCTATATACCATGACTACGATATCTGGTGGTTGGGTGTCATGACTGCTTTTCTAAATGATGTTTCAGAAAAGAGAGTCTGTAAGTACACAGTCAGAGGGCTTCATAGACAGTGGGAGCAGCGGAAACGTGTGCAAGATGGTTTATGTGATAAAGCAGGCATCGCGGGGTTGGAACATCTGTTTTGATGTGGTAGTCAAAGAGTTTGACTTCATCAAAATGGTAGGTGAACCTTGTATATACAAGAAGGTAGTAGGGAGTATGGTAATGATCCTCGTAGAGTACGTGGATGACATACTCTTGATAGGGAAGGAGTTTCCTATGCTACGCTCGGTCAATCTCCGTTTATCACAAGGATTCTCCATATAGGATCAAAGTGATACCTCCTAAATCCTGAGTTATCATCTATGAGATAGATGTAATTGGATGCTAGGAATCTCACTAGTAGTAGTAAGATGGTATCAATCGATCCTGAGGAGAATCACTGGAAGGGTTCCAGGGTGATAAAGACGACTGAATGTCAGTCACAGGCATTGTCTTTACCCTCAGTGATGGGACGGTATGTTGGAAGAGTTCCAAGCTAGATACCGTGGCATACTAGACGATAAAGACAGGATACATCGCTACTCAAGATGCTACCAAAGAGGCAGTCTGGATGTATATTTGTTCATGAGATGAACTTAGTTCCTACCATTATGAGATAATGGAGTTATGGCATATGCCAAGGAACGCCGGTCCCATCAGTGATCCAGACATATTCTGAGGCAGCATCACCTGATCATGGAGATAGTTGATCTCTAGGGTGATCGGGGTTAGGAGAGCAGACTCAGAGGATAACATGGCGGATCCACTCATGAAAGCCTTTTCCCAGAGAGAGACTTTTATGGGATGGTTGAGTATGAGATACCACAACCACTGCTATCAGATGGCCCTAGTGCAAGTGGGAGATTGTTAGTTATATGTATGCCCTAGAGGCCATTACTATACATAGGATGTATATTGTAGTGGATGCTTGGACATATATAGGGAGGACTTTCTTGCTCGACATGATAGTATGCTATCTGGTTGATCTTTACCTTAACGTGTATACTGTTTGTCTCTCTGTTACATGTTGGTAAAGCCCTTAGGATGTGTACTTGACTACCTGGACTATGATGCGGATCATACTAGTGGGGACATGGTAGTCCATAAGTACATCCTTCAAGGTCCCTAATCGTGGGTGTATCGAGACGGGGCATCGATATACCAGAGTAGACTAGCGTATACCTTCTCGACCCATACAGATGGGCGATGGATGATCCCATATCCATTAGTGTTTGACATCAGAGATGATATACGGGTGCTCAGTAGAGACTGGGTACACTGGACGGACTCGCCGAGAACTCCCAGATGGTATTATACCTTACGTCAGATGGCAGTTCTCTGGTGACACTGGTACAGAGTAGTCTGTTGACCCGAGATCATCATAGAGTCTTGTGTGGTTCCCACTGTGCTTTGATTTCCACCTTACCACGTCCAAGAGGGCGTGCAAAATGGTGGTTTTTGGGTACAGTCCCGAATCACATGGAGGCAATGAGCGATAGGAGGGGATTCGTCTCTCCCAGTATAGGGAGTTGATGTTGCGCTGTGTTCGATTGGCTATAACCGGAAATCCCTGGCCAGGGTTGCTGAGATTTACTGGTAAATGTTACCTGTAGTTTCTCGAAATGTTATAGACCTCATATCGACACGACTTATCGAGCTATTGGGGTCTGACGTTTACCATCCCTAGGCGAGATATGCGACATATCAGACGACGAGACCGGACTGTACGGTAAGTGTTACTGGTTGGATTCACAGGAGTATGAGCGGGCTTGCTCGTCGATCTTCTGATCGCTCAATACCCGGGTGGCCGTTACGTTTAGCAGACCGCTTGCGGCTTGTGGGTGCTTGATATGATCATCATCTGCTGCCGGCGTATTAACGAGTCTTTAGAGTCCTACACAGAGGTTTCCTGGCTCAAGCGAAACGAGATAGGAGCGCATATGAGATACGTACGGGACCGAGAATAATGCGTGTATGTGATACCGTATTCTATTCTCGCGATGAATGTATCGAATGGTTGTATGCGATATAACCTAGTTATCGAATCAAGGATTGATTCGATAAGCCGATACATTGAATATTAGTCGGTTATATGCAATATGACCGGGTCGTTAAATCAAGTGTTGATTTAATGATTTAATGCATAATTATATATTTGATATATAACTTTGCATTAACTAGTATTGGTTCACTTTAAATGGGTTTTCTCACTTGTAGTTCACAAGTTGTATATGTGATATACTTTTGTGCACTTGATTGTATCATGTTTGATGATACATGTTTACTTGGTTAAGTGTAAAGAATTAAATCTTGGTTAAGTTAATGATTAGGGTTTTCTTTTTCTTACTTATTTATTTATTTATTTATTTTGGAAAAGATATGAAATGAAATGGTTGCTAGTTTTGTTTTTCTTTGAAGCTTCTTGAAGCTTTGACTAAAGTGACCATTTTGTCTCATACTTAACCCTAACCATTCCACTTAACCTTACTACATTCTCTACACCTAACCAAGGTTAGAAAATGATAAGTGTTGATTTTATTTCTACTTTTTACAATAACACTTATGATTTTCTTTCATCTTGATCTTCTTCTTCTTCTTCACTTGAAGAAAACCTTGCTTCATCAATGGTAACTTGATGTAAAGAGTGAGAAATCCAATTCTAAAGTGAACCCACCTCCTATTTCTTCATCCTCTACCTCTTGCCAAGTAGTATAGGGTGTTTTCTTCACAAGTTTCATGACTTGGTGAAGTGGGAGCTTGATCTTGTGATGCCTCGACGTAGATCATCTTCGGCATCGTAGTCGATGACCTAGCCCGCCCATTTCTCCGATGAAGCCGACGCTAGAGCCCGGGATTGGATTTGGACAGCAAGGGGACTTCATCACGGAGCTATGGAGGTGGAGAACCGGATCTACAAAGGTTGTATTTCCGTTCACTTAGTTAAGTTGTTAACTAGTTTCATTTTTCGCCTAAAATTCTAGTTAAGGATCCGTATTAGGGTTTCATGGCACTTGTAAAATTTGAAATTGGCATGGTTGATGCCTTGTGAGACCACATTAGCGTGCCTAAGAACCCTACAGATGTTGGGGCGCAAATGTTTTGGAGGACGTATATACCGATACGTGGAACACAAGTGCCGAGGTGAGACACTTGGGTTTCGAGGAACGTATAGATAAGAGAAAGACCGATACGTTGATCACGGGTGTCGATACCGGACACTTACGATTCAAGAAACGTATGAATATGAGAAAGACCGATACGTGGATCACGGGTGTCGATACCGGACACTTACGATTCGAGGAACGTATGGATATGAGTATTTATGTGTCGATGCTAGACACTTGTTTCATGATGTTTTTAGGTGTCGATGTTGAACACTCACCTTATATGAAACGTACTCGATACTGATATTGTACATTCAGGATATGTGAGATCTACTTGATGTTGTACAAACATGATACATGAGATTTACTTGATATTGGATATAGGATATATGAGATTTACTTGATATTGTACATTCCGGATTTATGAGATTTACATGATATGAGAGCCAATTTGGTGGATGAATTGAGTAAATTGGGATTCAGATTATCTTGATGGATTTTGGTCCTACCACGAGATCAGGATTCCGTGGGAATGACTTGTTTTATCCCATACTTCGCATTTATTGTTTATGCACTGCTTCATATATTAGTAGTACCTGATAGAGTACCTTCCATGACTGTTGCATTTACATACTTATTTTATATGCATTGCTTCATGTATTAGTTGTACCTGATAGTGTACCTTACATGATTGTTGCATACAGATTGTCATATTATTCTTTCATGTATTAGTTGTACCTACTAGTGTACCTTTCATGACCATTGCTTACATATGACCATTTATTGTTATTAGTTTGCATATGTATTAGATTCGCGCTGTACGTGCATACGTGCGATTACCTGCATATATTATTTATCACTCACGAGTTGGTAACTCACCTACGTTGTGCCACAGTTCTTGCAGGTTGACCGCATGGATCAGTTGCGGCATCGCTGGCACACAGCTGTTTTCGGGTGACTTGCTTGTGGTAGGTGGTACATGTTGGATCGTGCCCCTCTTGTATTCAGTATTCATATTGTATCTAGTCACTCCATCAATTCAGAAACTAGAGATTGTATATGTTGAAGACTTAGAGGACTTGTAGTTGCGAGACTTGAGCGATGGGTTTTATGTTCGCTTTTGGGGTTGTTGTCTTGCTTTACTTTATTTCCTTATGTGGATCTTCACCGTTGGGCGTCGTATACTTGTTATTTATACTTGTGGTGGTGGTTTCCGCCGTTGGGCGTGATTTGCTCACATTTGGGATGCTTTATTTATAATCTGTGTTGTGCTCGTATTCGGAGTTAGTTTTTACAAGGGAGTTGCTGCCCAAATTTTCAAAAGACAAAACATGATTTACTATACCTTTATTTCAAAGCTTCATCTTTTTATTTCTTAAAAAGGTTTAGATTTATCGGTTTTAGCTTACTTGAATATCGTTACGCCTGTAGACGTTGCGTGATTTAAGTGCTGGTCACGAGCTAATATTTTGGGTCGTGACAAATAAATAAAACCTCACATTATTACAAGCATGGTGTGAGTCTCATACACCCATGTAGCATGTGGCATCTAGCATGACACAAAAGATGTACATTAATATATATCACATATATACTAAGTGTACACTAGTGAGAAAAAGAAATGTTTAGTGAGCTAATATTACTTAATGTAAGTTAATATATCAAATATATAATTATACATTAAATTATTAAATCAACACTTGATTTAATAATCCGGCTATATCACATACAATAGACTAATATCAAATGTAACAACTTATTGAATCGACACTTGATCCGATAACCCGGCTATATCACATATAACCGTCTGATATAACATATCGTGAGAATATAATGCGGTATCACATACGTGGATTAATCTCGGTCCCTCACATAGCACATATGTGATCCTACATCGTTTCGCATGAACCAAGTAACCTCTATGTAGGACTCTAAAGACTCGTTAATACGCCGACAGTAGGTGATGATCATATCAAACACCCACAAGACGCAAAAGGTCTGCTAAACGTAACGGCCACCCGAGTATTGAGCGATCAGAAGATCAACAAGCAAGCCTACTCATACTCCTGCGAATCCAATCAGTAATACTACCATACAGTCCGGTCTCTTCGTGAGATATGTCGCACATCACAACCTGGGAGTGGTATAACGTCAGACCCCAATAGCCTGATAAGTCATGCCGATGTAACGTCCATAACGGTTTGAGAAACTACTGATAACACTTACCAGTAGATCTCAGCTACCCTGGCTAGGAATTTCATATTATGGCCAATCGAGAATAGTGCAACATCAAACCCCAATACCGGGAGAGGCGAATCCCTTCCTATCGCTCATTGCCTCCATGTGACTCGGGATTGTACCCAAAGACCACCGTTTTGCATGACTCAGTAAAGCCGTGGTAGGGTAGAAATCAAAGCACAGTGAAAGACACACAAGACTCTATGACGATCTCGGGTCGACTGACTAACCTGTACTAGTGTCACCAGAGAACTGCTATCTGACGATAGGTATAATACCATCTATGAGTTCTTGACGAGTCCGTTCAATGTACCCAATCTCCACTGAGCACTCGTAAACCTTCTTTGATGTCAAACACCAATGGATATGGGATCATCCATCGCCCATCATATGGGTCAAGAAGTGTATACGCTAGTCTACCCTGAAATATCGATGTCCTGTCTCGATATACCCTCGACTAGGAACAATTATAGGGTGTATTTGTGGACTACCATTGGCCCCACTTGTATGATCTCTGAATGAATGAATTCTCGGTGTGTAGGTTTAGAAAATGTATAGAAATCACAACCAAAGAAATTTGTAAACCGCAATCAATAACGGTGTCAATAGTAGGTTCATTAGCGAGTGCGGATCGTCCACAGGGAAAGTGAGATTTGCTCGTATTTGTTTTGGTTGAGTTCAAAATTAAAAAGAAATGAAAAGACAATTCAATTCAAGATTTAAAAGTGAATTTCAAGAATTATCTAGATCTAAATCTAAAATCAAGAAAACATTAAAATCGAGAATCAAGAATTGATGATATCCAATCGAATTAGGTTTCAAGAATTGAAGTGAGGCTCGTAGGAATCGATTGAATCTATAGATGTGATGAAAACTATTGATTACGTTTTCTTATCTATTAATGATTTGATACTAGATCGATGATGATCAATCGAGGTTTAAGGATCTCTTGAAGAACTGGGGTTTCTTCATCTCATCCTTTGTCCTTTCGATGAATATCATTCAAAAACTAGCCTTTAATGAATTGAATTACCGATCGTTGATCTCTAGTTACGAGCGAAAACATTCAAGAAAGCATCTCGCTCGAAACTAGGTTGTCGATAATTCAATTTACAAGAGTTTAAAAAACTTATAGGAATTACGAATCGTTTCAAGATTTATAACATCATCATCTATTGATTCTCTCGACTCCTCCACGAGCGGAGTTTTTACTCAAGCATCATATCAAAGAACACAATCAAGAATCGAGATCTAATCATAATGCTCAAATATCGAAGTAAGCAAGATAACGAAATTTCACCTTTTATTTATCAACAATTTTGTTACAATTCTCTCAAGATCTACAAGAGGAAAGAACTCGATCGTCGATTTAGTTCCGCATCGTCTCCGTGAGTCGCGGATCGTCTTTGGATCACTTGCTCTGTTGAAGATCGGCTTCGCTTTTAAAAGGTTGAAGCCTTCTTGCTTGATTTGTACTCAAAGATCTTGAATTTTGGCTTTGGTGATTGGATTAGGGTTAGGGTTTGAATGCACAAGTTGTGTCACTGAACTTATGGGTGGAAATTGATGGAAGGATCAACAACCTTTAGATAAAAGCTTTAGGGTCCTTTTTATAGCCTTAGGATTGGGATTAGCTTCCTTTAGAAGCTAGGTTTAGTTTAGCTTCTCTTGTAAGCTTGGTAGTTTGGTAGAAGGTTCTAGAGTTAGTTAGTTAGGGTTATCTTCCTTCATAAGCTTGGAGGTTAGGGAGAAGATTCTAGACTTATGTAGTTATTTGAGAGGCTTGCTTGAGAAGCTTGAGAGTGTTTAGCTTGAACAAAGAGCTTTGCTGTTCGGACAGAAGCATATGGAGATCTATGGACTTTGAAGTGGCTTGAAGACATTTATCCAGTGAAATGAGAAACCTGAGCTGAAGAGATGCTGACGTCGCGATTACATGGCCGCGGATCCGCTGCGGGAAAGCTACTCGGGCCACGGATCCGCGGCCCATTGATAGCTTCGCTGCATGATTTTTCCAGGGATGCTTGGTGCTGACTGTATGTATATTTTCTGATGTGTGGAATCTTATAATTCTCTCTAGTTCACTGCCAGATCTCAAGTCTTGGACTTGGCGTATTTTGGTCAGCACTTTTGACCGTTTCAGCTCTTTTCCTGCAATTTCCTGCACAGATTCTCGAGACAAGTGTTGCGCTATACAAAAATGATGCAATGCAATGATAAACACTCAATTTCCTTCAAAATGTCGGTTTTAAAGTATAACACAAGTAATTTGGTATTTTACGGATGTTTTGCTAATATGTGCTATAATCATTCCGAACACCTTTAGATGAGTGCAAATGGTAGGGAAATTGAAGTGTTAAAAATGCATTATTTCGACTGATCAAATTCCCCCAAACTTATTTTTTTGTCCTCTCGAGCAAACTGTTTTATTAAAAAGAGAAGGAGAAAAAAAAGAAAGATAAAAAGTAACTAGCACACTTTCGTAGGCAACACGATTGCACTGAGCATGTGCAATAAGCTTTTAAACCTCTACGTGTCCCTCGTAGGAGGAGTGTTGCTTCCTGAGGGTTTTCAGCGGATTGCACCGAAAAAATCCAATAATAAAAGGAAGACCGTGAAAGTTACATATAAAGATAACAGTTGTAAAAGAAAGACTTTGAAAATTAGAGTTTCCAACTACACTAGCTTTTCGGTTGTCATGAGCCCTATCTTAATAGTCATGAAAAGATATTAGAAAATCACATCATCTCTCAATAAAATATCGTCTTTATTCTTTATTCCTATCTTTCTTCCAAATATCGATCATATAAACCTACGTGTGTGTAAAGAACATCTCTACATCAGGAGAATTCAATTCAAGCTATCATACTCTTGTCCATCTGCCTCAGTACTTTTTAATTAACGATTATTTAGATGAATTTGCTTACATACTTTCATGCGACCGTTAATACTTGTTGAGGTACTAACCGACCGATTACTCATGTTCTTGCTTATACGGTGTATTTTCCTCATCTTGCACCACCTAAGGCTTAGCAGTGACTGCCAGACCAGTTAGTCTAAGGCACTAGGTGATGAAGCACCCTCACTATATTTTTTTATTGCTGCCTTGGCGATAACAAAACTAGTGTACATTTTTCTCACCATTTTATATTTTATTCATTTTCTATTTCCTTCATACTTTGGCTTTTAGATAAGAGCATTTCTACGTATCCTCTACTATCCCGAGCTTCAAGACGTTTGTAAGTGCGTATAGTAGGGTATCAACGTTCAAAATGTTTGGCTTTCATAATAGAAACTATTTTTCAAACTTATTTTTATCCTCAGATTAATGACTTCCTTCATCTTATTAACTCTTGGGACAATGGCTCATAACTACTTATTACTAGTTTCGTTTAAGAAAACATCTAATTTTCATGGTTTTCTTAAACTTTTCTAATCTTTTGGATGTAATTTTTCACTATCTAATCTTTTACTATCTTATTTATGTACAAAAATTTAAATATTAAATATTTTTATATCTTTTTGAAAAATTTTAAATTTTTATAGGTTTTCGAATATTTTGTGCTTATGCAAAGTGATATGCAAATGATGCGTAAATAAGCACAAACCTCCCCTATCTTGTTTTCAACAGTGTCCTCACTATTGCCATCTGCTAAATCTCAAAAACCTGTAAGCCTGGGAGGAAATTTTGTAATGGGGGCAATAAATATGATCGTGAAAATCCTCCCCCAATCTTATTCTTTTCACTCACCTCCATTCAAAAGATGATACAGTAATTTACAGGACATGGAGGTGAGACGGAAGAATTCTAATCAAGATAAATTGGCTCCTGTAAGAATAGGAGCTCCTCCGTGAGGTCAGTGGAAAAATACGGCTTTAATCTATGTCCATTCACTTTGAAAAATGTACCGTTTTTAACATTTTCTACCTCAACTACCCCGTGCAGGTATATAGACCGCACAACAAAAGGTCCTTTCCACAGAGATCGTAGCTTACCTGCGTGAAGGTGTAGTCATGAGTCATAAAGAAGGACTTGTTGACCAGGTGTAAAAGTTTTCCTCAAAATGTTTTTATCGTGAAATAGCTTAGTCCGTTTCTTTACAATTACAGCATTATCATAAGCTTCATCGCGGAGTTCGTTTGGCTCATTTAGTTGCAGCTTCCGAAAGTTGCAGGCTTGATTCAAGTCAAACTTGATTTCTCTAATGGCCCACATTGCTTTGTGCTCAATCTCAACCGGTAGGCGACAAGCCTTACCAAACACTAACCTATAAGGAGACATCCCTAGATCGGTTTTATATGCAGTTCGGAATGCCCAAAGAGCATCCGTCAATTTGGTTGACCAATCTTTTTTATTTTTCGAAACAGTTTTCTCCAGAATTTGTTTGATTTTTCTGTTGGAAATCTCAGCCTTCCCGCTCGTTTGGGGATGATAGGGTGTGGAAAGTTTATGGTTGATTGCGTATTTACGCATCAAAGACTCGAAAGACCTGTTGCAGAAATGCGCCCCGTTATCACTAATAATACCACGTGGGTATCCAAATAGCGAAAAGATGTTTTCTTTTAAGAACTTAATGACAACCTTTTTGTCATTAGTGCGACAAGGAATAGCTTCAACCCACTTTGAGACGTAATCAACTGCAAGCAGTATGTACAGATTCCCAAAGGAGTTGGAAAAAGGACCCATAAAGTCAATGCCCCAAACATCGAAAATTTCAACCACTAAGATGGGTTGCTGTGGCATCTCATTTCTCTGGGAAATCCTACCCGTGTGTTGACACTGTGTACAGATTTTGCAATGATCAAATGCGTCTTTGAACAAAGTCGGCCAATAAAAACCGCATTGCAAAACCATTTCCGCTGTCTTTCTATGACCGAAGTGACCCCCGCATGCCTGATCATAACTAAAAGATAGAACACTCTTGAATTCCTCATTCGGGACACACCGGCGAATGATCTGGTCAGGACAATACTTAAACAGATATGGTTTATCCCAGTAAAAGTGTTTTACTTGGGATATAAAACGATGATTGTCCTGTTTGACCATTCACTGGGGATAAATCCTGTGGCAAGATAGTTCACAGTATCCCTGAACCATAGTTCATCGGATACGTTCAAGAGTTGTTCATCTGGAAAAGAATCATTGATCGGCAGGGTCACAGGTGAAGAAGGGATGCGCGAAAGATGGTCGGCAACAATGTTTTCACATCCTTTCTTATCTTTAATAACAAGATCAAATTCTTGTAATAGAAGGATCCAACGTATTAGCCTACCTTTAGCATCCTTCTTCGCCAAGAGATGTTTCAAGGTGGAGTGGTCAGTGTACACAACAATCGGTGAGCCAATCAGGTAAGGCCTGAATTTTTCTAATGCAAATACAACTGCCAAAAGTTTTTTTTTCGGTACTTGTATAATTCACTTGAGCATCCTTCAGGGTCTTACTTGCGTAATAGATCACATGTGGCATCTTTTCAATGTGCTGTCCTAAGTGTGCACCAACTGCAAATTCTGATGCATCACACATAAGCTCAAAAGGGTGGTTCCAATCTGGAGACGATAAAACGGGGGCTGTAGTGAGAGAGTGTTTGAGTGAGTCGAATGCTACATCACAATCCGAGTCAAAGTGGAAGGTTGTATCTTTGGCCAAGAGAAGAGTTAAAGGTCTAGCAATTTTGCTAAAATCCTTAATGAATCTCTTATAAAAGCCTGCATGGCCTAGAAAAGATTGGATATTCTTGACGCTTTTGGGATGAGGAAGGTTTTGAATGACATCTATTTTAGCTTTGTCAACCTCAATGACTTTTCGTAAAATAACAAGTCCAAGCACAATTCCCTCTTGGACCATGAAATGACATTTTTCCCAATTCAAGGTTAAGTTCTTCTTTTTAAAACGAGTAAGAACTGCGTCAAGATTCGATAGGCAGTCAGAAAAAGAATCTCCGAAAGCCAAGAAATCGTCCATGAAAATATCCAAAAAATTCTCGACCATGTCCAAGAATATCCCATCATACACCGCTGAAATGTAGCGGGAGTATTGCATAACCTAAAGGGCATGCGTCTATAAACAAAAGTACAAAAAGGACAAGTAAATATGGTTTTATCTTGATCCTTTTTCCCAATAGGGACCTGATTATAGCCAGAGTATCCTTCCATAAAGCAATAATACTTACGTCCGGCTAAGCGTTCTAGCATCTGGTCAATGAAAGGTAGAGGAAAGTGGTCTTTCCTCGTAGCGGCATTGAGTTTCCTGTAATCAATACATACACGCCACCCAGTTTGAGTGCGTGTCTGGATTAACTCATTAGCCTCATTGGTAATGACTGTGATGCCAGATTTCTTAGGGACGACATGAATTGGACTTACCCATTGGCTATCGGAGATTGGGTAAATGATACCATTGTCAGGACATTTAACGATTTCTTTCTTCACCGCATCCTTCATGACAGGGTTCAACCGTCTCTGTGGTTCTCGGGTTGGTTTGGCTTCATCCATCAAGTGTATATGATGTTCAACAATCAAGGAACTAATCCCTTTGATGTCAGCCATGGTCCAACCAAACGCCTGCTTATTAGATCTCAATACCGTTAAAAGCGCCTTCTCTTGCTCTGATGCTAGAGAAACAGATATGATAACCGGTAAAGACTCATTCTGACCTAAATATGCATATTTAAGATGAGAGGGTAAAAGTTGAAGATCTAATGCTGGCGGAGAAATAATAGAAGGTGGGATCATCGAATGATTTTCGAAGTCACAAAGAAGCTCATAACCTGTGAAAGTTACAGACTCAGAAGGTGATGAGTCAAGAGTGTCGGACCCAAGCGTGGAAAATGTGCCCTCACTAAGATGTGCAAGATCAAACATTGATGTGGTATTGTCGTCGAGATCTTCAAAGCAAAGTTCATCAACTTCGCAACCTTCGAGAGAAATCTCATGGACAGAACAAACATCAAGTATATGAGCAGAGGGTTCAGATGGCTGACTTCCAATTTTGTAGATGTTCAGTTCAACTGTCATTTTTCCAAATGATAGGTTCATTGAACCGTTTCGACAGTTAATGACAGCATTGGAAGTGGCAAGGAATGGTCGACCCAAAATCACCGGAATTTGATTCCGTGGGTTTGCTACAGGTTGTGTATCTAGAACAATGAAGTCCACAGGGAATACAAATTCCCCGACTTTTATTAACACATCCTTCAGTTCACCCCTAAGTTTGGTGATCGAACGGTATGCCATTTGGAGAGTGCAGTGAGCTGGTTTCAACTCTCTAATTCCTAACTGCTCGTATACAGAATATGGAAGCAGGTTAGCACTTGCGCCAAGGTCAAGAAGAGCACGGTTGATGTTTTTACCCCTAATAGAAATCGATATGGTAGGACATCCTGGGTCCTTACGTTTCTTTGTAGCTGTAAGGTAAACGTAGTGCTAACATTATTAGTCATGAAGACCTTTTTGGGCACTTGAGTCTTCCTCTTCCTAGTGCATAAGTCTTCAAGAATTTTCGCATAGGGTTACTAGGCACTCTCACAAGGGTCTATAAGGCATTAACCATACCCGATTTAAAATTTAGACGTGCCGAACAACCCTAACCAAGATCTTAGACTAGAGATTAGGCGAAACAAAGCAAGTAAACAACTTTACTTCTAAGAATTTGGGATTACAACATATGTAGTCCGTTCCTTCACTTCTAAAGCTCCGTGTTGAGCTCCGTTCGCTGCAATCATCGAGTATCCGGACTCTAGAGTGGCTCCATAAAAGAAAGATGCAAGCTTGCTTCCGTTCTTCGATAACTAAGATGATCTACCTTGAAAAACTCAAGCCCAAGCTCTTGCATTGCTAATTAAGTATTAGCAAAACAAACACCCTAATCTAAACTGCTAGAATAGATGAGGATGAAGAAGTAGGAATTTAGCACTCATTTATTTTCTATTTCTCACATATTTTTATCAAATCACAAAAAGCTAGAAAGCTTTTTCAAGCAAGAAGAAGAAAGAAGAAGAAGAAGAAGAAAACTCTTTGTGAAGAATAATGAAACTCTAGTGAGCTTAGAAATGCAACCATGGGTTAAGTAAGATAACTTAACCCATGTAGAGACTTAACCATGGTGAAGGGTTGGGTTGGGTTAACAAATATCAAACAAAATATCTTTAGAAAATATCTTTAGTTAAAAACAAAAGCATTGCTTCTAGAAGCTTCAAGAAGGTTTAACCCTAATCCAAACCCTAACCATGATTAAACTCCACAAAACATGTTGCATTTGTAACCTTAACTTGTTACAATATTATATATCACATATATAATATATTTTGTAACAAAATAAAATAATACAATTAACATATATGGCATATATATCAATGTTTTACCCAAGCGAGAAAAAGAATCTTTTAGCGAGCTTATATTAGTTAATGTAATTTAATATATCAAATATATAATTATACAGTAAATTATCGAATCAACACTTGATCCGATAATCCGGCTATTTCACAAATAACCGACTAATATAATCTGTATCAGTTCATCGAATCAACACTTGATCCGATGACCCGGCTATATCATATATATCCGTCCGATATCTCATATCGCGAGAATCTAATACGGTATCGCATACACGTATTGTTCTCGGTCCCGCACATATCATATATGTGCTTCTACTCTATTTTTCCCGTGTCAGGAAACCTCTGTGTAGGACTCTAAAGAATCGTCAATACGCCGGCAGTAGGTGATGATCATATCGAACACCCACAAGCTGCAAGTGATCAGCTAAACGTAACAGCCGCCCAGGTATTGAGCAGTCAGAAGATCAACAAGCAAGTCTGTACATTCTCCCGTGAATCCAACCAGTAACACTCCCGTATAGTCCGGTCTCTTCGTCTGATATGTCGCATATCTCGCCTAGGTGTGGTAAACGTCAGACCCCAGTAGCTTGATAAATCGTGTCGATATGAGGTCAATAACAGTTTAAGAAACTACTGATAACACTTAGCAGTAAATCTCAGCAACCCTGGCCAGGGATTTCCAGTTATAGCCAATCAAACACAGCGCAACATCAACTCCCTATACCGGGAAAGACGAAACCCTCCTATCACTCATTACCTTCATGTGATTCGGGACTGTACCTAAAAGCCACCTTTTTGCATGCCCTCTTGGACATGGTATGATGGAAATCAAAGCACCGTAGGAATCACACAAGACTCTATGACGATCTCGGGTCTACAGACTAACCTGTACCAGTGTCACCAGAGAACAGCCATCTGACGTGAGGTATAATACCATTTGGGAGTTCTCGGCGAGTCCGTCCAGTGTACTGTTCAGTTGATAAAACTGCACATTTGTTATTACATTTTTCCTGCTATTTTTATATTAGAAAAGGACTTTATTATAATATATCACACATAAGAGGGTTTATCTGTAAAAATACTATTTTTCATGTGTTGATATATTATAATTAATATTTGGTAGGAAAATGTATGCAAATAATATCATTGACCAAATCCTAGTAGAACAGAGTCTACTAAATATTATTTGAGTTGTTGTGCAGAATTTTTTCCAAGTTGTTGTGCAGAATTTTTCCAAGACTAAAATCAAGGAAATCAAGTTGTTAAAGAAAACTTGCCTAATTAAGAAAGAAAAACTTGGATACCAAGTCTGGCAGCAACCACGAGAAGATTTCCATGTTACAAAGGTTCCAAGGATCGCCAAATGCCATAAAGACAGAGCCTCTGAAGTTTGATGAAGGGATGAGATTTAATGGCCATGGATCCACGGCCATACCCCCCTTGGGCCACGGATCCGCGGCAATCTTAAGGAGATACGAAGTGCAAAAATTTTTGGTGAATCTCTGCTGTTATTTACCTCATTTAGAAGCAATGGTTTCTGGCTTTGGAGTATAAATATGGACCGAGAGCCTCTTGAAAAAATCATCAAGCCGACGAGATCACGAAGTCCAAGACGGCTCACGCATCCTGGCAGATCATCAACTGTTCGTCTACCTCCTTAGAAGAGATCGAGAAGCAACTAGAAATTGTAATCATTTTCTAAGGATTCAAGTGTAATGAATATTGTTGATTAATAAAGGTAGATTTCTTTTTCTTATTCTATTTCTTTGTAGTTTAATTATGCAATTTCTTTCCATCTCTTTTTCTCCCAACAGGAGCGAGTAATTCTCCGCTTGTTAGGGTTCGTAGGATTAGGGTAGGATAATGGATGATGAACATCCCTAAACCCTTTTTAAGTCCTATAAAGTTTATGAACTTTATCAAAAGAAGCATTAACATTCTAGTCGGGCGTGCTAACAATTCTTTGTTAGTTCCGACCGCGATTAGAGATTAGATTAATGATTGTTTTGGTAAAGGCTAGACATGAACGGAGTTCCGTGTCGAGATAAGGGTTATGAGTGGGATTCCTTTTCCCTCCAGAAACCCTAATCTACACTTATCACCGTCGTTCTAGTTTTAAATCTATTAAAGAATAAAAAGGGTAACTTTTAATTAATCGTCCATAACTACTAAATCCTAACAAACCCTACAAGCCCCCTTATTATATTAACTACATCATTAAATAATCTAGATCTATATTTTGCAATAGTGCTTAACGTAGATCTAGAAAAAATTCCACAAAATTCTTTATCCCTCCTCTCTTTCAACACATCTAAAGTAAGAGTATAAGATTCAACGTTTCCCTGAGGACGATCCGTACACATCTCGGTCTAGCTACGCGCGACACCGTTCTGATTGCGGTTACACTACAAACACACTTTTCAAGTAAATCAAATGGCGCCGTTGTCGCGGATACGTGCGTAATTTTTTATTCTTACTATTTTTGTTGAATTCTTATACGATCTATATCATAATTAAAACAAAACTGCAAATCGTATATTTAACGATTATTGTGTGAATTTTGCGAGGGGATCTGGAGTCGCAGACTTGAAAAAACAGAGAGACAGAGACATTCTTAGAGATCCAGAGGAGTACAGGAGGCCACGTAGCAAATTTCATCAAGTGATCCATCCTTCTTACGGCGGATCCGTGGCAGATAGCCCATATTCGCGGCGGAAGCGCGGCAGGTTTGGAGATCTAGGGCTTCAAACTTCTCTCGTAAGATTCTAACCTCTTTCTCTCTCCTCTAAAATCTAATAAAATCTATTTTCTGCAGGATTCTTTGCAAATTAGCGCCGCTCAAAAATCTTTTTGCAAAAGTTTTGTGATTGGTTTTGTTTTGCATATTTTAATACGGACTTTAAGGGACAAAGACCAAATCCAGATTTGGTGGGGATTTCATCACCCTTCCTAAGCCCCACAAATCACAAACCGAGCATCTGCATCAACCCTACATTAATTTAAAAAATATCTAGACCAGACTCTAAGGACTGTCGCGCTCAATAAGGACAGAGGAAGGTCGTGGGTAATTTATCGCTTATCCGCATTACTTTTGTGGTGCCTAGGCAAGTGTGTCTAAGCCAAGTGGTTACTTAATTAGGCCCGCTACTTTCGGTGATTCGTATAGCGGATACCTCCCACTTACCTGGCACTTACCTGGCCATAAGAGTAGTAAAGAGGTGGTAGAGGATTGATCCTGCGACTTGTCCTTTGGAAGTCTAGGAGCGGTCTAGAGAATGGACCTAGATAACCTTAGTTCTAGGGTTGTTTGTGCATTATTGTGTGATTTGTCTTAAGTCCCACTTTTTCAAAACAAACCAATTTTAAATCACACACACTCTGCCACTTGCACTAAACCCGCTTAGTGCATGCTTGGCTGGACACGGGATCATAGTGCCCATCTTGTCCGCGTTCCTGCTATCGACGCCGAAGTCGGTACTTCTTCATCTTCTTTTCCCCCACCACACACCATGACCGAGAAGGACGGTACTCTATCAGATTATAACACCACGCTGCCACCGTCCGTAGGTGCGCAGAATTCACCGCGCATATCTCTCCAAGAGAGATGCTATCCTATCTGTGGTCCCCTTCCTACTTGTCTATCCATTCCACCAGCTAACGGGGATAATTTCGAAATTAAACCCCACTACATCAATCTTCTGCCTAAATTTCATGGGCTTTAGTCGGAAGACGCGTACGTTCTCATCACCAAATTCGAAAATGTATGCGCAATGATGGGTACTTCATAATTGACTGTGGATGCTATGCGCTTGCGTCTTCTCCCATTCACACTGTGTGACTTGGCAGAAAAATGGCTTTATAATACTGCCGCACACTCTATCACTAATTGGGATGAATTCGTAATAGCATTTCTTAAGAAGTTTTACCCAAACCATAAGACTGCCCGTGTTAGGAGCGAGATCAACCAGTTCACCCAGCTTCCCAATGAACCATTTTGGATGTGCTTTGAACGTTTCAAAGATCTGCTTGTCCAATGTCCTCATCATGGAATCAATAGTTGGAATTTATGCCGAATTATATATGAGGGCATTAATCCAGCGACAAAGCAGATGCTTGAAACAAATTGCCAATGCAATTTCATGTCTAAAGACGACGGTGAAGCTTGGAAATATCTGGAAGACCTTGCTGAAAACACTTTGCAGTGGGAAAGCGTAAGACCACCTTCTTCTAAGGGAAGTATACATCAGCTCGATGTTTCCATCCCAGTAAAAGCCTAAATGGCAGCGATACAGAAGAAATTCGACGCTATTGAGAACAAGTTCTCATCATTCTCCCTAAATCAGGTCACGCTTCCCAAGACCGTCTGTGGTTGCTGTTCAGATCCTTCACACTTAACGGAAGAATGTCCTATGAATGCATCGTTTCAAACTAATGCTGCTTTTCAGCAGCGACCTAGAAACGATCCTTATTCTTCCACGTACAATCAAGGATGGAGGAATCATCCTAACTTTGCTTGGAACCAAAACCAACCCCAAAATCAAAATCAGTTCCAAAGCAATTATCAAAGACCTCCTCCACAGCAAGCACAACCATAGAATCAGCTCCCCTTTCAGTCACAGAATTTTCAAAATCCGACCAACACTTCTACACCCTAAGTGGCCGGTACTGATAACTCTTCACTCGCACAAACTTTGGATATGTTCATGAAACATTCCATGTAATTGTCGGCTGAGATGAAGTCTTCTATTGATACCATACAGAAGGACTCCGCCTCCCACAGCGAGAGTATCTAATCAATAGAAAACCAACTTGCACAGTTGAACGCCGCAATGAGTGCAAGAGAGAAAGAGAAACTCCCATCTCAACCCCTAACAAATCCTGGCCATTCACAAAATCATAATGTGAATGCCATTACTACGTTGAGATCGGGGAGAGTGCTGAATAACCGAGTGGGTGAGAAATTTGATGTTAGTGACACCAATGATACCCCAGCTTCTTCTTCTTCTTCTCCTAATTCGTCTAGTCTCCCACCTTCATCCGAGCCTATTCTCCGTTTTCCCCAAGGCTCGAACATTTCGCTAAATCTATCTAAGTCGATTCCCACTCCAATTTTGGGATCGAATCCGTCCCCACAATCTTCTCCAATGTTGGACCAAACCCTTATTGATAAAGCACCTTATCCAAACAGGTTAAGGGGCAACAGACCAAATCCACAAATGGAGAAGATTGTGGAAATTTTTAAGCAAGTTAATATAAACATTGCTCTCCCAGATTATATTCAACATGTTCCGTCATATGCGAAAATCCTAAAGGACTTGTGCACTAGGAAGAGAAAAGTTCAAGTACCTAAAAAAGTTTTCCTTGCGAGTAATGTGAGCACAGCTTTTACACAACAACTACCCAAAAAACGAAAGGACCCCGGAAGTCCTACAATTTCTATTTCTATTGGGGGTAAAAATATCAATCGTGCTCTACTCGATTTAGGTGCTAGTGTTAACTTGCTTTCGTATTCTGTTTATGAGCAATTAGGGATTGGAGAGTTAAAACCTGCGTATTGCACTCTTCAGATGGCCGATCGATCTATCACCCAACCTAGGGGTGACCTAGAGGATGTGTTAATCAAAGTCGGGGAATTTATATTCCCTGTGGACTTTATCGTTATAGATAAACAACCTGTAGCGAACCTACGAAATCAAATCCCGGTGATACTCGGTCGACCCTTTTGGGCCACATCCAACGCAGTAATCAATTGTAGAAACGGCTCTATGACCCTATCTTTTGGAAAGAAGTCAATTGAGCTTAACATTTACAAGTTGGGAAGTGAACCCTCCGAACCCTATGCTCATGTGTGTTGTGTCGAATTAATGGATGTCGACAGCAGCGAATTTGATCAAACTCATGATTCTGACTCTTTTCATATGTTATTGCTTGACACGGACTCTTCCACCGATTTGTCCGGGTCAACATCTAACGCTGATGAGGAACTTTTTATAGAGTCTGACGATCACCCCATTTTTTCTGATGACATTATTCTTCGGGGTATCGATGAAAGCTTTGAGGAAATTTTCGCTGATGAACTCGCATTTTTAAAAGTCACGGGTGTTGAGATGAATCAACTCCAAGATAATGAAATTGAACATCCACCCCTTCTTCTGGACAATCATGATAATGCGAGTAATCCATCATTGCTATCACTGCGTTGTCTCTCTAAATTGAGACGCAATCCTTTTCCATTACACCTCTTATCACCTCCCCACTTCTTCACGTCGAAAGGTGACATGTTCTTCCACCAACCTTGGTGCTTCATCGACAAAATTTTTGAATGGTTTGTGTTGACCTTCGGTCTTTGCAAAGCTTGGCATTGACCAATAACCTTGACCCCCTCATGTGGTTTTAAAAGATTAACATTGTTTAACGCAAGTTTGGGGGGTATATTTTGGCTCTTGAAAGAAAATGATCTTTACAAAATTGTGAGCCAAAAAGAAGTTTGGGAGAGGATTCCACTTTCACTTTTTCTTGTCCCCTTTCTCCTCCCAAGTCTACAGGTTTTTTGAGCTTAATGGATAACAACAGTGAGACACTGCTGTAAACAGGTTTGGGGGAGGTTGTGCTTATTTACACATCAATTTGCATCAAATTTTGCATAAGCACAACATTTTCAAAAAGTTTTAAAAAAAAAATTTCTTTTATAACAAGAGAGTAGAAAGTGAAAAATTACATCCAAAAGATAGGAATAGTTTAAGAAAACCAAGAAAATTAGAAGTTTTCTTAAACGAAATGGTAATAAGTAGTTATGAGCCGTTGTCCCAAGGGTTAGTAAGATGAAGGAAGTCACTAATCTGAGGATAAAAATAAGTCTGAAAAATAGTTCCTATTCTTGAAGCCAAACATTTGAATGTTGATACCCTACTATATGCACTTACACACGTCTTGAAACTCGGGATAGTAGAGGATACCTTGAAATGCTCTTGTCTAAAAGCCAAAGTATGAAGGAAAAAAAAGGAAGAAAATATAAAAATGGTGAAAAGAAAAAAAAATGAACATTGGTTTTGTTATCGCCAAGGCAGCAATAAAAAAATATAGCGAGGGTGCTTCATCACCTAGTGCCTTAGACCAACTGGTCTAAGAGTCACTGCTAAGCCTTAGGTAGTGCAAGACGAGAAAAATACTATCACCTAATCAGCAAGCACATAAGTAATCGTTCGGTTAGTACCTCAAGAAGTATTGACGGTCGCATTAAAATGTGTGAGCAAATCTAAATATTCATCAAATTAAAAAGTACTGAGGTAGATGGACAAGAGTATGATAGCTTGAATTGAATTCTCCGAGTGTAGGGATGTTCTTTACACACACGTAGGGTTATATGATCGATGTTTGGGTGAAAGGTAGGAATGAAGAATAAAGACGATGTTTTATTGAGGGATAATGTGATTTCTAACATCTTTTCATGACTATTAAGATAGGGCTCATGACAACTGAAAAGCTTGTGTAGTTGGAAACTCTAAAGTTTCAAAGTATTCTTTTATGGTTCTTATCTTTATATGTAAATTTCACCATCTCTCTTTTATTATAGGATTTTGTGGGTGTAATCCGCTGAAAACCCTCAGGAGACAACACTCCTCCTACTAGGGACACCTAGAGGTTTAACGGCTTGTTGCACATGCTCAGTGCAATCGTGCTTGCCAACGAAAGTGTGCTTAGTTTTCTCCTTTATTTTTCTCCTTCTCTTGAATAAACTAGTTTGCTCGGGACGATCAAAGATAAGTTTGGGGGTATTTGTTCGGTTGATAAAACTGTACATTTGTTATTACATTTTTCCTGCTATTTTTATATTAGAAAAGGACTTTATTATAATATATCACACATAAGAGGGTTTATCTGTAAAAATACTATTTTTCATGTGTTGATATATTATAATTATTATTTGGTAGGAAAATGTATGCAAATAATATCATTGACAAAATCCTAGTAGAACAAAGTCAACTAAATATTATTTGAGTTCTTGTGCAGAATTTTTCCAAGTTGTTGTGCAGAATTTTTCCAAGACTAAAATCAAGGAAATCAAGTTGTTAAAGAAAACTTGCCTAATTAAGAAAGCAAAACTTGGAGACCAAGTCTGGCAGCAACCACGAGAAGATTTCCATGTTACAAAGGTTCCAAGGATCGCTAAATGTCACAAAGACAGAGCCTCTGAAGTTTGATGAAGGGATGAGATTTAATGGCCGCGGATCCGCGGCCATACCCCCCTTGGGCCGCGGATCCGCGGCAATCTTAGGGAGATACGAAGTGCCAAAATTTTTGGTGAATCTCTGCTGTTATTTACCTAATTTGGAAGCAAAGGTTTCTGTCTTTGGACTATAAATATGGACCGAGAGACTCTTGGAAAAATCATCAAGCCCACGAGATCCCGAAGTCCAAGACGGCTCACGCATCCAGGCTGATCATCAACTGTTCGTCTACCTCCTTAGAAGAGATCGAGAAGCAACTAGAAATTGTAATCATTTTCTAAGGATTCAAGTGTAATGAATACTGTTGATTAATAAAGGTAGATTTCTTTTTCTTATTCTATATCTTTGTAGTTTAATTATGCAATTTCATTCAATCTCTTTTTCTCCCAACATGCGCGAGTAATTCTCCGCTTGTTAGGGTTCGTAGGATTAGGGTAGGCTAATGGATGATGAACATCCCTAAACCCTTTTCAAGTCCTATAAAATTTATGAACTTTATCAAAAGAATCATTAACATTCTAATCGGGCGTGCTAACAATTCTTTGTTAGTTCCGACCGCGATTAGAGATTGGATTAATGATTGTTTTGGTAAAGGCTAGACATGAACGGAGTTCCGTGTCGAGATAAGGGTTAAGAGTGGGATTCCTTTGCCCTCCAGAAATCCTAATCTATACTTATCACCGTCGTTCTAGTTTTAAATCTATTAAAGATTAAAAGGGGTAACTTTTAATTAATCGTCCATAACTATTATATCCTAACGAACCCTACAAGCCCCCTTATTATATTAACTACATCATTAAATAATCTTGATCTATATTTTGCAATAGTGCATAACGTAGATCTAGAAACAATTCCACAAAATTGTTTATCCCTCCTCTCTTTGAACACATCTAAAGTAAGAATATAAGATTCAACGTTTCCCTGAGGACGATCCGTACTCATCTCGGTCTAGCTACGCGCGACACCGTTCTGATTGCGGTTACACTACAAACACACTTTTCGAGTAAATCATGTACCAAGTCTCCACTGAGTACCCGTATACCTTCTCTGATGTCAAACACCAATGGATATGGGATCATCCATCGCCCATCATATGGGTCAAGAAGCGCATACGCTAGTCTACTCTGGAGTATCGATGCCCTGTCTCGGTACTCCCACGACTAGGAACATTTGAAGGATGTACTTGGCGACTGCTCTGTACCCACTAGTATGATCTGCATCATAGTCCTAGTAGTCAAGTACCCATCCTAAGGACTTTATCAACATGTAACATAGAGACCATCAGAGTACATGTTAAGATAAAGGACGACCAGATAGTATACTATCATGTCGAGCAAGAAAGTCCTCCCTATATATGTCCAAGCATCCACTACAATATACATCGTATGTACAGTAATGGCCTCTAGGGTTTACATATAACTAACAATCTCCCACTTGCACTAAGGCCATCTGTTGCGGTATCGCATACCAAACAATCAGTTGTGGTTGAAGTATCTCATACTCAACCATCCCATAAAAGTCTCCACTGGGAATTAGGCATTTGTGAGCGGATCGACGCTGTTGTCCTCTGTGTCTACTCTCCTAACCTCGATCTACCTGGAGATCAACCATCTCCATGATCAGGTGATACTGCCTAAGAATTATATCTGGATTTCTGATGGGACGGGGGTTCCTAGGCCAAAGCCATAACTCCATTGTCAAACAATAGTTGGAACGAAGTTCATCTCATGAACTTATATATATACAGACTACCTCTTTGGTAGCATCCTTGGTAATGACGTATCTTGCCTTTAATCGTCTAGTAAGTCACGGTATCTAGCTTGGAACTCTTCCAACATACCGTCCCTCCACTGAGGGTAAAGACAATGCCTGTGACTGACATTCAGTCGTCCTTATCATCCTGGAACCTTTCCAGTGACTCTCCCCAGGATCGATTGATACCATCTCACTACAACTAGTGAGAATCCTAACATCCAATTAGATCTATCTCATAGATCCATAACCTTGGATTTAGGAGGTATCACCTTGATCCTGTATGGAGAATCCTTATGATAAGAGAAGATTAACCAAGCGTAGCATAGGAAACTTCATCCCTATCAAGAGTATGTCATCCGCGTACTCTACGAAGATCACCACCATACTCTCTACTACCTTTTTGTATATACAAGGTTCATCTACCATTTAGATGAAGTCAAACTCTGTGACTACCACATCAAAACAGACGTTCCAACTCCGCGATGCCTGTTTTATCACATAAAACAACTTGCACATGTTTCTGTTGCTCCCACTATCTATGAAGCTCTCTGGCTGTGTACTTATAGATGCTCTCTTCCAGAACATCATTTAGAAAAGCTGTCATGACACCCAACCGCCAGAAATCATAGTCATGGTATGTAGCAATGACAAGTAGGATCTGGATGGACTTAAGCATAGCTTTGAAAGTCTCAACATTTCCATGTACACCAAGTAATCTTCTCAAGATATACTTGCTCCTGATGGGAATTTAACCCTTCAGATAAAGCAACCAAAGTCCATACTTTGATGGTGTATAAGGATTCCATCTTAGATCGCTAAGCATCCAGCCATTCTCACAGAGTCCCCACTCCTGATGGCCTGCTCGAAACAAGTTGGGTCATCATCTCATGATGCAATCCTCGTTCCCACTGTCATAGAGAAACCTAAGTATCTCTCAGGTGGATGAGAAACCCTACTAGATCGGCGGAGAGGCTGAGGTTCGTTAGAAACAATTGAATCCTCCGGGTTTACCAAATCATCAGCTGCAGTTTGTATAGCTGGAATTCTTTCCAGTTCTACCTCACGACCACTAATTTCTTCACAAGAAATACCCCTTTTTTTTCAAAAAGTGGTATGCCGAGAAATAAAACATCTTTTGTTTCTCGGTGTGGTAGAAGATATTCCCTTGTGAATGCTTGGGATATCCAACAAACTTCCACAGAACTGACCTTGCGTTGAGCTTGTCCAGATTTTGTTTTTGAGATAAGCCAGACAACCCAAAATCTTAACTTCCTTAAGAGATAGGCTCTTACCATACCATATCACATATGGAGTGGTAGACATTTGATATGGTTGGAACCCTATTCAATAGGTATGCAACTTCTCAAGTGCATAACCATAAAAGAAAATAGGCAACTCAGTATTACTCATCATAGAGCACACCATATCACATAGGGTTCGATTGCTCCACCCCGATACACCGACATGATGTGGTGCATGCGGAAGAGTAATGCTGAGAGAGAATCTTATTCTCTTTTAGAATAGACCAGGAATTCCGTGCTTAAGTATTCTCCTCCTTGATCTCATCAAAGGACATAATAGTTATACATGTTTTGGTTCTCTACTTCTAACTTATATTCTGTGATTATCTCAAAAGTTTCGGACTTGTATTTCTACAGGAACATATGTCTGAACCTTAAGAGATCATCAGTGAATGTAATGAAGTACAAAGAACCGGTCCTGGCATATGTAGACAGGGGACTTTCATACATCAGCATGTATCAATTCCAAGAGTTCACTAAATCTTTCTCTGTTTCTAATAAACGGAGCTGTGGTCATCTTATCTTTGTGACATGACTGGCAAGTTTTACAAGATGTAAATCCAAACTAATTTAAAAATGCATCTAAATGTAACTTCAGCTAGTCGGGTCGCATTGATATGACCTAGTCAACAATGCCTCAAGAAGGATTCGTTCATTTCTAAATTCTTCCTCTTGTGTTTGTTCTATACATTAAGAACTGTAGTTTGATTTAGAACGTCTATGCTTTTAGATAACGTGCCTGAACTGATCAACTCTTGATATAGGAAATGTTCAAAACATTATCCAACAATACAAAATTATATCCTTCTTTACTAATAAAGAGACAGATATAATGTTGTATATCAGGTTCGGTATCTAATAACATTCGTTCAGAATCAATGTATTCTGATAATACAGGGTGATAACTGCCAACAGACTTGGCTGCAACACTTGCATCATTTCCAACTCTTGAAACTTATCACCCGTTCTCAGTTCTCTACCTATCTGTATCCAATGTAACAAATTACATTTGCGGGATCCTGATCCGGTATCTCATATCCAGGACGTAAAGGATACTGAGAAATAGTTCTCGGTAATGAACATACCCGAAGATGATGCATCACCATGCATTTTCTTCGTTTGGGCAGCACGGGAATTCTGGTAATCCCCTATTTCCTGCTTGGTCTTATAACAATTATAAGTTGGAGCGGGACCAACATTCCTTAGCGCAGTATAACAAGCGTGTTCGGTCAATACAACCGTATTATTATCTTGATTAAGGCGTGACATAGTCGTAACCAGGAGAGAGAGAGAGAGAAGAAAACACTCAGTGTATGCTCTTGCAAGATTAGATTGGTTATTAATATATCTAATCAGGATGTCTCCCACTGTTTTAGTCAAATCTTCCTTTAAACCCTAAAAGGAAAGACTAGTCGGGATTAATTACACTCAACAAGTTCGCCAATCTTTTAGCCAGGCCAGTGCCGGTACTTTGAGGGAGGTTTCCCGTGCATTCGCACGGACCTAATTAAAATAAACCTCGTTTTCCCAGAGGCATAACCCCGTTGACACCTACTTGATCGGCCAATTGTAATGTGTAAAACTCTCCCAGGAGTAACTCTTACTCACAGCGGGTATCGGGATCCAACTATCTCATAGAAGGTATGCAATCTAATTGCAAATTTCAAAACTTGAAATTCCCAATAATATTTTACCCCTAGCATCTATATGACCTTAACATAGTCAACAAATCATAAGTGCTAGTCAAGTTCAACCAGTCATTTCCCGATTGAATTAAATCCACCCGCACGACCCTTAACATAGTCAACAAAGTCGCACGACTACCCTAATCCAATCGCATCATATGCTTATAAAGATAAGCAATAATCAGCTACCACACACTACGCCTTAACATAGTCAACAAACGCAGCACAAATACTAACTAGTACTTATCTAAAATGACGGAGGGCTACGACAGGTTTTTAAGAAAACCCTTTGCGTAATGAACTTGATATCGTTGTAGAATCGAGTGATTTTAAATGGAGTGTTTTTTAGGCCTTTACTAGTTTTGCTAATGTGGTCACTCCCGGTGAAGGGATCTCGGCTCTTTCCTTATCGAATAAGTTGCAGGATATTTCACAAATACCACTATGCAAAGCAAAAACTATAAAAACAATCAAAAGATAAACTGAGTTTGTAGTATCTGCCAGTTTCGCTAAAGAGGTCACTCCCGGTGAAGGGATCTCGGCTCTTTCCTTATCGAATAAGGTGCTGGATGTTCTACAAGGAACACCGCTATGCAAAGCACGAACTAGAGCTACTAGTTTTTAAACAAGTTTCTACAACATCTTTAGGCTTCTTTTGTATCATTAATCTCATTAATGAGGTCCCATTTTATTATTCTTCACAAGCATCATTTTTGAAACGAAATCTGCAATATAACATATATCTCATATATATAATATAAACATTCGTCTCAGGCAGTAATATGATCTTATCACAGAACATTGCAGCAGAAGAACACATATGAAAAATTGGATATACTAGGATCTCCGTGTTTTTAATACGAGTCAGTGTAAAACACGGATTCCACGGTCGTGATGAATAGCTAAACCCACATCCCTAGACCCCTACGAGAGCGGCAAGCAACACTGCCAATTCTAGGGTTAGGAGACCCGGTCTCGACTCCTCGAGATGGTCTCCCACTGGACCCTAGAACCCGGTTACTTATGCTCCCCTCCTTCGGTCTACCTAATGCGGAAAAGTAAATAATATATAATGGTGACATCAACCTCAGCCCAGAAGTGACCCAATAAAAGAATATTACATACAATGAATTTTACATGAATGAAAAAGAAAAACTCTCATCTCATATAAAACCCCCGGCTATTCAAAACACGACGATCAAATATAACATATCACAGCAACACATAATATCACATATCATCAACGTAAGTAAATATGCGTATCCCAATTGTCGTTGATGTATAGCAACGAAACAGGAGATACACCACATATTACACTTACGGTCACAGAAAAGAAAGTGTAAAACTACAACAGTTGGAATCCACAACCACCTTAGACATCTCTTGCCTAACCAAATGAATTCCTTAGATATCGCATGCCTAACAATTATAAACCCCGCATTTTAGTCTCGATCTCGAAAACACTTTTCAATATCTTATCGAGCAATTCAACAAGATTCCCGACATTCTGATCGAATGCTCGTCGCAAACTTTAGTAGAAGGCCGCACCCCCGGATGCCGTTGACGAAGAGCACTAAGGCGGAACACCGCTGCCGCGAGCACCCGAATGGATGCTTTTGGCGATGGGGTTCTCCTACAGTCACTTGGTCGGGGCTATGGGACATGGCTATCTATTAAGTTTATTCGTCGAGTATCCGCGTACGCTACGTGATTGCGACGGACTTTTGATCTCATCAAAATCCCATGGCAACCGATCAAATGAGACTAAACTGCTAGATTTATAACATTCAAATTAGTTATCTCATAACTACTTGTGGATTCCAAATATTGTATCACATTCTAGATAAGTAGACAATGTTAAACATTCCGATCGAATAAAAAAACACCCAAGATTTCCCAAATAGCTCAACACTTGAGCGGAGTTCAAAAAATATCCATCACATGCCACAGTACCAATGGTCCAGCCGTAGAAGGGTCAAACCAATGCCTTACATGTGGCAACGCCGT